>JAWRVZ010000163.1:47500-220000 GCA_037043235.1 Rhodeus uyekii
TGAACCGTGACCCCAAAACCGAGGAATGTACCGAACCGTGACTTTATATACATGTGCTTTCCTGTGTGTATAACAGTAGAGAGCGGCGCTTGCAACATCAAGGTCATGGGTTCGATTCCCAGGGAAAGCAAGAACTGATTAGAATGTCGATGTGTTTCTTGAATGCGATGATAAAAGCAGCTGATAAATGCATGAATGTAGAAATATGAAAATACACACACACACACATATATATGTGACGTAAAAATTGATATAGCAAACAAATAAATACTCATCACACAGCAAATAAATCAGACTCATCATCATTCATCGAGTTACAAATATGAATAGAAAGAAATGTTAAAGTAATTTAGTATTTAATCTAAAATTAATACTTTCCATACAAATATTTTTTCCAACTGAAGCGCATTGTACTGAATACAAATCAGATTTTTCTAATTATATACACACAATGTTGTGCACTGGATGGATGAGTGTGTGTTTTGAAAGAATAAATATGGATAAACACAATGGCTGATGTCACTGATGACTCGTCGACCTCTAAAGGCTCCGCTGTTAATAATACATGAACACATTAATGCATCCGACGGCTCGTTCTCGTTCTGCTACGAGTCTCCCCTTGATTTCGAAGACTTCCTTTATCTGTGCTGGAAAATAGCTGTGTCAAATATTGAGATCAATGGAGCCACGCGCCGATATTACCTAATGCGCTTTACGCTGAAATTAATTGCACAGAATAAGATGAACTGCCTCTGATTTTCCCCAGATGAGGTCTGGCTTTGGCAGGGCGCTCTGATCGATGTCTGTGGGGTCTGCGCTCTTTGTACAGTAATAACACCGAGGCTCTCTTCATTTCAGACCCCGGGGACTCAGTCGATACTGTATTATGTCGTTCTATTTTGGTGACCGTTAAATAGACTCTCTTATTTATCCCAGAGCTCCTCTTTGCACTGATGCTTTTCGTCTGTAACCGAAAAGAGGAAGGGAAGCAGAAACTAAGGCCAATTAGTTTTGCACATCTAGTTTTGCCGTGTAAGTGATGGACACTGAGTCCTTCATCCGTGTTGAAAGGCTCACCAGCTGGCTAAGGGAGATTAGCTTGTTGGACTGGCAAAATTAGGCGTTTCTCTCCCAGCAGAGAAGCATCATTGAGCATGACGGCTCGGCACTGAGAACTTCATTTACACTCCAGTTTCTATTAAATCTGCAGCAGCGGCTGCACGCGCACTTCAGTCGACTGCGAGTGAGAGCCGAGGACAAACAAAGCCAAAAGAGCTCTTCGGATGAGGGTTTGGACGGAAAAAAACGACAACAAACCAGCGGATGTCAACCAGTGACCAGCAATTTGGAATATCTGAGATAAAACGCCACCAATCGCTGCAATGCAAACACTGTTATTTTAATATTGGTTATTTCAGTATAAATATTTTTAGTTCTCATAATGCTTTACTGTGTGTCTAACAGTAGAGAGAGGCGCTTGCAACATCAAGGTCATGGGTTCGATTCCCAGGAACAGCAAGAATTGATTAGAATGTCAATGTGTTTCTTGAATGCAATGCAAATCACTTTGGATAAAAGCGTCTGATAAATGCATGAATGTGAATAATGGGACTACGATTGCAGGCGTCAATAAAGATCTTCTGCACTTGAAGTGGTTTTGTAAGATAAATATCAATATTTATAACTTTCTAAACTATAATCACTGGCTTCCAGCAATGGCCGTACGTGAGTCGAGTTCAGGCAGAAGATTGAACTAATCCTTTAACTTGGATTGTTTTAAGTTGGACATCTTTTTAGTCAAGTTTTTAATGTATAACTTCTTATTTTATTTTTTGTTGTTGTTTTTCTTCTTTGTTGTTTTTGCAATCTTGTATCGCTTTGAGTTTGAGAAAGGCGCACTACATATAAAATGCATTATAATATAAATGCATGAATGTAAATGTAAATAATGGTTCACGTTTTTAGTCATTTTGTTACGTTTCAGCTTTACTATAGTAAACACTTTTTACTCATCTCTTTTCGAGTCATTGACAGTGTTTTGGCTGTTATGCAATAGGGGGCGCTGTTGCGCATCTTCTAAACGAGACTCTCTTGATCAAAACAGATGAAGAAGCAGAAACAAGTGATAATCATATGCATATATAAAATAATGCGATCATCAATATTAAACCGCATATAAATCAAAACTGTCTGATGTCACTGAAGCTTTGGGATGTTGATGAACTCTATCTGTGTTTTCATCCCATGTACTCTTTGACAAAAACACAATTTTATTAGCTTTCCTGCTCAGAGTGTTGCTTTTTTATTAAACTTACCCATATATTCAAGTGATGATAATAAAAGAATGCATGAAGCTGGAATAAAACAAGTGTTTTTTTAATTAAAATCAGAGACCCTGCTCTCTAATTTGATATATCGCATGTTCAGATATTCATAAACAAATTATTCTGGTTGCCATGAAAGTTTTGTGAAAATTATGTACAAAACAATTGCAGGCAACCTTTTTCAAAAACACTGGCGGGGAAAGAGTTAACGATAACAACATTGGTTTAGTAAACACACGCAAGGTGTCAAAATGTTTATAAAAGAGCAAATCATCCAGTATAATAATGCATGCATGAATGTGAATCACAGGCAATTTCCCCAATTATGAATCCGATTCCACTTAATGACTCCAGTTTCATAATGTTGGTACTTTGAGGAAACCCTTCAGATAAATGGTCATAATTATATACTAAACAAACACAACACTATTTGTCATAACATTATAAAAAAGAAGAGATAGGGATAGGGATATAAAGTTTTTGTTTTTAAATTTGCGTGCAATCATTGAGGATAATGCAATAGAACGACGTGCAATATTATTTTTCCTATCACATTCAATTGAGATTACAAACACACAAGGCAACTAAATTAACTTATTTTGTAAAATATGCCCCTCCTCCTAAAAAGCGCACTGTGCTCTGATTGGTCGGCTGGATCGGTGTGTTGTGATTGGTCGTGTTTGGGAATCAATTAGATCTGCATGCATTATTCCCCCATATTCTTAGTGTTGTGTCTCGTCTCTTCAGAAACGCTCTGTTTAGTTCCTGTCTCTATGAAGCTCCTCCTCCTGAAAGCACACCAATTATTATCTGATTGGTCGGCTGGATCGGTGTTTTGTAATTGGTTGTGTTTGGGAAATGCCCCGCCCCTTCCCATAACCGTCAGTTTCAACACACGACTCACTCACTCAAGCCCCGCCCCTTTATTCTGCGCATTAATTATGATAATGAGGAATATTGTGAGTGTTCCCGGAAGAAACTCGAGAATCAATGGAGGCGTTTCAGGAGTTCAGAAACACTGATATAGAGAAGAACTAGAGCTTTTTCATGATCAAACACACTACAGTTGAAACAGCAACAACACACACTAAAGAGAGACGAACGTGCAAAAAAGCAGAATAGGTCGTCTTTAAAACAGTTTAACTCATATAAAGAGGTAATTTAAAACAGCTCTGCTCACAATTAATCAGTTTACTGCTAATGTCAAAAAGCCCACAAAGTCATTTGCAGTTTCTGTGGAGATTCACCTTGAAAGACAGACGAGAGTAAATGAGGTGAGCGGCGGCGCTGACCTGAGCATTAGCCTCATCTTCCTCTCCGACGGGAAGCTCGGATCACCGGCCGACTCTACAGGAAGTTTGACACAACCCCGACTATTGTGTGTGATCGATCTGAACACCATTTGTGTGTGAAAATAAGTCATTAAAGGGTAATTTGTGAGAGTACAGGCTGTTTGATTGTGTGTCAGTGTGGAGATGATCTACAGCCCCGGTGCGCTGACCTGTGCGCCAAAACAAGGAGAAAGAGACACAGACAGACCATGAAAGAGGGAAAACCACAAAGAGATCAATGGCCCCTCATTAATGACCAGAATGGCCTTGATCAATCTGCTGTATCTTGGTGACAGAACAGGTTTGGGTCGTTTTCATGCCTCTAATCACCGGAAGCCCTAAAGACACTCAGAACGATGCTTTTGGACACACTTTTACATTCATGCATTTATCAGATGCTTTTATCATTGCATTCAAGAAACACATTGACATTCTAATCAGTTCTTGCTTTCCCTGAGAATCGAACCCATGACATTGATGTTGCAAGCGCTGCTCTCTACAGGAAAGCTCAAGCATTTAACTCCTGAATGTCCAGAAATAATAGTACATACGTTTTTACAGAACAAATGATGTTAGATTAATGCAATACCGTTGCAATATTTTTAAACGTGATTAATGTCTCAAATATTCCACGTATTCAACACTGTACTAATAAATTAAATAAGACATATGTATGTACACATACATATATATATATATATATATATATATATATATATATATAGATATATATAGATATATTTACCTTGATATCAGTTTGATATACCGGAAATTAAAAATATAGTTAAATGATTAAATTAAAATAAAATATAATTAATTTTTAAAAAGTATATAAAATATATTAATGTAAAAAACAAACTATATATTTTATCCTGTTTGTTAAAACAAATTTGATTATAAAAAAACAATATATATATATATATATATATATATATATATATATATATATATATATTCATTCATTTGATATCAACATAAATATTTAAACTATTGCAATTAATATTATAATTAATTTTCCATTTTAAATTAAAATGTTTTTAAATAAATAATGTTAATGAAATCATAGCAGTAATAATATCATATACTACTTAATAATAATAAATATATTCACACTCACACACGCGTGTGTGTGAGTCTATATATGTGTGTGTGCGTTTACGTGAGTGTGTGTGTGTATAAATCAAATATCCCAAAGAAGAGCTGCTCGTTCATCCCTCTCTCCCTCTTCCTCTCCAGACCCGTGATATTCCTGAACGCTCTGCCAATCTCTGCTCTTTAATTACAGGCAGTAATAAGCTCACGTCTCCATAATCCTTCCACCCTCGTTATTATACTGACTAATCAGAAAGTTCCCTTGAGTTCTGATTACATTTTCTCCATGATGCTGGATTAAGCCCTCTAATTACAATGATTACGCCCCATTATGAATCACAGTGACTTGTGAAATCAGTCCCCGGGGCCACACACTCCTGTCAGAACTATACTTTTTTATTAATTGATCCAAATATCTCATTTAGAAACTTCCCATATTTTGCACAGAGCATTAGCAGCTTTGAAAAACACTACTGAGGAAAATCATTTGTGCTCATCCGTCCATCCATCCATCCATCCATCCGTCCGTCCGTCCGTCCGTCCGTCAAATCCCGATCAAATATATTACTGTTTCACCACAGAAAATACAGAGCAGCTCAAGCGTTTTCAAGAATGATAATAATCATAAATGTTTGTTGATCATCAAATCATCATTTTAGAATAATTTGTGAAGATCAAAGATAAATCCAGCTTTAATCACAGGAAAAAATGTCACTTTACTATATATTCACATAGAAAACAGCTGTTTTACACTGATATAATATTACACTGTTTTACTGTATTTATCATCTAATAAATTCAGCTTTAATCACAGGAATAAATGACACTTTACTATATATTCACATAGAAAACAGCTGTTTTACACTGATATAATATTACACTTTTACTGTATTTATCATCTAATAAATTCAGCTTTAATCACAGGAATAAATTACACTTTACTATATATTCACATAGAAAACAGCTGTTTTACACTGATATAATATTACACTGTTTTACTGTATTTATCATCTAATAAATTCAGCTTTAATCACAGGAATAAATGACACTTTACTATATATTCACATAGAAAACAGCTGTTTTACACTGATATAATATTACACTGTTTTACTGTATTTATCATCTAATAAATTCAGCTTTAATCACAGGAATAAATGACACTTTACTATATATTCACATAGAAAACAGCTGTTTTACACTGATATAATATTACACTTTTACTGTATTTATCATCTAATAAATTCAGCTTTAATCACAGGAATAAATTACACTTTACTATATATTCACATAGAAAACAGCTGTTTTACACTGATATAATATTACACTGTTTTACTGTATCATCTAATAAATTCAGCTTTAATCACAGGAATAAATGACACTTTACTATATATTCACATAGAAAACAGCTGTTTTACACTGATATAATATTACACTGTTTTACTGTATTTATCATCTAATAAATTCAGCTTTAATCACAGGAATAAATGACACTTTACTATATATTCACATAGAAAACAGCTGTTTTACACTGATATAATATTACACTTTTACTGTATTTATCATCTAATAAATTCAGCTTTAATCACAGGAATAAATGACACTTATTAGAACTGATTAGAATCTCAATGTGTTTCTTGAATGCAATGCAAGTTGCTTCGGATAAAAGCGTCTGATAAATGCATGAGTGTAAATAATGCGCTGTAAGCGACCAATCAAAGCAGAGGAAGTTCTCGGAAAGGCGGGGCTTAAAGCGACTGAATCTTTGTACAAACCATTTCAGACACTGAGAAATTAAGTGATGTGCAGAATGTAAATGTAAGATTTCATATTACCAATATTTTTGTTTTTCAATTTTCAAATATATAATTAAAGCAAATGAGGAGAAGCGTTAGGATAATTTCAAGAATCACACATATTTGCATTCGGACAGGAATCGAGTTTTCTGAAAAACAGAAGGTAATTTGTGAGGAAATTCAGGTTGTGTGAGAGAAACACAGGCATGGGATTTAAATCACAAAGCAAGCCTGTGAAACACTGAAAACTCTTGCCATCCAAATAATGCTCTAGACGAGAGTGGCTTCCTCGTAAGTCACATGATCCGTCTCTTCTTCTCTTTCCTGCGTGTATTGTGCATCTGTCTGAGCCGCCGTCCCTCCCCTGACAATCTGCTCTTTAATAGCTAATATCAGGGTACATTTCCTGCGGCGCTGGACTGGAACAGAGAGATGGAGGCGTCTCTGTCACAGACACGGCCGGCTGCTGACTCATCTCCTCATCTCTCTCTCTCTCTCTCTCTCTCTGTCCATCTCCAGCCTCACATCAAAGGGCGTGCTGAGAGTGCTGCCGTCTCACTGATTAGCTGTCGTTTTCAGCTTTGACTAGTTCTTACTTTTCATGCATTTTTTTATTTCTACGAGTCTGTGGCGTCGCCGGATCTGGAGGCGCCTCGGTTTTCTAGCCTTGATTTTTGTGGATGCAGAAGGGAAAATAAAATAAATTAGTTTTTACTCTCAGTAAGGGTTCCCTTAGTGATTCTTTCAATAATATTCGATAAAGTTGCTCTTACTACTATTACTGTTACTAATAACAATTCAAATAATAATAATTCAAGCACTTTCCAGGAACTTCACAAAACTATACAAATAAAAATGATCTAAACAAAACCAGCTGTTCAGCCTCTGCATGCAAACACAGAAGAGCAGGATGTGTTTCGTTGCAAAAAGTTGCTTCTTTTAAGTTTTAAAGTATTATTTTTCATATGAAATGTGTTTAACTATATATAAAATTCATGTTTTATATAAATAATACAATATAATTAATACGCACTCACTCACTCACTCTCTCTCTCACACACACACACACACACACACACACACACACACACACACACACACACACACACACACACACACACACACACACACACACACACACACACACACACACACACACACACACACACACACTCTCTCTCTCTCTCTCTCTCACTCACTCACTCACTCTCACACACACTCTCTCTCTCTCACACACACACACACACACACTCTCTCTCTCTCTCTCACACACACACACACACACACACACACACACACACACACACACACACACACACACACACACACACACACACACACACACACACTCTCTCTCTCTCTCACTCACTCACTCTCACACACACTCTCTCTCTCTCACACACACACACACACACACACACTCTCTCTCTCACACACACACACACACACACACACACTCTCTCTCTCTCTCTCACTCTCTCACACACACACACACACACACACTCTCTCTCTCTCTTTCTCACTCTCACACACACTCTCTCTCTCTCTCTGTCTCTCACTCACTCACAAACACACACACAAACACAAAAACACACACATACTCACACTCTCTCGCACTCACACACACACTCTCTCACTCACACTATATATATAACCTTCCAGTGAAGAATGAACACATTTAATACTAAAATAAACAAACTTTTATTCTCAAACACATCCCGACCGGTTCGACCCGTTTCCTGCATCGCCTGCGAGATCCAAAATCATTTGCATGCCAAAGTTTACAGACAAGCCGCAAGCCCAGAAACCCAGTAAGAATGCAATAACGTCAAGGTGGAATATAACAAATAACTCCAAAGTATGAAGTCAAATACACACATATTCTCTTCCCACACGTTATTCCTGACAAATCACTATTATTTAATGTGAGAAAAAAGCAAGAAAAGCTTGAATTAAGCACAGCACTCTCTGCTCTCTGAAGCCGCCCTATTAGTGTCTGAGCCTCTGCTATTCATTACATGCAGCAAATAAACTCTAGATAATGCAGCTTTCAGCCGCCCCCACAATTCATCTCTCTGACATCTCCGCACATTAATATTCATTAGCGAGTGGCGTTTTGACAAACAAACGCCCAGCTCACCACAAACGCTGAGAATGGCTCGGGTGTTCTCTGTGATGTGCCGTGATTTATCGGGAGGTTTCTGGCCCTGCGTGATCATGTACTCAACTGGGTCACGGTGCCCTTCTTTACTCGCAGGCCTTATTAACGCAAACAATACACCGGCTCGATTAGATGAGCGCTCGCCACCGATCCGTACGAGATCCAGAGGAGGAACTGACGGAAATAAATGTGCGCTAATAAAAAAGCGCTATTTTACACAAGAAAGCAAAAAAGTGCTTTCCTGTCGCTCAAACAGTAGAGAGCGGCGCTTGCAACATCAAGGTCATGGGTTCGATTCCCAGGGAAAGCAAGAACTGATTAGAAGGTCAATGTGTTTCTTGAATGCAATGCAAGTAGCTTTGGATAAAAGCATCTGATAAATGCATGAATGTAATTGTAAAAAAACATATTCAGAAAAGCTAAAATGGAACTTGAAAAAATAAAATAAAATGGAATTTCGTACAAAATAAAACAGATTTCATAGAGTTCTAGTCGAGGTAAAAATCCCAATCTTGCAGGTTCTGATCGCTCTGTTTACACTGAATTAATAATAAATATTTAGCATTCTGCATTAAATATTTTTAGAACATTCTAGATGTTTTTAAGTTGTAAAATGAGCAGAATATTTTAAAATGAAGGGCATGGATTCGGCAGGTGTGCGTTATGATAGTAAGCGAGGACACAATTACAACAATCTTCGTTTTTTCTCTCCTCCCCCCCTCCTTAATAGACCATTGTTCCCCAGCTTTGGCAGAAACAGTATAGAGCAGCGCTTGCAACATCAAGGTCATGGGTTCGACTCCCAGGGAAAGCAAGAACTGATTAGAATGTCGATGTGTTTCTTGAATGCGATGATAAAAGCAGCTGATAAATGCATGAATGTGAATAGTCTTTATATACAGCAGTTCTGTTGTGTTTGTTTTCTGCCAAAAATGTTTCTGATGTGTTTAGAGTTTAAGATATAAAGCTTGCAAAATCATAAACAAGAACTAAGACACAGAATCTGGCCATCATAATGATCATAATCTAATGCACTTTACTGTGATTGCATAGAATAACTCCACAATAGCGGCGGGTTTATGATTAAGCCTCAATCAATAATGAGGCATGTTTGCACTGGAAAGACTATTTAAAAACAGCGCTGCCTTATTTTAGCGCATTTACTGGCTGTTTTAACTGGATTACCAAGCAATCAAAATAATGATGCATGAAGACAAGCTGAATTTAATTACAAAATAACAAAAACAATGCATGCAAAGAAAATGTCTTTGCGTTGTCTAACATTTTTTAAATATGAGCGAAGAACACAAATCTTGATTAAGATGTTTATCTGAAAAAAATTGACCAGCTACAAGTTTTATTTTATCATGTAAAAACAAAATGCACAGAAAAGCAAAAAGCTCAGAGGAAAAAGCAAACATTGTTTACATCACAATCAGTTGCTCTTATTTCATTGGTTCTCTCTTGTTTTTACATGTGTTCATAATTTCTTTGCATGACAGCCTGGCCAAAATTCATTGCGTTATCATCTCATACAAAACAATCGACTATGCAATATGCTTCCATAAATCTTTCAGAAATGTTTACTTATGTCTGAATAATTGGACTGGACATCACGAGTTGTCATTTCGACCAATAAAGTAAAACTAAACTAAATAAATCAAGATGCAATTTTATTTTATTTTGCAGCCGTTTAGTGAATTCACCACAAAGTGTCGAATTGCCGGTGACAGAAAGGAATCGCACAACACACACACCTCTGAACATCTTTTGTGTTCATGTGTGTCCCAGTCTAAACAAACAGCATTTCCACCGACTCACAGAGATGAGAAGACAATAACGGCTTGTGTCGGAGCGCCTCTCTGACTTCAGGCTACACTTCTGCCTTAAAAGCCATAAATTAGATTACACCAGGTGTTTGAGCACACATACACTTCTCTCTCTCAGAGCAAATTGACTGCTGGGCCTAAACAAGCAGAAGAAAAAAAGAAATGATTGGTTCCAGGACAGGTTCCAGACGTGTGTTAAATGCACCTAATTCCACAATGTGCTTACGCACACGACTTTGAGCCAGCTGTAATCCCGCAGAGCATATAGCCAACCCCTGGATCGCTCACAAACACACACAGGATTCGGGCGATATATATATAACCTCACTGTATCAAGGTCAGGAGAGGTCAATGAAAAGCAGAACCTGAAGTGGGCGTCATGCCGTTTTCCACCGCTGCACATGAACCGGCGCAACAGCAACGAAAGAAGACTCTAGGATAGAAATTACGGCCTTGAAGCCGATTCTTGGAACTTAAGTCTTGTTTCCAGTTCAGAGAGAGATCTTTGCGACTGAAATAGAAGAAGAGGTCAACGCTTGTCCAGGGAAATCTGATGAATGTTTCCTCCGCAGCACAAAACGGCAATAAAAAGCAGAACTCCACAAAGAGTGCGCAACGTTCTGGGTGGCTTCTCGCTGATGTTTTACAAACGCGATCCTTAAGTTTCTGACGTTCTGAGACCAGATGCAAGAAAGCATGAAGGTTTTCTTAACCTCAGGTGTTTCTTGTGAGCAGCCGCTGATCTTCAGACGTGACTCACTCGTTTACCAGAGCAAAACCCGGTCATTTCAGACACGGAGGAGAATTCGACTGTGCACAGACATCGTCCAATGCAAATTCAAGCTTCATATATTCTGTGTAGCTGCAGATTTGTGCAATGTCAACAGTATAAAAGCGTCCATCAACAAGAGGCTGTTTGGACAGCAGTTGTTCAGGTTTGTTTGAATATGTTTGTCTTTATCTGTATGTTGGGTGCGCTTCCCCTTTAAGGCAGCCAATTCTGTTGCTATGGGTGATCAACGTAAGAAAAAACAAAACAAATCAAAATATCCAGAGTCTAAATCCACAGTTTTGTCCTATCCAGTCACGTTTTTTTGTCACATGAACACTTTGCCAACCAATGGTAAATGTGACCATACAATAAGTTGCCATTTTACTGTCTGTAAATATTTGAAAAAAGCATTGCAATATGGATTGCATTTTTGCAATTAACTACAGCTATACGAAACAATATGAAGCATAATTCTAGAAGACTGCACACAATTTCTGCGATATTTCATTGAATAAGTCAATAAGTTCAAAACATTCAATAAGTTTGAAAAGAAACTAAGCGCTTTATGTTTGTTCATATTTAGGGTAGGGGGTTTATTCAAGCAGAAGCAGAAATAACACTAATGCTTTCATTTTTTACACGTTATGCATATGGAAGATGCTTTTTTCCAAAGCAACATTTCAGTGTGGCGCTTGCAACATCAAGGTCATGGGTTCGATTCCCAGGGGAAGCAAGAACTGATTGGAATGTCAATGTGTTTCTTGAATGCAATGATAAAAGCAGCTGATAAATGCATGAATGTGAGTGTAATAATCTATCGTTGTATCACATCGCAGGATCAAATGTTTGTTCGGAGCGTTTGACTGCAAACGAGTTACAGAGTAACGGAGAGTTTGCAAAGAAACTTTAGTTGAAAGATAAATACTGATAAATGCATGAATGTAAATGTATCCAAAGTGTCTTGTGTTGCATTTCATGCAGCAACTGGGAGTCGAACCCATGACCTTGGTGTTGCAAGCGCCTCACTCTACCGTTTGAGATGCAGCAGTTATCAATGAGATTAAAACAAGCAGTCGTCAAGTCTGCTCATTTCACATATTCATTCATGCATTTGGTAGATGCTTTCATCCAGCTTTCCTGTGTCTCAATCAACGGAGAGCGGTGCTTGCAACATCAAGGTCATGGGTTCGATTCCCAGGGAAAGCAAGAACTGATTAGAAAGTCAATGTGTTTCTTGAATGCAATGCAAGTCACTTTGGCTAAAAGCATCTGATAAATGCATGAATGTAAACGTACATTGCGTTTAATGTTTAACTATGTCAAGTAGAGATTTCTCTTTCTTTCCCTGGGAATCGAAGTCATGACCTTGGTGTTGCAAGCGCCACTCTCTACTGTTTGATCGTCAGGAAAGCTTGAACATGAGACCGCGCCGCTTCTCTTACCTTTTGCGGCTGCTGTGGTGGGAGAGAGGCCCTTCGGAGGCTCCTTGTTGGCGTTTTCCCTGGTGACCGGGGAACTCTTGTGTTTGAGGCATTTCGGCACGTCCAAAGACTTCAGCTTCTTGGCGTGTTTGGTGCCTTTGTAGTGGGCCAATGCCTGGCTCTAGGAAACAGAAAACAGGCCAGCCCGTGGAGAGGGCCAGCCCGGACCAGGTGTTAGCAACATCAGAGCAGCTCTGAGCCGTGATGAGCAAACAAGCTGCTGGAACCGGCTCTGCAACGGGGCAGCGGCGCCCATCTGTGAGGGGGAACGTGACACGGCGGCCGTCCTCAACACAGCCCTCGCTGGGTGAACGTCTGCACAGTTTGTGAACGGGATACAGGGGAAGCACAAAGACGCTGCACAATGTGTGTCGACTCTGGATCTGCTCCAGAACCCAATGAGCCGCAGTTTAAGAGTTTGTGTACAATAAACCGAAAAAAAGGGAATGGAAGGAAGACATAATTCACCGAAAATGCTTTGATAAATTGGAGAAAGAAATAAAAAATATACGAATGTAATTTAATAGACACTAGATTAATTTTGATATAATGTTAGCAAACATTATTTTAAAAAAAAAGAGCGTGAGTGGGTTAGTTGGATCAGTGCAACATCTTTTAATGACAATAATATATATAAATATATAAAATTAAAATATTTAATTATTTATTAATATTTTAATATTTTATTACAATTTATATATATATATATATAATTTAAATATTTTATTTAGATATATATAAATCTAATATATATATGTCACGAAGTGCTGGGCTGGTGTGCGATGCGGAGAACCACAATGACGAGAACAGGATCAAACTCAAAGACTTTAAATACAAAACAAAGTGGCACACTTGTGCAAAACTTGATCCTAACAAAACACTATATTATAATTGTAAAACATTATATTACAATTATTATTTACCGATGTAATTTTTGCTTTGGTTTTGTGTAATATATATATATATATATATATATATATATACACAAATACATACATTTATACAAATTTTATCAAATATTTCAAATATTATAAGATCTTTTTCATAGTTATTGAATTATTATACATCACTAAAAATACATGACAAAAAACCAAAGCAAAAATTACATAGGTAAATAATAATTATAATATAATTATAATTATAGAACATAATAATAATTGCATAATTGCACAATACATTGGTTATAATTATATTAATATACCTGTATTAAACATATATCCAGTATATTGTACTCATAAAAAAGGGAAACACTTTATAATAACAAACTGCACTTCTACAGCACTTATTAATTTTTGTTCATATTAATAATTTCAATATTTAGTAATACATTATTAAAATCTAAAGTTTTTGTTAACATTAGTTAATATACTGTGATCTAACATGAACAAACAATTTTTGTTAACAAACAAATACTGTAATTAATGTATTGCTAATGTTCGTTAATGTATTAATGTTAATATTAACGAATGAAACCTTATTGTAAAGTGTTACCAAAGAAATTTGTTAAGGCAAGGTATTTTTTATTGATTTCTCTTTTAACAGCGTCCCACAACTTAACATTTATTAACATAACAGTCATTAAGTAAGTTTAAAAACAACCACGTGACACTAAATTGTCTGTTTTATACACAATGCATTCATTCGTAATCGTCAGAAGCAATTCAAGTAGCAACTTCTAAAGATTTCAGTCGATTTTCTGTCTCTTCAATGTTTTCATCTGCAACAATAATTTAATATCTTCAAACAATTCATCAATAAATATTGATCCTCTGTGATCCAACATGCTTTAATTGCACGAGTCAAATACCACAGACTTCAGTTCACAGGCTGCAATTGATAATGAGCTTAATTTACATATAAAGAGACGTGTTTGTGCCAGAGAGAATGACAATGGCTTCAATTAAACATTCACAGCGCTTACAGTGCCTGGTTAAACTGGAATGATTAACTAATCAGCATATCATTTAATTAATTTGACTATAATTTCCAGTTGATTGACAGGCCCACTTCGGATTCATCCATTAGTACGGTGTGATTCATTAAAGAATCGACTATTTTACACCAAAATGAATGAATTCGCACTGTAATCTCAGTAGCTTGTCAGAAGAAGTCAATTAGGAGTGTGTTTCCTGTTTGAGGAGCGCCTGTGTTTCCTGTGACGGCAGCTCTGAGCTCCCTACGTAGGCTGTAGACAGCAAGGCAGCTCACTAGGTTTCATCCCCGTCTCTCTGAGTAATGGTGTGGAATAAAGAGCATGACAGAAGA
This sequence comes from Rhodeus uyekii, assembly GCA_037043235.1. Classification (NCBI taxonomy): domain Eukaryota; kingdom Metazoa; phylum Chordata; class Actinopteri; order Cypriniformes; family Acheilognathidae; genus Rhodeus; species Rhodeus uyekii. The sequence goes on from JAWRVZ010000163.1 coordinate 62,549, forward strand.
AAAGAATGGCCTCTCGCAGTCGTACGTGTGTGAGGTTATTATCCCCTATGACACGGTCCCATGCATAAAACTTCCAGCTCATCCAGGCTGACTTGGAGGGAAACAAATATTTTAATATCCGCAGGCACAATGCAGGTGGCGTCAAACGCTCTGTGCCGCTTGCTTTCACCTTCAAACGAGATTTATTACGGCTCGCTCGTACCGGGCCATACGAAACGCCTTTCAATTGCCCTTGTTTACCTCGCCGCTAACTCCTGACCGCATGTCTGGCATTGCTAGCAGCGGGAAGGACGCTAACAAGAGACGGACAAACACTTCTTTGAATAAATAAAGCGGTCGACGACCTCACTGCTGCAAAAAACAACGGGCAGGGGAGCAACAAAGACACAGATGCGAGGATGCAGAACTACATGTCTGTCAGTAAGGTAGAAAAGAATCAATACAAATGTACAGTAAGCATCTAATATTATGAATATTAGATGCTTAAGCATGCAACTAAAACACATGCACTCTCTCTCTCTCACACACACACACACACACACACACACACACACACAAAGTTCCAGTTTTAAATTATTGACAATAAGTTAAAATAATAGTACACATACAAAAGTGAAATATTTATAAAAAATAAAGTTCCAATAATTATAAATGATTAAATTATTATAAAATATTATACATACAAATGAAATTAAAATGAGATATTTATATTTAAAATTATTCATATTACAAATATATTACTGGTCATAAAACTGCATTACTGTTCAATGATATAAGTAAAAAAATAAAAAAAAATAATAGTATATAATTATATAATAATTATATCCTAAATAAAATATATAAATATAAAAAACATTTTAAAAAAACATTTTAAAATATTATAAATTCTAACACAATATGTATTTATCACAGGACATAAAACAATTATAAATAGTTATATTTATTTTAATAATTACATTTAAACTCTTATAAATCACAAATTACAAAACAATTAATAAATATTTACTGGCCAATGAACTCTTTTTGGGGAGTAAGTTAGCAAAAATAAATAAATACAATGTTTTTATAATAAACATACATAAATACATAAAATCACAACAATCATAATTATATTTATTTTAATAATTACATTAAACATTATATTTAATTAATTAGTTAATACATATTTATTACTGTCCATAAAACTGATTGGGGAATTAGTTAGAAAAAGAAAATAACAAATGACAATAAAAACAACAATAATTATATTTATATTAATAATTACATTTAAACATATTATAATTTAGGACTTATAAAATCATGATACATTTTTTACTGGCCATGAAACTATTTTTTGCATTATTTTCTCTTAGCATATTGACGGCATTTCATCTTCTGAAGAGTAATTTATGAGTTTTATTAACTTTACTAGATTTACTCATATTTGGCGTCTGGCGAATATTCAGTTCAGTATCTTGCTAACCATATATTTCATTCCTAAGGTAATTTTATAAAGACATTATGAGCAAATACACCTTTATGAAAAGCAATATGACGTTGTGACAGATCAGACTTCTTTTGATATATTGTATTTGTACAAATAGCAGTGCAGGATATGGATCATAATCATATAGATTTATATCATGGGGGTTTGTAAGTAACACATCATTTGAGCGGGATGGTGTTATGAAAAAAGCTTTAACACCGAGATAAATGGGATGTTGCTCGACACCTTCCAGCGATTGGTTTCGTCGGCCAATCACAGGGGAGAATGCAGTGACACAGATAAATGTCATGTGCAATCTGTGCCGCAATCAAGCATTCATTAAACGCAGGACACGGAAGAGCTGCCGCCGTGATGGCCGGGAGCTGATGCTCGAGCGAGGAGGAAGTTCGTCCTGCCCGCCGAGCCTCTAACTGAGACAGACACCTGCGCTGGGACAGAGTGAAACAACGCCATCAATCAATCACGGCAAAAGCAAATTAGAGTCCCAGTCTGTGTTTGGCAGGCGGAGAGCAAAAGCTCTTCAACAGCTAACTAGGTTTTCTCTCCCCACCCATTATAAACTGTATTTATGATTCATACACACAGAAGAATCCATAACCAAAGCGGGTAACAAAGACACCCACTATTCTAAGGTGCAGAACTACATTTTTGCTAAATTAACGCAATAAATAAATAATGTAAAATGTAAAACAAAAAGTATCCTTCTGTAAGATTATATATTCATATGATTATAGTTAGTTAGTTATAAATAAATACAGTTACAAATATAAAATATTATAAATGTATACAATTATAATAGTGACAAACATGCAAACGACAGGGAAGTTAGAACAAAATTAAGAAATAATATTAAATAATAAATAAGTATAAATAAAATTATAAAATAATTATACATAGTACATATATAGTGTATACTACAAATCAAAAATATTATAAATTAATACATTATTTTATATATATATATATATATATATTAGTGACATGCTAAAATTCAGGAAGATAGGAAAAACTAATAAATACAAATAAATTATTATGTATAATAAATACTTATTAATATAATATATTATAAACTATAAAAGTAGAATACTATAAATTACAATATTATCAATTTATATATATATATATATATATATATACAAATAAATAAGTAAATATATATATATATATATATAAAATAAATAAAGTAAAAAAAAAGAATTTATATATATATATATATATATATATATAGATATACACTAAGGTTCAGCAAGTTAGAAAACAAATTCAATAATAAATAAATACAAATAAAATCAATACAAAAAGGTAAAATTATTATACATAATAAAGATGAAATATACATTATGAACGATAAAGGAAAAACATAAGCATTAAAGCCGGGCCGAGCCTTTAACTCACACAGCCTCCTGCAACGGGACGCCATCAATCAATCACGGCAAAAGCAAATTAGAGTCCCAGTCTGTGTTTGGCAGGCGGAGAGCAAAAGCACTTCAACAGCTAACTAGGTTTTCTCTCCCCACCCATTATAAACTGTATTTATGATTCATACACACAGAAGAATCCATAACCAAGTGCCTCATATTCAAATAAACATGTGGAGATATACGAAATGCCCGGAACGTCTGGCTGGACTCAGTATCTCTCCAGAAGCCATTTAATTTTTGAAAATGTGCCTCATAAAGGCTTCCCAGGCTCAGATTGGAGCTGATTGGAAGCTGGAGCACAAACGGCCAATGATAATGAGGTTTTGCTCTGTATGCGCCGTGATTTGAATGCATAATCTCTCCCAGACGCTCTCTGTGATTGGCTAGTGGAGAGCTGGAAGAGGAGGGATTGGTCAGCCGCAGCCCCGCCCCTTCATCCTGACACATGGTTCTGATGGATGCCCATAATGTGCTGTGATTACTGTTCGATAGGCCTCGGTCCTGCGGATATTACAGCTTAATATCAGACCGTGACAGTGTAAATGAGCACCTAATAGAGAGGATATAAGCAATGCTGCTTTTAAATAATCCTATTTGGATTAAATACTTCTGATGAAAGAGTGGCATCTGGGCATCTATCCCAGTGACGCTGGGATAGATGAAGGACGAAAATAAAAATTGTCCTCTTGGTCATTTCAAAGTCACCCTCAATGAATCTGTCAGTCTATGTCTGTAGTCTCACCCTAATATATGGCTGGACGTATGACAATATACAATTTATGACAGTATAAATGGATCAAATGTACTCGTTTGAACTGATTCTTTTTTAATGAATCATACAGAGTGACCAGAGTAGTCTGATTCACAACAAATGACTCTTCTTGATTGTTTTTAGTGAATCAAACAAGTAAAATGTGACTAGAGTAGTCTGATTCACAACAAATGACTCTTCTTGATTCGTTTTAGTGAATCAAACACATACAGTGTTACCAAAAGTTGTCTGATTCACAACAAATTACTCTTCTTGATCCTTTGTAGTCAATCAAACAAGTACAGTGTGACCAGAGTAGTCCGATCTATATCAAATGACTCTTCTTTGATTCTTTGTAGTGAATCAAACACGTACAGTGTGACCAGAGTAGTCCGATTCACAACAAATTACTCTTCTTGATTCTTTGTAGTGAATCAAACAAGTACAGTGTGACCAAAGTAGTCTGATTCACAACAAATGACTCTTATGAGCTGATTCTTTGTATTGAATCAAGCACATACAATGCAATCAATGTTTCTTTTATTTAGAAAACGTATTTCTTGCAAGCAAAATGTACATCATCAGAAAGAATCAATTCAAACCCAACTGAGCATTTGTGAGTCAAATGAATTGATTCAGGAAAATAGCCCTGCTTGTGAGAATACTTTTCACTAATGTGTCCTGTGTGATGGATTACAACTGCTTTAGGAGCCTTTAACCTTGAAGATTACTGGTATAAATGCTGGAGCAGCCCTCCCTTCTTTGTCACACGGCAACTTTGGATGTCTGTATGACTGTCGACCTTTCCTCATGAGAAAATAAACCTTTATAAAGACAATTATTCAGAATTGATAAAAGATTTTGCCACCACAATCCATTCATTATCCCTTTGGTTTGTTACAACATACAGGTGAGTAAATAAAACTATTGCATTAAGCCTCATAAACGGATGCAGAAATAAGACAACTAAAACATGAAGAAATTAAACTACCTGAAATACTTGTTGCACTGCAAATGATCTCGCCTGTATTGGATAACAGCATCTGTACTGTTCCCCAGCAGATTTAGATGGGAATATCAGAGTCACGGTGAAGAAAACGGCCTCTTCACTCACCTGCGAGTTAAACCTCAGCTGGCACACGCCACACGAGACCGCTTTCCTTTTAGACGAGGCTGAAGTGCTGAACGTGTGATGTAGAACAGCTTTCTGGACCGGGTTCATCTGAGGAAGGGAGAGAGAAGGGAAAGCAGTTTTATTAGCCTCATTCACCCCAGTGGTGTGCTGAATGTCAACTCTGTTACCCATCGGACGGCGTGATAAAAACGCGGTCCCTGAGGGTTTCAGCAGAAACACGACATGTGGTTGTGGAGCGAACGCTCAGTCTGGAACACGTTAAAGGCCAACGCAATTTCACACACGCACGCTCTTCAATCAGCGCGCAGGGAGAGAGGAGGGCAAAACAACCTCCGCGAGGATTTCATGAGAACCCAAATCAAAATGATACACCCAGAAAGGTCTGCGGAAATTATGTTATGAGCAACAGATCGGCCTGAGCGTCTCTACGTCCTTTGGGAAACAAAAACAAAAAGGTTTAACTTACTATTTCAGGACAATGTTTAGTAAAATTCTTTAGCAATTCTTTAGCATTTACTGAAAACGAAATGTATAAATATACATAAGAACCTATTCCATTACAAACCACGTTCTGTGGTTTATTTGTGTTGTTCTTCTTAGAGGTTTAAGTAAGGAAATAATTGACTCTGGTCTGTTGAGTTATTAGTAAATAACGCACATGTGCTCATGTGTAACGTTTCTGGTTCGTTACTTTCTTTTAGTTTTTTGTGTGAGTTTTCCCGTGCTGTTCTGTCGTTTTCCATTGCCTGTCCCTTTAGTAATAACAGGTGAGCGCTGATTGGTCGCGGTTGCTGTCAATCATCTCAGAGGGGCGGGATGAGCGCGTGTGACGTCAGACAGCGAACGGAGATCGGAAGTGAGGAACACTATAAAAGGACGAGCCAACGCAGGAGACTCCACGGCCTTTTTGTTTTGTGAACTTGAACTGTGATTGTGTGCTTTTTGATTTGTTCTTGTTCATTTCGTTTTGGGTTGTTGTTCGTTTTGGTTAGTGTGTCATGTTGTTCATGTAAGATTAATTTACTTTGCCGTCCTCTTCTTTTGAAGTGTTTAACACTTGTTGAATATTTGTTTATCTGTTATTAAACAAGGAAGGGAAGGAGTTAGGTAAGTTGTCACGTGACATACATGGTGCACACTGAGGTATGATTTTTGTTTAGACACAATAGTTTAGGGACATGCGCCACTTATTGTAATTTTGTTTAGTTAGTTAGTGTAGATTAGATATGACGTCTGGGGACGTTGAAGACTTTCTTTCTACATTTTTCTTTCTAGGTAGGTTTAGTTTCAATGGGTTAGTTAGTGTGTTTTGTTCTATTGATTTCTTTGATTTGGCGCTGTTCGATTTTCCTTTATCCTCCTTAAGATGATTCTGGAATTGATTTGTGATTTCTCTCTCTCTTTTTGTATTCATCATTTATGTTGTTTTGATTGTAAATATCTTTATTTCACATTATCTATTGGCTCACATCACGGGTAATAAATTGTTCACTTTTCGTTAATATCTTGTGTTGGTCTCTCAGTAGAAAAATAGTAGGAATTGCCCAGAGACGGTCTAATGTTCCCCTTCTCTCCTAGACAAATAATATCATTGAAGGGACGTAACATCATGCTACAGTTACAGCACCTCCGGTCATCTTTCAGATGGTGTTTCTCAAGACATTTGTCAGGTTTTTGCTCTTGTGTAGAAGTAATTTCGTACGCATCTCAACCCATGTCTTTGTTGCTAATTCCAAAATGTAATTTTAGGGCTTGTAATGAAGGCTTGAGCCATTGATATCCAGACTAATGTAGTTATTAATGCAAATATTAGAGAGAGAGAGAGGGAAAGATAGAAAGAGAGAGAGAGAGAGAGACTGTTGTTTATATATTTTGGTTAGTTGGCGTGCTTCCATTCATTTCAAATTGAAAAAATTAACTTGTTCACAAAAGTAAAATGTGATAGAAAACATTTGTGAATAAAGCAGTGTTTCTATCCCATCTATTCAATAGAACAAAAGAGTCACTTCCTTGAAAAATGCCACAAAATATCCCAAATAAATATTTAAGTTTTTCCGTCATAAATGCATTTCGTCTCAGAGCATCAGAGAATCGTAAGAGATGCTTCTGGCCGTCATGTTTGGTTTTGGTTTTAGTTTCATGTTCATGTTTCATGTCTTTTATTCTGTAATTTGGTTCCTGTTTCTTAGTCATGTGATTCTCTTGCCCTCATGTATGTCATGTTCTTATTGGTTGTTCCGATCAGGTGTCCCGTGTTCTTATTGGTTGTTCCGATCAGGTGTCCTGTGTTCTTATTGGTTGTTCCGATCAGGTGTCCCGTGTTCTTATTGGTTGTTCCGATCAGGTGTCCCGTGTTCTTATTGGTTGTTCCGATCAGGTGTCCCGTGTTCTTATTGGTTGTTCCGATCAGGTGTCCCGTGTTCTTATTGGTTGTTCCGATCAGGTTTCCTGTGTTCTTATTGGTTGTTCCGATCAGGTTTCCTGTGTTCTTATTGGTTGATCTGATCAGGTGTCCCGTGTTCTTATTGGTTGTTCCGATCAGGTGTCCTGTGTTCTTATTGGTTGATCTGATCAGGTGTCCCGTGTTCTTATTGGTTGTTCCGATCAGGTGTCCCGTGTTCTTATTGGTTGTTCCGATCAGGTGTCCTGTGTTCTTATTGGTTGATCTGATCAGGTGTCCTGTGTTCTTATTGGTTGATCTGATCAGGTGTCCTGTGTTCTTATTGGTTGTTCCGATCAGGTGTCCTGTGTTCTTATTGGTTGATCTGATCAGGTGTCCTGTGTTCTTATTGGTTGTTCCGATCAGGTGTCCTGTGTTCTTATTGGTTGATCTGATCGGGTGTCCCGTGTTCTTATTGGTTGTTCCGATCAGGTGTTCCGTGTTCTTATTGGTTGATCTGATCAGGTGTCCCGTGTTCTTATTGGTTGTTCCGATCAGGTTTCCTGTGTTCTTATTGGTTGATCTGATCAGGTGTCCTGTGTTCTTATTGGTTGTTCCGATCAGGTTTCCTGTGTTCTTATTGGTTGATCTGATCAGGTGTCCCGTGTTCTTATTGGTTGTTCCGATCAGGTTTCCTGTGTTCTTATTGGTTGATCTGATCAGGTGTCCCGTGTTCTTATTGGTTGTTCCGATCAGGTGTCCTGTGTTCTTATTGGTTGATCTGATCAGGTGTCCTGTGTTCTTATTGGTTGATCTGATCGGGTGTCCCGTGTTCTTATTGGTTGTTCCGATCAGGTGTCCTGTGTTCTTATTGGTTGATCTGATCAGGTGTCCTGTGTTCTTATTGGTTGTTCCGATCAGGTTTCCTGTGTTCTTATTGGTTGATCTGATCAGGTGTCCTGTGTTCTTATTGGTTGTTCTGATCAGGTTTCCTGTGTTCTTATTGGTTGTTCCGATCAGGTTTCCTGTGTTCTTATTGGTTGATCTGATCAGGTGTCCTGTGTTCTTATTGGTTGTTCTGATCAGGTTTCCTGTGTTCTTATTGGTTGATCTGATCAGGTGTCCTGTGTTCTTATTGGTTGTTCTGATCAGGTGTCCTGTGTTCTTATTGGTTGATCTGATCGGGTGTCCTGTGTTCTCATTGGTTCATTGATTGTTCTCAGGTGTTCTTTGTTTAGTTATTTGTCCTCGTGTCGTGTGTGTGTGTGTGTGTGTGTGTGTGTGTGTGTGTATAGCTGTGTTCCTGTAACCACTGTTAGTGAGTGTTATGTTTTATGGTCATGATTAAATCACAGTGTCACATTAAACCAGTGGTTCTCAAATAGTGGGGGGCGCGGAGCGATGCCAGGGGGGGCGCGCGTGACCGTGGGGAACATGCTTTTTTTGTCAGGGAGTAGGTTTTCTTGCACTGAACAAGAGCAGCAGATATGAAGTTCAGATAACAAACCCTTCACCCGTTGATGTGTACGATCACACCGGTGTTCATGTGTCACGTGATCAATCGCTAAATTCACACGTGTTTTCACGCGCTATCTGGCACTGATCCAAAAAAGACGCGCTCAGAGAACTTGATCATTATAAAGGTTTTTAAGCGACAAACATTCACTTCCACATATCTGAGAATCTGAATATCAGGTAGTTGATGACAGAGCCAACAAGTTGGTGACTATTTTGAATAAAAAAGAAAAAACTAAATAAATGTGAAACATCTATCAAACAGCGCTTTTTGTGACTGCGGTCTGTCACGTGACAAGCATGACGCGTTGCCATGGAAACAATAAAGTGAAAGTTTCAAAATAGGGGGAGAGGGGGCGCGCAAAATGTTTACTTATTCCTAGGGGGGGCACGACAGAAAAAAATTGAGAAGCACTGCATTAAACCAAGTCCTTCTTTATTTTGATCATGTTAATCAAATAAACTGCACTTGAGTTCTCACTACACTCGCCTCAATGGACTCAAGACACACTGAAACAGAATTAAAGCAAATCATTCTGATGACAGAATTTGGCTCAGGCGTTTCAGAGCCGGCAAGCCAACATTAGAGATGCTGTGATGCCATTGGTTAGTCCAGTTCTCCAATCACAGCCTCGGCTAAGCCAGTCACCTGAGGTTTTGAAGGATTTATTCAATAAACATGTTTCCACCGCAGTTCATGCACGTCTTATAACAAAACTCTATCCTCCTCATTAGAGCGAAGTTTTCCTGCATCTCTAAAGGTAGAGAGTGGCGTTTGCAACATCAAGGTCATGGGTTCGATTCCCAGGGAAAGCAAGAACTGATTAGAATATCAATGTGTTTCTTGAATTCAATGCAAGTTACTTTGGATAAAAGCGTCTGATAAATGCATGAATGTAAATGTGACGTCATACGGGTGGCCTTAGATAAGATTCTGTTAACTCCTATTTATCAGATAACAGTCCATCTCTCACCTCGTCCTCTCAGACTGATACACGGCATCTGGCCGCACACCTATCGCTCTCGTCTCTGATGTCTGATGGTTCAACAACATGAAACTGCCGTAGACAGATGTCAGCCCAGCCGCCGGTGTCACACAAGCAGAAAATCACTTTCGATTCACAGTCGTCTTCAGCTGTGGATGAGCAGTATGAGCCTCCTAAATCAATTTCTCTTAAACCCCCGAAAAGTGACACGCAGTTTAGAAACCTGATACTTTCTTCTTTATTAGACGACATCAGGCCAATCAGTCGCAGTGAGTTATGGTCTGGTGTCAATAACCACGCCATATTGGTACCACATGTACGCGTTTGATAGCTTGACAGTGCATCTGAAAATGTTACATAATATAATTGCGGCATAAATCTCACGCACGGCTAAAAGATGAGGAGATGCACCCATCCTGCTGGATTTAAGAGCAAAGTTTTGGAGAACGTCCAGCAAACGGGCTTCTGGGTAATCAAAGGACTCGGAGGAGAACATCCCAAAAAAAAAGAAAAAACGCAGGAAGTGAGCGAGAGAAGAGAGACGAACCATCTGTGCGCGAAGATGACCTCGCGCTGCAAACACGCGGGTTCAGAGGAAACGCTGCTTCTCATTGAGAGCGTTTACATGCACAATAAAAACCTGATAACCGTCAAAAAACAACTCATTAGAGAAGCTCAACAACTGTGGAAGCCTTGCTTTTGTGCTGTTTTACAGTCGCCAGGGTTTGCTCATATCAAAACAAAAACAACGAATAATCCTAAGCAAGGCCTTTATGGCCTTTCACAGATAAAAGAAAGGGATCTCACATCTTATTGTGGACGGACAACTATGAAACTACTGCAGTTCCAGAAGTGATGACGATCTTCACCCTTTATTTAAATATATAAAAACGATTTATGCAGGGAATATTGCGTAGTTGGTCTTTGTTTATTCTGTGATAATAACGACATGCCAAATTGTGCCGACATACAAAAACAAGAAAAAACTTTAAATATTAATAACTAATTCCTTATGCCTTCCTATGAATTTTTTAAATCGCAAAATAAAACCTGTAGGTTTAGCCTAAAAATTAGAACTTGGTTTCATTCATATTTCAGCTGAAAGGGAAAGTTATTTAAGAGGCAAAGCAAGTTTGCAAAAAATATTAATAATAGTATTTTTTCATAGAAATAGCTGCTATTTAAACTAAGGGCAGTATATAGTGTTTTCTTTGCAATAAGTGTAAACAGCTGTTAGATGCTACTCACACATAAATAGTTACAGACACTGTTTGCTCCTCAGTGTTGTTGTGCATTAAACGGCATGCAATACTAACAGAGTTTTAATGGTTATATGCATTCAAATTATTAAATGAATGCCGTTTATTGGCATAATAAAGCCTCATTACAACAACCCCTAATTGATAAACACCATTATTAGACACACGATAGACACTTAATTTCCTCTTTTTTAATGTTTTCTTTGTCTTTTTTGAAAATAAACGCTTTTCCGATTTGATATGCGACAGGAAAAGGGAGTAGAGCGAGTTTTGCAAAAGGCGGATTTGATTTTACGACAATTTCCGTCAAAACTTCATCAACCCTGGATTTTTGCTACGGCCAACAATCCCGTGTCTTCCGTAAGTTTGTCTGGCCCAACCAAATGTCAATGGCCGGAGTCAGTGTCAATAGCCTCTGCCAATAAGAAAACCTTTTTTACATAAAAATGAACAACATGCATAAATCATGCACAACAAAACCAAGAACATGCATTAAACTTAAGATGTAGCAGAAGCAGTGAATGATGATTTTTTTCTATATTGTATTTCTATACCTCACAACTACCTAGTAACATCCTAGCAACCACCCGGGATACCCTAGCAACTGTCTAGCAACCACCCCGGATACCCTTGCAATTGACTAACAACACCCTAGCAACCACCCCCAGATACCCTAGCAACCACCTCGGATACCTAGCAACTCCCTAGCAACCACCCTGGATACCCTTGCAACTGCCTAACAACACCCTAGCAACCACCCCGGATACCCTTGCAACTGCCTAGCAACACCCTAGCAACCACCTCGGATACCTTAGCAACTTCCTACAAACCACCCCGGATACTCTAGCAATAACCCAGAACACCATAGCAACCCATTCATTTCTGATCATTCATGGCAGCAACTTTGTAGTTGATGTTAAATGTGCTACCAACATGCGAAATTAAAGTTTTTGGTGCTACGTTCTCAGCCAACTTCTAAAGTTTGTCTCGACAAACTTTATCCTCTAAAATCCATCAGTTGCTTATTGGATGGAGGTGGATCTGAATGCGAGATTCCAGTCGATTGTTAGAAAGACCTTTGTTTTGAGTGGATTAAATGATCCGGCATTCGGAATTTGATTAAAAATGAAACATGCACAGGTGAATTCATGTTAACTTTAAAAGTGCAAATAAGGAAATGCCAACATCACAGGTTTATTACACTCAACGAATCGGTCTAAAGTGCCACACATGGCACACATTCAGTTAACATTACATTTTACTGCATCTTTTCCACTCAGGGACCTTTTAAGGGCAAACGACTGATTCAACTGGCAGGAAAAGCTCGACTCTTATGACTTCAAGATGTCTGTGAAAACACTGTGTTGTTTTCCTAAATTGCTTTCAGGGAAACTTCAGAAACGTTCTCTGACACATTGAGTGCGCTGTAACACTTCACTACTATATAATTCATGTTCAAATGTCCAAATTTGTTCCTGCAGCAAGTGGAAGCTCAAAATCTCCAGGATGTCAAGATATTCAAACTCGTCTTAAATCAGCCTCCCATTGCCCACTGACAGACGCAAGACGATTCCTGACACACGCCGCATCTTTATGCAAGGCAAACATGTCAACCTCCCGCCACGCACTTCCTCTTCCTCCTCACGACCCTGTCTGTGCTTAATACAGATTTCAGCAGCTGACAGTCACTGCGATGGGAATCAATGACCCAGGACTTCATCAGGCATTTATGGAGGATCATTCAGAAACAAAAAGCTAATATCTACTTTGGTTGCACTTTATTTTAAGGTGACTTAATTACATTGAACTTACTCAAATAAGTACATGTGCTTACTATGGAGTTACGGTTAGGGTTTGGTTTACTTGTTATACTAAATGCATTTAGTAATGTGCAATTAGTCACCTTAAAATAAAGTTTTGTTAGGTACATGAATCTTTTGGATGAAAGTCAAATCGATTTGACGCAATTGAAAATTGCATATTGAAAAACGTATTCTTACATTTCATATAAATACTGTTGTTTTGTCTTTTACTTTCTGTTCATAAAACATCCTGCAAAATATTTCAGTTTCCACAAAAACTTTGCCAACGATAATAATAATTGTTAATGTTTGTTGATCATCAAATTATCATATTAGGATAATTTGTGAAGGATCATGTGACACTGAAGACTGGAGTAATGATGCTGAAAAAACAACTTTAATCACAGGAATAAATGACACTTTACTATATATTCACATAGAAAACAGCTGTTTTACACTGATATAATATTACACTGTTTTACTGTATTTATCATCTAATAAATTCAGCTTTAATCACAGGAATAAATGACACTTTACTATATATTCACATAGAAAACAGCTGTTTTACACTGATATAATATTACACTGTTTTACTGTATTTATCATCTAATAAATTCAGCTTTAATCACAGGAATAAATGACACTTTACTATATATTCACATAGAAAACAGCTGTTTTACACTGATATAATATTACACTGTTTTACTGTATTTATCATCTAATAAATTCAGCTTTAATCACAGGAATAAATGACACTTTACTATATATTCACATAGAAAACAGCTGTTTTACACTGATATAATATTACACTGTTTTACTGTATTTATCATCTAATAAATTCAGCTTTAATCACAGGAATAAATGACACTTTACTATATATTCACATAGAAAACAGCTGTTTTACACTGATATAATATTACACTGTTTTACTGTATTTATCATCTAATAAATTCAGCTTTAATCACAGGAATAAAAGACACTTTACTATATATTCACATAGAAAACAGCTGTTTTACACTGATATAATATTACACTGTTTTACTGTATTTATCATCTAATAAATTCAGCTTTAATCACAGGAATAAATGACACTTTACTATATATTCACATAGAAAACAGCTGTTTTACACTGATATAATATTACACTGTTTTACTGTATTTATCATCTAATAAATTCAGCTTTAATCACAGGAATAAATGACACTTTACTATATATTCACATAGAAAACAGCTGTTTTACACTGATATAATATTACACTGTTTTACTGTATTTATCATCTAATAAATTCAGCTTTAATCACAGGAATAAATGACACTTTACTATATATTCACATAGAAAACAGCTGTTTTACACTGAAATAATATTACACTGTTTTACTGTATTTATCATCTAATAAATTCAGCTTTAATCACAGGAATAAATGACACTTTACTATATATTCACATAGAAAACAGCTGTTTTACACTGATATAATATTACACTGTTTTACTGTATTTATCATCTGAAAGATACTATTCGGAAATCCATTGCCGCTTGAATATATATTATTTTGTTTTTCCTATTTATACCTATATCCTTTTCTTTTTCTTATTTTTCATATGCTTCTTTGTCTTATTTTTTCATATGTTATTTTCCTTTCTGATTTGGATGATTTGTAAAGAGTGATTTATAATCAAGTTAGGGATTTTTATTTAGTTAAAAACTTTCTTTACTTTTCTGTAGTTTTCCATTGAGTAAGGATGAATATTGTCAGCACTTCTCAACAGATAAAACATGTTATCAGAATGTTTTGGTTGAGAGTTGAAGCCTGAGCCGAGTTCAGCCTTGGAGAAGCTGTATATGTGTGTGTGTGTTAATATGGTCTGTATTGGTGAGGTGATTAGCTGGCACCATAAAACGTGTTGTTCTCGACAAGCCACGTCACGAACCCGTCAACCATGTGATCAACGAAGATATGCTTCAGACTGTCTGCTCTTGTGTGGAAAATTACTAGTTTTGTTTTTCTTGCTTTCTTTCTTTCTTAGCCAATCAGAATCATTTAACCGTCATCATTGACGTAGTTAGCACCCTCTGTTAGAGTATAATTGCTGTAACAATGTTATTGTAATTGGGGCGGCCTACGAACTCCTTGTGAGACCTGAAGCTTCTGCTCATGAAACTGCAAACTAAACTTCACTAAAATTTCTTCTATTGACTGCATTTCTGACTCCTGCTCTTCATTCAACATATCTGGTCCTCGGGTCTTAACTGTAAATTCCCCTACACATCTAATAAATTCAGCTTTCATCACTGGAATAAATGACACTTTACTATATATTCACATCGAAAACAGATGTTTTGCACTGATATAATATTACACTGTTTTACTGTATTTATCATCTAATAAATTCAGCTTTAATCACAGGAATAAATGACACTTTACTATATATTCACATAGAAAACAGCTGTTTTACACTGATATAATATTACACTGTTTTACTGTATTTATCATCTAATAAATTCAGCTTTAATCACAGGAATAAATGACACTTTACTATATATTCACATAGAAAACAGCTGTTTTACACTGATATAATATTACACTGTTTTACTGTATTTATCATCTAATAAATTCAGCTTTAATCACAGGAATAAATTACATTGTACAATATAATAATATTTCACAATTTTTACTGTAGTTTTGATCCAATAAATGCAGCCTTGGAGAGCAGAAGTGACGTCCAAGAAACATTAAAAAACTCTTACCAACCCCAAACTTATTTTAAATTCAAGGGAGGATTACTTTAAAAATGCATTATAATTATGACTAATTTATTGTTTTACCATTTAAAATAGATTTTATTTAACCAAAACAAGTGATTAATTATTCAAAAGGCATATTTTAAAATCCATCAGCAGGATTTTAATCGATGCATGAATTGGTCTGTGAAAAGCTGAGCTACACGACTGCAAAAAAAATCAACAGCCTTGTTTGATTGTTGCTTTTGTGAATGCATCTATTGAACGGGCCTTTCTAAGGGAATCGCCCTAGTGGTAAACAGATCAGCAGAACTTACAAAGTATTTATTCTGTAGAAACAAAGAGCGAGAGAAAACATAGACCGAGATTTGATAACCGAATCCAACACCAGCCATGCTTACCATTAACTAAAGTGGGATAAATGACCTGTCAGAAGCAATACAAGCCCTTATGTTTTTCCCAATTACACACCCACACGAGTGAATCCCAATCCCAGCGTCTATTGATTTCAACCACCAGAATTTACAATTCAGATGGAGATGAAGCCAGGATGATGAACAGCAGGATCTCCTTCACGTGTAACATTATCCCACAGTCAGTCGCTCCGTGTGAGTGGGATTCATCTACCCGTGAGACCCAGAGAACATCCAAACAAATCTGAGGGAACACACATTTAATATCGAGCTGCTTATCTGACTTACTCAACACATAATGATAAGTCATGGCATGTGCCAGAGGGCTACAGCAAAAGAGAATTGAAATGAAATGAGATATATAAATATAAACCACAGCTCTCAATGTGGGACATTAAATGAAGCTTTATAGAATGAAACAATGTCACGTTGTTCCCGGGACACTCTTATTTCTTAATGTTGAAAGAAAAATCACAAATGCATGCGCATTCAGATGTTCTCTCCTCGATAGATTATGGGACAAAATGGAGATTAAATGAGTCTTTTCTAGATGCTTTCATCTGCTAGAGGTTCAGAAAAGCTACGTTTCCATTCATGCATCTATCAGACGCTTTTATCATCGCCTGGAAGAAACACATTGACATTCTAATCAGTTCTTGCTTTCCCTGGGAATCGAACCCATGACCTTGATGTTGCAAGCTACACTCTCTACTCTTTGAGCTACAGGAGAGCTAATTACACGGATACTGAATCTAATCAATCTGCCCAAATTATTAAGAGCATCTGCAACGGGGTAAACGGGTACTTGGATGTGACAGCAAACATCATTAGTGTTAATTTCATGACATTTCACATCAATCGAAAACCAGGACCTTTTGCAAACATGCCAAAACAGGCCTCTTTTTTTTTTCTATGATTTGTTACGGTGGCATTTTGCTTGCATCAACAATGCACAGGATGACACTCAGCCGCCAAATGCTGTGTGTACAGGATTAGAGGATGAGACGCAGAACACGTGTGTGTAACGCAATGGCCAAAGACGCTCATCTAGAGAAAAGGATTTTTTTTAGACATGCACAAATATAAAAAAGTGGATTGATATTAGGCAATATTGTAAAGTAACGGATTAGATGCATATAGGCAGAGCTTGACTCTTGCATTTCCCCCCAAAAAGCACATATGACCCTTAATTTAAATATTTAAGAGTGCATAAAGAACTGTAGGGGCACAAGGAAAGATTAATAGATTTTTTTTTTACTCAATAAAGGGACACATGGAGACATTTCCCAGCAAAATGACTTTTGAATTGAATACTACACTGGTTTTAAATATTTCTACTTGAAATTATTTAATTAATAATAATGCAATTATAGTAATACCTTGAGATATGAGCATAATCCGTTCCAGGACAAGCTCGTAACTCGAGTTGCTCGTATCTCAAATCATTGTTTCCCATAAGAAATAACAGAAAAAAAATTAATCCGTTCCGGCCCTCTAAAAAACTCCCTTATTAGGTCTAATAACAATGGAAAAACATGTTTTTAATTCCTATAGACACACACACACAAAAAAAATTAAATAGTATATAAGGATTCCTGTGATATAAAATAAATGTGGTTGTAATTATGAGTTCTTACTCTCTAGACAGACGATACAGGCATGTGCGCGACGAGTGGCGCCGTGTTAGTTTGCGCAGCAGTTCAGAGAATCTAATCTGTCTGATTTACAACATGTAAAGTCAGTCACTTCTCCGGAAATACATGACAGTATTAGTGTCGGGTGAAGTGGGAGAAGAAGAGAGTGAACTTTACAGTTAACTTTGCAATGTGTATCTGATATGATTAAAACAACTAGTCAATTTATAATTGAACGGATTGTTATTTCCGCTTTTATAGACATCAGTGAGTATTTTTCAAACTATAAATGCATTGTTTTTCGAGAACTTATGAGTATTTAAACGTCTGAAACCTACAAAAAAGGTACGTGGTTGAAAACACTGAATAGTTGATATATGAGCAGCTCTGAGCGCATGCGTCTCTGGATCAGCGCCAGCCAACGCTCTAATCACTCCGGTGTGATCGTACGTGTCAAAAAGAGTTAAATGTAAGATTAAAACGTCATTTGAAATATAAAATGTGGGGGGTTTTGTGTGGAGGAGGGATTGAAGGCAAATCCATGCCAAAAAGAAACGAGCGCAAAACTAATGTTTGCGCGTGTAAATTATATCCGCGAGTGGATAACAGATCTACACGCGAAACAACGGGAGCCCGCAAGCTCATTTTAATCCCTGTCGTGCAAACACTTTTATTTCAGATGACGAACACGTGAAGGATTGAGGCTGCTCCATCACTAGAATCGGCATCTGTAAGCTGCTCGTATCTCAAATATTTACTCGTATCTTGTAATACTCATATGTCGGGACGCTAATATCTCAAGGTATTACTGTATCTTTATCCTAGACACGGAATTAAATAGTATTTTGTAACAAAACACTAATAATAACCAGAAACAAATGTTCTGCATAATGTGGTACTTTTCATTAACAAGCCCAAAACACACTGGGACTTTTATTTTGAAATGCCTCATTCAATTAATGAAATTAAGATGAAATTTTCTCTTAAACATATCACAATACTAACACTATAGAGTAAACACGGTCATAATTAATCAGCTGTAGATCTTAACTAAGCAATCGTTTGTTTCATTGACTGCAAACTACTGTGAAACTGTAGAAAGCACAACAGGGCCGCATTTTGACCTTGAACAATATCAAGGTCAAAGCGCTTGCAATATCAAAAATCATCACCAGTTCATATTACACAGCATCGCCTGTCTCGAATTTAAAACCTCTTTAAAATGATGACTAAGACTTTTGTTATACCATTTAAGATCGTCAATTTGACAAAACTGACTTTATTAAGATCCAAAGGGACCTATTTTTATCTGCAGCCAAATAAATTCTACAGTTTCTAATCTATGTATAGTCGCAACTGCGAGTGAAATGCTCGCACATATAAAAGTGACTCAAACGGCATGCAAAAAAATAAAGTTTTGGTTGTTTAAACACAAAAAAATCTAATCTTTGCCAGATATCTGCTCAAAACTGGTAAATGCAGTATTCAAAGAGACAAAATGTCCAGGATGCAGTAATGGGAATGTGTACAGGGTTTGGCTGCGGTGAAAAGAACAGCCCTGCAGGATAAAGAGCACAGTCTCTTGAACTGAGAAAAGCACTCACTGACAGATGGGAACAGAGAGCCGAGGCTGATGGGTAAATGGCCATCGCAGAGGAAGCCTCTATTAAGGCTTCTATTCAGCACAACCTCTGCCCACACACACAGAGACACAAAGACCTCCCTGAATAGAGCCCGTATCACACACCTGCCGCAGCAGCAAACCCTTTCATTACGGCTCACCTCTCCTCTGGTGGCTCCCGTCTGCATGACTGTGATATGAGAGATGTTCATACACACTGGTGATCAGTGTTTGGGACGCTACTTTCCGAAGGGAGCTTCCCACGTTACAAACTTGTCACTCGCCACACCCATTCACAACACATTTCACTAAATATTTAACAAGAAAATATGTCCAAACCGTTACTTTTATTCAGCAAGGACACATTAAATGGATCACAAGTGATAGTAAACAATCTGCAAACTCTTTTGAACTTTCTATTCATCCAGAAACAAAGTATCATAGTTTAAGAAGCGCAACTGGTTTCGAAATTGATGATAATCATAAATGTTTGTTTTTCAAATCATCATTTTAGATTTGTGAGGATCATGTGACACTGAAGACTTGAGTAATGATGCTGAAAAAACAACTTTAATCACAGGAATAAATGACACTTTACTATATATTCACATAGAAAACAGCTGTTTTACACTGATATAATATTACACTGTTTTACTGTATTTATCATCTAATAAATTCAGCTTTAATCACAGGAATAAATGACACTTTACTATATATTCACATAGAAAACAGCTGTTTTACACTGATATAATATTACACTGTTTTACTGTATTTATCATCTAATAAATTCAGCTTTAATCACAGGAATAAATGACACTTTACTATATATTCACATAGAAAACAGCTGTTTTACACTGATATAATATTACACTGTTTTACTGTATTTATCATCTAATAAATTCAGCTTTAATCACAGGAATAAATGACACTTTACTATATATTCACATAGAAAACAGCTGTTTTACACTGATATAATATTACACTGTTTTACTGTATTTATCATCTAATAAATTCAGCTTTAATCACAGGAATAAATGACACTTTACTATATATTCACATAGAAAACAGCTGTTTTACACTGATATAATATTACACTGTTTTACTGTATTTATCATCTAATAAATTCAGCTTTAATCACAGGAATAAATGACACTTTACTATATATTCACATAGAAAACAGCTGTTTTACACTGATATAATATTACACTGTTTTACTGTATTTTTGATTAAATAAATGCAGCCTTACTGAATTGAAGAAACATTTAAAAAAATCTTAACCAGACCAAATCAAAACATATTGGGCCGTCTGACCAATCAGAGCAGAGTAGGCTCTCGTAAAGAAGGGGTTTAGAGAGACTGATGACTTTAGCTGATGCTGCGATGTATGAGAAAATTAAATCGTTTTTGTAGGAAGCACCAAAACACAATTAGGAATAAAATAGCATAACAGGAGAACTTTAGGAAAGCACATTACTGTAGCACATGCTTGACCGGTCTGCTCTTCACTCACCATGACAGAACAGCTGTGAAACTTTCTCCTCCACTCAAGGAATTATATAAAAGTAATGCGTCTAACCTCCCAAACAGAGTAGAAAAGGTTCAGTAATCTACAGAGGTGGACTTATCAGTCTAATTTCACTGTTCCTACCCTGAGGTCAGGCTTTCTGGAGCGGTTTATGCTTGCTATGAGAAGCTCTTGCCCACTTGTATCTTCATCTCCATCTCGCTTCTCCTCTGCGGCTGTGGTTTTCACTGAACTCAGAAACCATAATCACAGATTCTGCAGCAGAGCCTCCCACACAGGTCTCAACACTCCAACAATACAGCTATGTTTAGATTTACACAACATTTAGCCAATAAAAGGCCGTATCGGAGACCTCCCAAAGTTTCTTGACGCCTTCAGACACACAAAACAACTTAAAACAAGACTGAAAATCTCTGAAATCAGACGAAACATCATTTCACTGTTGCCAAGTACATTCAAAATGATTATCATAAGCAGTCAAATTTAGTTAAAGGGGATCTATTTTACAAGATGTAATATAAGTCTCAGAATGTTTGTGAAGTTTCAGCTCAAAATACCCCACAGATCATTTATTATATCATGATGTAAACACCCATTTTAGAGTGGAAGAAAAACATGATGTTTTTGTGCATGTGTCTTTAAATGCAAATGAGCTGCTGCTCCGCCCCCTTTTCCAGAAGTGGGCTGTGCCTTTACAACTCATGCCTCGGATATTCTGCCAAAAACTAAAACATCTGTTTTCATCTCTATCACAGTTCTTCATCATCATGAATGTTTATGATCTGCATGTGTTTTAAAGCCATAACGGTCTAAACTTCTGATTTATGGTTTTCTGAGCGCACACACATAAAGTTCGCGCACAGAAAGCTGGATGTCAGACGGAGCGTCTCGTGAGGATTAAACTCGGCTCTCTTTCACGTTTTATTGCACTTAAACTGTCAAATACACACAAGGTTATGCCAAAAACACACAGAATTCACATAAACAGAAGGGAAAGAAAGCGCATGTGTGTATTAAAGTTACAGCAGTGTAATATACTGAAGCTAGCTTTAATAAGAATATATTTCTCTCCTGAACGCTGCTGTTAAATGCGCTGGCAAGGAGATAAACATGGCGGACTGTGATTCACTCAACGAGGGGCGGAGTTAAGCAAACAGGGCGGAGTCAGTCTGCAGTCATGGGCGGAGCCTAAGTACATGTGACATCACATTGCTTGAATCTGCAAACTGCTTGTTCTGAGACACTGCTTCTGATTTATGAGGATTTAAATAAAAAATAAAGAGTAGGTGGATTTTTACCATGACAGGGTGATTGTGTGACATTGCCGAAACACATTTAAGTTCAAACACCACGTAAAAGGGAATTTTGCTTAATAGATCTTTAAAATAATGGTAAAAAAAAAAAGTTTTCCACACTGTTTTTCCACTAAATTAAGACTAGGAAGAATATTGGATTATTTGTATTTAAATGCACCAATATATACACATGCAGTGCGGTTTTGTATTAATTGAAACTGATTCAAAGACATAAATCAAACTTTAGGATTTGTATGGCACTTATTGTTTATGAACGTTACATTAGAGAAACTCTTGAAAACATCTTAATGGTCTAACGAGACAAGAAAAGATCCAAAAAGGAAGAAAACGCAACGGTCAAATAAGAACAACAATAAAATCCTTGATTTTTTTTATACTCCCATCAAAATCCACATGTATATATTGTAAATAAGTGAATATTTCCTCCATTCCTTATGCAAACTGTTTCTGTCCTACAAAATTCCTTTGTAATCGCATTGAAAGTGAAGAATTGCTCATGCTCACTCAAGTGTTCCTCACCAAGATGGGCTGAGAAATCCTTAACAAGATCCATGACATCAGAAATGAGTCCATTCATCTCCTGATGACTTTTCGTCCATGCTAACTGAACATGATTGATCGTGGTGTGAAAGAGAGGAAGGTGAATATGAACACAACACTTCACAGACACGCCACAGGCAAAATAGCGTGAAACAAACGATTCTTCTCCTTCAATTGCACTGCCCACATGACTACAGGATTAAAGGAACAGTTCATCCAAACAGTAACATTCTGTCACTATTTACACACCATCATATTAGTCCAAACTTTTCTTCATGCAAAAAATATATATACATGCATATTTAAATATTCAAGCCGTTCCCTCAATGCAAGTGGACGTGGGCAAGGGATTGCAAGCTTCAAAAAGCACAATAAAGGGATGATAAAACTAGTCAATATGACTCTAAATCTTCTGAAGTCATATGATTGATTTTTGTGAGGAAAAGACTAACGCTAGAAAAACGCTGAAAATCTTGCTTGACATCTGTAGTACAACATTCGTTTTCATTGTTTTGAAAGACGTCTGAATGAATAAATAGTGACAGTGTTTAAAGTTTTGGATGAACTATTCATTCTCGTAAATCAATAAAATAATGCTGGAGAATAAAATATCGTTTCCATTTTGATGCACAGCAGAGCAACTTCAGCTTTCCAATCTTAAAATAGCAAATTATAACCAATTTTGATTGGACTGCAATTTGAAAAGTGTAGTTAGTAACGCAATCATTACACATTTTAGGTAACTACTTTTTGAACTAACTTGATATTTCATTGATTTAAATGTAAAAATACAAAAGAGAGAGAAAACATTAGGCCATTAAACACTACATCAAGGAACTGCATGAGGTTAGAGTTCATGAAAAGCTGATAAATAAGTCAATCATAAAAATGTCAAAAGAAAATAAACTACATTTACATTTATCAGACGCTTTTATCCATTGCATTCAAGAAATACATTGATATTCTAATCAGTTCTTGCTTTCCCTGGGAATCAAACCCACGACCTTGATGTTGCAAGCGCTGCTCTCTACTGTTAGAGATACAGAAAAGCTACAAATCAATGAGATTGAAGAATTAATGAGAATCCATATGAATCATTGACTATGTAATCCTTACAGTGAAATCCAGTTGAAAGCATTTAGTTTTTGGCATCTGATTATGAAATCCATGCAATCACTTAATGTTTACTTTTTTTTCAACATAAAAACTTCAAAGTGCTGGACTGTTTTAGTGAAATGCAACTGAATACAAGTAATTTGTGATTAATTGTAATTTAGATGGCGGTGGAACAGATCAAGTAATTGGGAGAGAGCTTGACTCTTTTTGTGTTATTCCTCGCCTGCATGTAAAGACGAAAGCAGCTTGCATTAAAGTTCAGTCGTATTGGTTCTGGTCTATGAAATCCCCAAAAGCTTGTTCTCCATCACTGGATCCTCACGGATGAGACACGCAAATAACTGCAATCAACTTTATACAATCAATGAACTTTTCAACAAGACACAGATAGACTGTAAGATCGGTTTCAAAGACTGAAAAAGTCAAATTCTTTATAGAACTATTTTGACATTCTTTTAATTGTCAAAATAAATTAGGCAGAAGTACAGGCAGTGCATAAATGCCAGAATTTAAATTAGTTACTTTATGCACATTTAAATGTGATCCATTTTCTTTTGATTTTGACCAACTAACGCACAAAATTGGTGCTTATTTTCGAGTACAAATGCATTAAGTTAAAGACAGAAAATACATACCAATTTCTGAGTTTTATTGTAATGTACATCATGTTTTTTTCCTCACGTTTATTGATGATTGTATTTCTTTTGATTAATTTAATTCCTTCAGTGGAAAGCGCTTTGAATTACCATTGTGTGTGAAATGTGCTATATAAATACATTTTTCTTGCCTTTTTCGCGCTCGTTTGACTCTGAAACGTGTCATGTGTTGTGGTTGTAAAGAAATGGCTCTACATAAAAAAATTAAACGGCAATTGAGAGTGGTGTGGCCAAGCTTAAGCCTGAGTCTGTCCTTGCTGTGTGTGTGTTGTAAATATAATCCCCCCACACACACACAAACACACACACACACACAGATAAAAAATTGCTTAATTAATCAGTAAAATAAGGTTTTAATAAAACTGTTTGATTTCTGAAGCAATTTTTGATCTCTGTCTATGTGTGTGTTGTAAATTGAATACACACATACAGACACACACACACACACACACACACGTTGATCAAAAATGGCTTAATTTATCAGAAAAATAAGATTTTCATAAACATTCTGATTTCTGAAGCAATTTTTGATCTTTGTGTGTGTGTGTGTTGTAAATATAACACACACACACACACACACTTTGATCAAAAATTGCTCAATCAGGAATATAAGATTTTAATAAAATGTTCTGATTTCGGTTGACATGCTTTCACACTCCTTCAGTCACTCATATTCCCGGCTCACACTCCCATCAACATCTGAAACTTTGTATCGTAAGCAATCTTGTGCACTTTTGCATCCTCAGGATCAATCACTTTCTGTTTTCCTCAGTTGCAAGTGGCTTTGGATAAAAGCGTCTGCTAAATGTAAAAGTAACGCTTCTGTGATAATGATCAAGCAGACTTATATCTTCAAGTAACCCTGTTATGTCTTTCACATATCTTTAATATTTTTATATTTATTTGCATGTGAATCAGTTTGTGTCTTCTAAGAAAGCTAAAGTTAAATCAGCACATCACCCGAGTGTATTAAGTGTGTTTGCCTTTCTAAGTGTGCTGGTCTTTCTTTCTGAACGTGTGCCAAGAAAGCTTTCTTCTTACATCTCTAACTTCACTTAACAAATGCAATAAAAGCTACACATGCATGCAGGATAGTGTTGAATCGGACTGCCAAAGTAGCCAGATTGAGTTGTTTACAAGGCTGCCATTTATTTGAGATCTGTGTTTACATGAACCCGTTTCATTCCAACCGAGTCACAAGTCAGATTAGTAATGGATTACCAGACTGAAAGCACATTATCAGACAGAAAACTCCATCTGACCCTGAAGGAAAGCGAGACATGGCTGCATATGGTGTAGCCTCGCATGTAAAACAGGAAGTGGACGTGAAGAGGGATGAGCGCATTACAGCAGCGAGCGTTAACCCTTCTGCAAAGGCAAGCATGGCTGTAGGCTATCGCTTCAAACAGCCCAAGCTCTTTAAACTCACTCAACCTCATAAATCTCGGTGAAAAGCTTGCGTTTGAAGACTTAAGTGAGGTTCTCCAGAGGCTTTGGAGTGGCGGGCTGGCATTTTATTACGTGTTACAGGTGTAAAGAGGCTTGCAGCACAAACGTCTTCAGCGGTGAAATGAAATGCATGCTAAATAAATGAGCCTCTCTTCCAAAAAAAGAGCAAGCAAGTTTGTGATTCGATGCACAAGAAAAATGCATAAAAAAAATAGCTTCAGTGTCAAACAGCCACTGCTAAGTGACTTACATGGACGTGTTTTAGTATTATAACGTTCTTCAACCGTTGGCTAGCTGTTTATTGCAGAGATAAACCACTGAGAATTTCAATCTTGTGTTGACTGCTTTCTGCACTAAAACAAGCAGCGTTGGAAACCGATTACACTTCTTTTTTTAAGCCTCCATACCATAAAATGGAAGACTAAATCCATGCAAAGAATAATAGTTGCACTACAAAATACAGTAATACCTCGAGATAGGAGCAGAATCCGTTCCAGGGCGGAGCTTGTAACTCGAATTGTTTGTATCTAGAACAGGGGTCGGGAACCTATGGCTCGCGAGCCATATATGGCTCTTTTGATGGCTGCATATGGCTCTTTTGACGCCGCCGCCCGTCGACAGATACTTCCGCGTTCGGAGGACAGGCAGATCGCGCCGCCGCACCCGCGTTACTTTCGCGTTTGGAGGACAGAGACATCGCGCCGCACACCCCAACTTCCCCCCACTTTAACATCACATTTGTCAAAGCCGTCATAGAACATAGGCGGAGTTTCACTTTTGTGCTTGGGGGGGCACCAGACCACGAGCTCAGTTTTTTTTATATCATATATATATATCATTAATTTTACATATAAAATACATTTACAATGAACAATGACTTTATACCAGTGCTTCTCAATTATTTTCTGTCACGCCCCCCTAGGAAGAGGTAAACATTTCTCGGCAAAAACTTTCGCCTTATTGTTTCCATGGTAACGCGTCATGCTTATCACCTGACATACGTCACAAAAGGCGCTGTATAATAGATCATTCAAAATAGTCACCAACTTGTTGAAACCGAAAAGAAATCTTATGTGGTTGAAAACACTGAGTTGTTGTGATAAATGACAAGCTCAGAGCCCTTCTTCTTTTTTTTTGGCTCAGTGCCAGATATCGCGTGAACACACGTGTGAATTTAGTGGTTGATCACGTGACACATGAACACCGGCGTGGATGATTATCTGAACTTCTGCTCTTGTTCAGTGCAAAACCTACTCCCTGGCAAAAAAAAGCATGTACCCCAGGGTAACGTGCGCCCCACTATTTGAGAACCACTGCTTTATACAAAGAATAGCGAATAGAACAGACTCTTTGTAGTTGCTGTTTTGTTTTGCATCGGCAGTGATAGGGTTAACACGGGGAGTTCAGAAGTGCGGCGAAAAGTGTGTTAGACGGGTGCGCTTGTTACAGTGTTGTTCTTCGTTCCGAATAAAGTTCATAAACAGATCCTCCCTTGATCTGTCATAGAACTACTTCAGACATTACAATATCTTACCTAATGCAGAAGAAGCCGCCTCTTTTTCCGAGATGCGTAGATGTCCACTGTCTTCTCTTCTGATAGATTTGACACTTTTAGTAGTGGATTTATTAAAAAAACGACGAATGTCCATTTTGTTTATTCAGCGCGTAAAACAGAACGAGAAGAGCGTCCACTCACATACCGCGATACTTTGAGATTCGCAAATCGCGGGGGAATGAAATAAAGCTACAGTAATAAAAAATTAATTAGCCACATCTTACTCATTCTATACACAGAACTAATAAGATAAAACAAATAAAACGAGAAAATATGAATTCTGTAATAACAAAAAAACATATTCAAAGCACAAGGCAGGCATTAATTGGCTCTGGTCTGGGGGGGCAGTGCCCCCCCCAGCCCCCCCCAAACTCCGCCTATGTCATAGAATTATTACTTCTTATTGTGATTGAAATTGAGCATGTTCTACTTTGAGCTGGACGAAGTGAATGTTACTGTTATCGGCGTTGGATTTAGCGTCATGCGGATTGTATTTGTTTTTCCATAATTTGAAATGGGCTGATTTGCGGGACATCGGTGTTATAATATAGAAAATAAAATCCAGTAAATATCGCCTCCGTGGCTGCATCCCATTGTTTGTATATAGGCCTAATACATTTATTAATGGTGTCCCACAGTCCCAGCTAATAATTAACAGCCGGTAGCAGTCGCCTATATCTGTATTTTCTACCATATAAAATATTACGATGTTCAAGTCATCAGGAAAGTATGGATGCCCGTTTCCGCCACAGTTGAGAAAAAAAAGGATTAAGTCATAATAATGAGAGAGTTTCTCATAATAATGACTTAGTATCTGGACAAAATTAGAAAGTTTCATAATAATGACTTAATATCTCGAAATAATGATCAAATTTCTTATAATAATGACTTATTATCTCGAAATAATGAGAGAGATTATCATAGTAATGACTTAGTATCTTAAAATAATGAGAATTTCTCATAATAATGACTTAATATCTGGAGAAAATGAGAAAGTTTCATAATATTGACTTCTCAAAATAATGACAGTTTATCATAATAATGACTTAGTATCTTGAAAAAATGTGTACCTTTTTCCTCAACCTTGAACTTCAGTAAGTCCAAGTACATAGAAGAACCCATTGAAGTTAAAAAACTGTCAATAATGACGTTTGAGAAAAAAAAAAATTTGTGGAATACTTGATGCGGCCCTGCCTCACCCAAACTCTGCCTCCTGCGGCCCCCGGCTCATTTGAGTTTGAGACCCCTGATGTATACAGTCTAAATATTTGTACAGTGATACCTCGGTTTACGAGCGACTTGGTATACGAGCAAATCGCTGTACGAGCATGGAGGGTCGAATCGGTGTACGAGCATTATATGGGTTTACGAGAAAAGAATTTCCCTCACCCAAGCGCAGTTTTGTGTGGAAAAAGTCCTAATGCTCAGCGTGGTGGCGCGTATTTTTACTGTAAATATCCTAAACACAGCCTCTCATAACACAGTCATGCGATTCCAACCCCTTTATCACCCCTTAACTCATTCATTCTCTCAGCTTCGCTTGGTTTGGCTGCATCATTTACCACAGTGATACTTTTATAAGTGATTAAGTGGTTAACATTAATTAATTGTGATCGCTTTTGTTCACATAGTGAAATACACACTTACAGTGCCTCTAAGCAGTAACTGTCACGGTTCATGAATTCATTGTCTCCTAGTTCTCCTAGTGTGTATGTATGTGTGTGGTCACTGAACCAATGATTCTCATATCATCTGCCTATCTCCCCGCTTTCGTTCGTAGCTCCCGCAAATTCTTTCATTTGTTCGTTCGCGGCTCCCGCGAATTCATTCGTTCGTTCGTTCGCGGCTCCCGCAAATTAATTTGTTCGTTCGTTCGCGGCTCCCGCAAATTCGTTCGTTTGTTCGTTCGAGGCTCCCGCAAATTCGTTTGTTCGTTCGAGGCTCCCGCGAATTCGTTTGTTTGTGGCTCCCCGTCTCACGACTTTCACTCTGGATTATCACTTAATTTGTTTTCTGCACTATTATAATAAATTCACTCATTTGCACTTGAATCCTTGCTTTCCCCGCTCCCCCCTCCTCCCTCCTCTCTCCTCAGCTGAAGTGCATTACAGTAAATTTTCGAGTGTTTTTAGAGTTTAATTGTCAATTATTAATTAGTATTTATATGAGATCTTAATGGTTATAATTTTAACTGCAATTAATAGGGTAAAACCCCAAAAATATTTAAAATGGGCATTTGTGGTGGTGTGGAACGAATAAATTGATTTTTAGTGCATTCCTATGGGGACATTTGTTTTGGTGTACGAGCAATTTGGTTTACGAGCTCGCTCTTGGAACGAATTAAACTCATAAACCGAGGTATTACTGTATATCAAATAAAATGTGGTGTTAATGATACGTTTTTACAGACAGTAGCGGCAGGTGTGGAGGAGGGAGGGAGTTGGTACGCAGACACTTGATTCCGTTACACGGACACTACATAACTTTTTTTTTACTTTTCTATTTTATATTATTGTATTGATTTTTTTCAATTTGTATTCTTTACTTTTGATCACTTACCTTTTCTCGCCTGGCTACCCTAACTTTCACTTTCACTTGGCGCAGACCTTTTAACGAATCTATCAAGGGAGATCTGCTTCTCCTTTATCCACAACAACAGAAGCCTCTCCATCTCATCATTCATATTCGAACATAACTTCGATATAATCGTCACCCCCTTGGAAGGATTTACATTCTGCTTTAGGATGATGCATATCGTGAATGTAATGCAATCATACATGTGTGTTAGATCAAGGTTTTTCAAACTTTTTGTGTGAGTGGACCACTATTTGTAATCAAAAAAAATTGTGGACCACCTCATGGGGGGGGGACGACTTGAAGGTCATGGCCGAACACCACTGGCCTATTTTAGTAATCTCACAATAACTTGACATTTTAATGCAAATGTTATATCAATATAGGCCTACATATTCTTTTAATTTTTTTAATGGGAATTTCCTGATAAAATGAAGGTAAAATATTATTTTATTTTGCCTTTCCATGGACCACCTGCAGTACCCTCACGGACCACTAGTGGTCCGCCGACCACAGTTTGATGACTCACTGTGTTAGATGACTCACGCGAGCACTGCGCTCACATTTATCCACAATTTCATGCTTAATTTCCATGGTCGTCATGCGTTTCCTCTTCTCACTACTAACCTTTCTACTCACTTTCTTAGAGCTCATCGCTGTTATGAAGAATAATGCACAAAATAGAGAGAAAATCAGCTACTCGCGGGCGATGCGTACAGAAGTCAGTAAACGTGCGTCGGCGTCAGTACGAGTGCTCGTATCTTGGAATACTTGTATGTAGAGACGCTTGTATCTCGAGGTATTACTGTATACCAATGTAAATTAAAGCAAATGAAAACTGTAATCTTACTAGACTATATCTTTCAAGACTATATTAACTAAAAATGAAATTAAGAAAACTTGATATTCATTGCTTAGGAAGAGTTTGCTTTCTTTTAGCTGATTACTCACTTAAATGTCAATTTCCTTAAAAAGTGTGCTTTGAATTGGTTTCCACACATTTAAGGTGAACTAAACTTGTGGTTGTTGTAATGTGGGTAACGCAAGCATACGGTTAGTTCGAACCCAAAACTACTGCATGAACAGAACAATGGGAACAGCTGGAGGAGAGTGAAATCAATGAAAGTGCAGAAATATCGGAAAGTAATATGCACTGAAACAAAGCACTGAATTTCAGAGAGCATTTGCCCTCCCTGCATGTGTGACCCACTTCAGGTCAGCGGCTGGTAGTTTGTAATATGAAAAGCATCAATGTGACAGTGGTGAATGTATGCTGTCAGACGTGATCTAGCGTGAGACTCAGAGTTGTGACAGTGAGTAATTCTGCTGGGTGTCACAAAGAGGGCCGTACCTGCTTCATGCATGCATTGAGGTCGCTGAAAACAATAATCCAGACGATTCTGAACCAGAAGAATGCTTTGTGTGTATGGAAAACAACTCATGGAATATGTCAGGATTTGAGAGACGTTTCAATTCAGTCAACTAAACCCCTCTGGACTGCGATGCGTCTCAGTTCTCCCAGAGATTCTGCATGTGCAAAAGCACAAATTGTTTTAATCAAAATGCAGTATATTATGCTCAGCTGCACAGACGAACTGGCAGGAGAACACTGGCGTACAAACCCGGGGTTATTATCAGTGCATTCCACCAGGGAGAGGCCATTGGCAGATCACCAGGGAACAAAGCATCACCATGAGAGTGGGAACAGGATGGGAATGAGAAACCGCCACAGCTGCGTGTGTCCGTTTACAGCGCTGCAGCACAACAAGTTTAAAAGGCATGCGTCTCACCTATCTAACACACAGATCTATCTCCAACTCCTCACTCTAACCCTACTCATCTCAATGCACTCTGAGCCTGAACCTGCCCTGAACCACATTATAACCGGATACAGCATTTAAAGGCTCTCAGAATGTAAGGATCGGCCAAAAATGTCTCTCTTTTACTCTCTTTGTCCTCAGACCGGTCCTCACAAAGATAGTTGTACAAGTACACACACACACACACTCTCACAAACACAGCTGCACACTCGCGCAGTTTCACACGCACACATGATTTATCCCTTCAGCTATTCATTAGACAAACAGGGATTCCCAAACTGAACCTCTTTGACAAAAAATATTTTATTGCATTTTTACTTTTAGAATAATTGAAAAGCACATTCATATTTAAAACAAATATATTGCTACTAATGAAATTGTGATAAATCTAAAATATTTCTCAATAAATCTAATTATATAAAATAAAACAATACATGAAAGAAGCCTCTTCTGCTCTTAATGCTGCATTTATTTGATCAAAATACAGTAAAAATGTAAATTATTATTGTTCCAATTTAAAATATTTTTTATTGCAATATATAGTAAAGAGTGATTAAAGTGTGATTCCTGTGATTAAAGCTGAATTTATTAGATGATAAATACAGTAAAACAGTGTAATATTATATCAATGTAAAACAGTTGTTTTCTATGTGAATATATAGTAAAGTGTCATTTATTCCTGTGATTAAAGCTGAATTTATTAGATGATAAATACAGTAAAACAGTGTAATATTATATTAGTGTAAAACAGCTGTTTTCTATGTGAATATATAGTAAAGTGTCATTTATTCCTGTGATTAAAGCTGAATTTATTAGATGATAAATACAGTAAAACAGTGTAATATTATATCAGTGTAAAACAGCTGTTTTCTATGTGAATATATAGTAAAGTGTCATTTATTCCTGTGATTAAAGCTGAATTTATTAGATGATAAATACAGTAAAACAGTGTAATATTATATTAGTGTAAAACAGCTGTTTTCTATGTGAATATATAGTAAAGTGTCATTTATTCCTGTGATTAAAGCTGAATTTATTAGATAAATACAGTAAAACAGTGTAATATTATATCAGTGTAAAACAGCTGTTTTCTATGTGAATATATAGTAAAGTGTCATTTATTCCTGTGATTAAAGCTGAATTTATTAGATGATAAATACAGTAAAACAGTGTAATATTATATTAGTGTAAAACAGCTGTTTTCTATGTGAATATATAGTAAAGTGTCATTTATTCCTGTGATTAAAGCTGAATTTATTAGATGATAAATACAGTAAAACAGTGTAATATTATATCAGTGTAAAAAAACAGTTTTTCATCCTTGCTATGTAAAATTCTTCTTTTTTTAAATCTTTCTGACCGGTAGTGTACGTTCACACACACGCACACAAAATCATCATTTAACAATTATTTAGACAACATTTTACATCACAAGTTAGAATACCATGGAGACCATTAAGTGCGTTTAGATGATGCTTCTTATTAAAATACCAAAAACACGTCCAAAAAATTTGCAAAAAGCAACCATGGATCCATTGCATGTCCAAACACACATTACATGCATAGAGATTTGGTCACATTAAGCATTTCAATTAGGTTTTGATTAATTTTGCAGTGCTATAATTTACTCTTCTATGATTGAATGCTTGTATCAACTCTCAACCCTCCTGCCGTTCCTCCATTTGGGAACCCTGGCCTAAAGCACTGGAGAAAAGCCGTCTGATCCGACGGAGCCGAGGCCATGTGTCACTCCCAGCGTTTCACTCCGGGGCAATTTTCCACTGAGAAATCAATAGCGTAGTGCAGACTTCTCTACAGGGGAAATAGAGTTTGTATTGTTTCTCGCAGACAAATGCAGGCTTCAGGAAAGATAAATGATATTTTCACGGGCCTTAACAGAAAACGTCTCGGCCTCATTCATTCGCTCGCGTCTCTTTTTTCGGACACACCCGGAGCGCGCCGTTCCTCACCTCATCTTCTGCCCTCATATGATCTCTGCTGTAACTTTTCTTTCCGTGGATCTGCGTCAGATACACATAATCCGTCCACCTGAGACTCACGCCGTCCAAAAACTCTCGTCTGATGTTTCATAACTTTCATATCAGACGTAATGGCAGCGTTTTATTTCGCAGAGCATCCCAGAGAGTCATAACTGCGTCTAAATGTGTTTCTAACAGGCGCAATGCCACACGCATTCTTTCTGCAGTGAAGGGAGATACTTGGACTATTGTTTATTTTAATTACTTCATCAAGAATGTGTGCGAGTATTTCTGTGCAAAAAGCCTCAGTGAAATATAAATATCCAAAAATCGTCTAGTCAGGGCAAAAAGTGTGGAAACTCTGGACAAGATTTATAGACTCATTTTCTGTGTATTTGCAAATTGTTAATATTTATCATATTAAAGTCACTTTGATGTTAACTTATTTTTATGTGAATATAAGCAGATTAATATGTACATAGCAGACTATTAATATCTATATATAAATATATAGTTATAAATCCCCACACACACAA
Organism: Rhodeus uyekii; assembly: GCA_037043235.1. Taxonomy (NCBI): domain Eukaryota; kingdom Metazoa; phylum Chordata; class Actinopteri; order Cypriniformes; family Acheilognathidae; genus Rhodeus; species Rhodeus uyekii. Next base: position 96,758 of record JAWRVZ010000163.1, read on the forward strand.
AATCTGGGATAAAGTGTGCTCATCACTCCAGGCCTGTAAAATGCTGTTAACATGTATTAGTGCTGGAAAAACCCCGCCATCATATTCTATAAGATTCCTTTGCGTTTACGATTTTGAAACAGTGAACGTTTAATACACCTCTGAGACCGAGCTATAGATCTGACCTCACTGTTTCCTGAGAACACACACACACACACACACACACACACACTGTTACGTACTCACACTCTCTCACACACACACACACTGTTACGTACTCACACTCTCTCACACACAAACACACACTGTTACGTACTCACACAAACACAGTTACACACACACACACACACACACACAGTGTTGCATTCACAAACACATGCACTCACTCACACAAACAGTTACACACACACTCGCGCGCACACACACACACACACACACACACAGTTACGCACTCACACAAACACAGTTACACACACACACACACACACACACACAGTGTTGCATTCACAAACACATGCACTCACTCACACAAACATTTACACACACACTCGCGCGCACACACACACACACACAGTTACGCACTCACACAAACACAGTTACACACACACACACACACACACACACACAGTGTTGCATTCACAAACACATGCACTCACTCACACAAACAGTTACACACACACACTCGCGCGCACTCACACACACACACACACACACAGTTACACACTCACACAAACACAGTTACACACACACACACAGTGTTGCATTCACAAACACATGCACTCACTCACACAAACAGTTACACACACACACTCGCGCGCACACACACACACAGTTACGCACTCACACAAACACAGTTACACACACACACACACACACACACAGTGTTGCATTCACAAACACATGCACTCACTCACACAAACAGTTACACACACACACTCGCGCGCACACACACACACAGTTACGCACTCACACAAACACAGTTACACACACACACACACACACACACACACAGTGTTGCATTCACAAACACATGCACTCACTCACACAAACAGTTACACACACACACTCGCGCGCACTCACACACACACACACAGTTACACACTCACACAAACACAGTTACACACACACACACACACACACACAGTGTTGCATTCACAAACACATGCACTCACTCACACAAACAGTTACACACACACACTCGCGCGCACACACACACACACACAGTTACGCACTCACACAAACACAGTTACGCACACACACACAGTTATGCATTCACAAACACATGCACTCACTCACACAAACAGTTACACACACACACTCGCGCGCACACACACACACACACAGTTACGCACTCACACAAACACAGTTACGCACTCACACAAACACAGTTACACACACACACACACACACAGTTATGCATTCACACACACATGCACTCACTCACACAAACAGTTACACACTCGCACATGCACACACACACACACACACACAGTTACGCATTCACACACACATGCACTCACTCACACACACACAAACAGTTACACACTAACACAATTACGTACTCACACACACACACAGACTCAAGCACTTGCACACGTACGCACTCATGCACACACAAGCACTCACTCACACAGACAGTTACACACTCACACGCACTCACACAATCACACAAACAGTTACTCACACAGTTACGCACACACACGCACTCATGCACACAAGCACTTGCACACACACTCACACAGTTACACACTCATGCACACACACAAGCACTCACTCATAAACTCACACAAACAGTTACACACTCACACTCACATGCACTCACACAATCACACAAACAGTTACTCACACAGTTACGCACACACACGCACTCATGCACACAAGCACTTGCACACACACTCACACAGTTACACACTCATGCACACACACAAGCACTCACTCATACACTCACACAAACAGTTACACACTCGCACACGCACTCACACTTGCATGCACTCACACACACACACACACACACACACACACACACACACACACACACACACACACAAACAGACAAACACACACTCATATTCACACACTCATACATAGAAAAGCACACACACTCACTCAGACACACACACACACACTCACACACATCAAAAACCTCTTGCTCCAGCATATTCTCTATTTTCTAATTTTCTGACGTCTGACATGCATCCAGAATGGCTTTGTTGATATTCTGCTGACCACACTGAACTCAGACATAACACAAAACAAGCAGCTTTATTAATAATGAACATGCCTGACAAGCCGACAACACTTTATAGACCATAAAGCTCAACAATGGTCACACAAACACAACTTTACAGTGAAACACAAACTTCAGCCATGAATGTCTCACACGTTACAGAACAGCGACATGATTGATTTCTGCTCTCCAGAACTGCTGTTGCATCAGTGCCACGTGCAAGAGGAACCGAGCAAAGAAATAAATAAAAAACTAAATAAATGCATTTACAACCAAGATCAAGCCAAATCAACATAGAGAGAGAGAGAGAGAGAGAGAGAGAGAGAGATTACTGTGAGTTAATCTAGTATCAGATTACCGGCTCCAGAGGATGGCCAATGCACAACTCATTATTGAAGGAAAAGTCTGTTAAATACAGATTAGATCCAGAGCAAATGTCAGCCTTGGCGACCATCGCTGCCTCTCTCTGAACCGCTATCAAGTGTGTGTGTGTGTGTGTGCATATGACTAAACTCTTCTGTGATGCAAGATTGTGCCTCTCCGCTCCACATGCATGCATCTGTTACCAGCATGTTTGAAAAATCCCACACTCCACTTTCCAAAGGCAGGTCCAGCCAGTTCAGGCGTCTCTCCAGCCAAATCCCTTCCCAGCGTCACACGCCTGTCTGTTGTGCTTCTGCAGCACATGCACGAATAATCGGAGCGGTTCCCATCTGTCGTGGCACACTGGCCGAGCGCTGATGAGTGCATTACTGTCACACCGGCATCTCGCAAAGATTCACTTCTCATTTTTGCATAATACTGACAAAAGCAATGCAGCAGTGTGATCCCGGAGGATTGCTCAGAGATCGCTCTTTCAAAGCTCAAGAGAATAAATCTCTTGTTCATGTATCAACACCGTCTCAGATGTTTCTCCTTAAAATCATTTTAAAAGAAATGAAAAGACACAAATGAGGCATACAGTGATCGGGAGGGGATGTTATAATATTCAGTAATACCTTGAGATACGAGTGCCCCGACATACGAGTGTTTTGAGATACGAGCAAGCCTTCGAGCAAATGTTTTGCTTTGAGATACGAGTAAATATTTGAGATACGAGCAGTGTAAGCACTGTATTGCATGCAGGTGAGACGTCATGTGTGCGCAAGGGATTAAAATTAGCGTGTAGATCTGTTTTAACTAAACATCAGTTTTGCACTCGTTTCTTTTTGGCATGGATTTGTCGCGATAGTTGACTTCAGTACGCATCTCCTGCGAGTCTCCCATATTGTGTCTGTGTTATTTACGTAACCTTAGGTTTGGGGAAAGCGAGGACTCAGTAGTGCAGGAAAACAGGCTCTTTATTAACAAAATAAAACAAAACTTCAAACATAAACCTCCCAGAGTGGGGAAAAATATGACATGACTCGACTGACTAGATGCACGGCAGGACACGACAAGACTGACAGGTAGGAATGGCAAAATAACGACAACGAAGCGACCCAGGACGGCGAACACAAGGAGACTAAATACACAGGAGGAAGGCAATAAATGGAGAAACACAGCTGGAATAAAATCAAACTAATGACAAAGAAACAAGACGGGCGGGGTAACAGACGAGATATGAACATGCAGCCAATTACACAAAGACGACGCGTGACAAAACACAAGCACGCGGCCGATGGAATGCGAACCGCGTGCCAAACATAAACACACGGACGAGAGGAGACGCGGCTCGCGCAACGCTTGAAACCGCGCCCACTCACATGACAGAGCTCGCAAGAACGAGTGTAAACACCTGTTCTCATGAGCTCACGACAAGGACGAACAAACGAGTTAAGAATGCCCGAATCCCGATCCAAAACTGAAACTGAAACTAGACAAGACCAGTCTCGGGATCAGACATCATAACCCGCACATAAGACGTTAAACAGACAAGCGCGCGCACGGCTCGAATACTCGAAGCCATGCGCACACACATCAAACATGAGACAATACGGTAGTGTCAGAGCTCTGCCACAAAACCAAGAAATGACTAGACCGAATGTGGCAGAACCCTGACAACGTTATTCCTCCTCCTCCTCACATGTCGTCATTAGCTGCTACTGTATCGTCTGTCTCGAAGGCAAAAACTCATAATTATCACATTTTATTTTATATCACAGGAATCCTTATATACTATAATTGTGTGTGTGTGTGTATGTTTATAGTAATTAAAAACATGTTTTTCCATTGTTATTAGCACTAATAAGGGAGTTTTTTAGAGGGCCGGGACCGATTAATTTGTTTTTTTTATTACTTATGGGGAAAATGATTTGAGATACGAGCAACTCGAGTTACGAGCTCGTCCTGGAACGGATTACGCTCGTATCTATTTGATGAGTTCATAGTGAGATCTCTGACTTTTGATAACTTGTGATAATGTTGACAATGTTGAGATCTCTTCTGAAATTCAAGAGGAAACGCATGAGAATACCAGGGACTTTTCCTAAGGAGACAGGAGGCCTCTCTCTCAGTTCTTTCTCCATTTTGAGTCTTGGAGAAACAACAGATTTTTAAGAGATATCCTTTCACACTTTTGTCCTCACAGGAACAGGTAAACGCTGATGATTACATTTATCAGCTGCTTTTATCATTGCATTCAAGAAACACATTGACATTCTAATCAGTTCTTGCTTTCCCTGGGAATCGAACCCATGACCTTGATGTTGCAAGCGCTGCTCTCTACTGTATGAGCTAGAGGAGAGCAAGAATGTACATTGAGAATTTAATGAGAAAAGTCCTTCGTGACTTTTCTCAAATGTATAAAGACCATTAGTTTTCTCTTCTTCTTTTAGCACCAGTTATAATTTAGAAGCCAGATATACATCTATCATCCATGCATTTATATAGTCTTCCAGAGTTCACAACCCTAGCTTATAACAACAACTGGCTTTGCATTTCCAGACTGCACCGCAAGCCCTTCCACGCTGAGCAGCACTCATGTGACAATTATCACGAGCCACACTCTCCTCAAACCACGACGGACGGCGTGTGTGTATAACCACCGGCACAAGAATTGAGTGAACCTCATTAGCACCTCCAGACGGAGTGTGTGTGTGTGTGTGTGTGTGAGACTCACGCTGCTGAAGCTGGGAATGAGGCTGAGTGTGGAGCCGCTGTCCATAGGGAAGTGGAGGAAGTGCTTCATGCCCAGAGAGGGCGGTACAGTGGGCAGAGGAGCTCGTACCAGCGCTGGCACCAGTCCGCTCTGACACGCATTACCTGAGGAAGAACAGAAACGGACAAAAGTCAAGAAACACACACATGCACAAGCACATGTGCAACCACTGGAGAGAGAAAAATATCAATTATTAAATGCATTCGTTTCCTTTCGCCGTTTATGTTTGAAGTGCTGACATGCGTCATATGCGCATGCCAAATTATCCTTTCGCATCATAAGCAGCCTGTTTTACTTAGTTATAAGCTCCAGGGGAAGCCAAACGCACCACATGAACCGCGCAATGCTGTTGTGTAAGTAGATTGGCAATCTGCTGGAAATACAGTTGCACATTCCTTGTGTTATTTTACTCAAATGTCTATATTTGTAATATTTCTTTAAAATGTAATAATCATGCTCTACCTCTACAACAACTTTCCTCGATGAATGCCTCCAATCCCTCTTACTTCTCAACTTTGTTATGCGGCGTAACGCCACTTTTGACAATCTATTTTGTTTAGTTTTGCAAACTGGAATGAAAACATTTTTGTTTACTGAAATATAATAACTAAAATAACTGGGAAAAACTGAAGCTGAGCTAAAATGCATAACATTAATGAAACCTACATTAGCTCAAATAAAACGAGAAGGGCATAAAATTGAATTTTAGCTTTACATGACATCTGAGAATACCTTACAAACACAACAATAAACTAAAATACTAAGAAAAAATAAAGATGAGAGTGAAAATGGACAAAAACTCTAGAGACAAACAGAAAACCAAAGCAAACAATAAGTTCTGAAATATTTATTTATTTTTGCTATTTCTATTACTTGTTATTATTATTGTAAAACACAAACTATGAAAAGTAAATCAAAACATTGACAACACTGGTATTCAATTAAAAATAAAATTGGGGGACAACAATCTAAAATACATGATCACGATTCGAAAACGGACTAAAATTAAATAAAATTACCATAAATTAATTTTAGCCTTATTTTCATGACAAATTATATAACTTGCTTGCATTAAACATATTATATATAAATAAATATATAAATAAATAAATAAATAAATATAACAGTGCCATAGATTAAACTGTTTATGATGGGTAGCAGCAAACTGAACACCAAAGCAACTTTTGGCTGAAGTCTATCCCTAAAACCTGATTGACTGAAAGGAAAGTTATGCTAGGAGCACAAGGATGTTGATGAGAGAACCTAGTTGGCAGAATCACAGATTCATGAGTTAAATTAGAGAATGAAATGATGATTCAGAACATTTCTTTGTCACACGCAGTGAATTCCCTGCTGAGGATCTGGATATTACCGCAAATGACATCATAACTAAAACTATCTGCCATATCATTCACTTTTGAAACCTCACTCTCTCCCGGTACTATAAATAAACAAGCAATATACTCGTCAAACTGAGACTCTTGATTGGCTGTTATCTGTAATGGTAGTAAAGACATACTCTAGTCGAAGTGGGAGAGACAAAAAACAGTGGCGGAAAACAAAAGTAAATGGCTTGTTTTATTACCGTACGAGTGTTTGTGTGGGTGGTGTTGGAAAGGCAGATTTTTTACAGCATATCCCATTAACGCACCAGAAAAAGAAACAGCGTTCTGTATCCAAACGGAGACAAAAGCCAGAGAAAGACAAAAAGACCAAAAGCGTTGCAGAAATGTGATGCCAAAGAAAAATGGCCCTCTCAGAGTTTGCTTTATTGCTTTGTGCTTCATTTGAGTATCACTTTTGTCTCATTTATTTTACATAAAAAAATAAAGAAATGAGACTATTCTTAACATGCATAAAGTTTCATGTGAATAGCAGCTCAGATCATTTGGACAAAGGAGGAATGTCGGAGTCAATATTGAAATGTCTTGCAAACTATATCTTGACAAATGGGAGTACATTTTTGAGATCTGTTGTGAAACTCTAGAGACGACAAAATATTTTTGTCTTAGGAGAATTAAGATGTCTCCATTTGTTTATTGCTTTCTAAGCTAAACAATTGAGATGTGAATGAGATTAAACTCTTCTTTAAATATTCTTATATCATGTAGCTTTAAATATTCTTGCATTATGTACTTGCAGATTACCACAGTATTTTTCTCAGTAGAAAGTATCCATTTGACAAAAAAATCTATGCTATTAAGATCTCCTTTGTGATTTTCCTAACTCATAGGTTTATCCATCTAACAGAAAACAACTTCTCTTCTTTTGATTCCATGTCTTCTGAAACTAGAAATTAGGTTAATACAAATTTCTTTCATTATATTACAAAAAGAAATAATAAGCATCCAGCACAGAACAGCTGATTGTTTCCTGCTTTATCAGTAACCAATGCGCTCGCTGCTCAACCTCCTACTACTTGGACAGCGTTTTCTGTAGCAGTCTCAGTGCGCTTTCAGAAACCATCCACTTCCCCAGCTCCACCTGTACAGATGTGCTATCGGTAATTCATGTATGCTATATTGTAAAGCAACAGCATGTCTTACTTGCTCACATCAGTGTGTCATGAATGTATTAGCAGTAGCAAGTCGCGTTCTTGCTCTGCAGCAGCACCAATAACAGCAGCAGCAGCAACAACAGCAGCAGCAACAACAACAGCAACAACAACAGCAACAGCAACAACAATAACAGCAACACCAATAACAACAGCAGCAACAACAACAGCAGCAACAACAGCAACAGCAAAAACAACATCTCCAATAACAGCAGCTCCAATAACAGCAGCAGCAACAACAGCAGCAGCAACAACAGCAGCACCAATAACAACAGCAGCACCAATAACAGCAGCAGCAACAACAACAACAGCAGCACCAATAACAGCAGCAGCAACAACAGCAGCACCAATAACAACAGCAGCACCAATAACAGCAGCAACAGCAACAACAACAGCAGCAACAGCAACAGCAGCAACAGCAACAACAACAGCAGCACCAATAACAGCAGCAACAGCAACAACAACAGCAGCACCAATAACAGCAGCAACAGCAACAACAACAGCAGCACCAATAACAGCAGCAGCAACAACATCAGCACCAATAACAGCAGCAACAGCAGCAACAACATCAGCACCAATAACAGCAGCAGCAACAACAGCAGCACCAATAACAACAGCAGCACCAATAACAGCAGCAACAGCAACAACAACAGCAGCACCAATAACAGCAGCAGCAACAACATCAGCACCAATAACAGCAGCACCAATAACAGCAGCAGCACCAACAACAGCAACACCAACAACAGCACCAATAACAACAGCAGAAATAACAGCAACAGCAGCAGCAACAGCAGCATCAATAACAGCAGCAGCAATAACAGCAGCAGCAATAACAGTATCAGCAGCAGCAATAACAGCAGCAGCACCAACAACAGCAACACCAATAACAGCACCAATAACAACAGCAGAAATAACAGCAGCAGCAGCAGCAACAGCAGCAGCAACAGCATCAATAACAGCAGCAGCAGCAATAACAGCAGCAGCACCACCAACAACAACACCAATAACAACAGCACCAATGACAGCAGAAATAACAGCAGCAGCAGCAACAACAGCATCAATAACAGCACCAGCAATAACAGCAGCAGTAGCAGCAATAACAGCAGCAACACCAACAGCAGCAATAACAGCAGCAGCACCAACAGCAGCAGCACCAACAACAGCAACACCAATAACAGCTCCAATAACAGCACCAATAACAACAGCAGAAATAACAGCAGCAGCAGCAACAGCAACAGCAATAACAGCAGCAGCAATAACAGTAGCAGCAGCAGCAATAACAGTAGCAGCAATAATAACAGTAGCACCAATAGCAGCATCAGCAATAATATCAGCAATAACAACAGCAGCAATAATAGCAGCAGCACTAACAGCAGCATCAATAATAGCAGCAGCAATAATAACAGTAGCAGCATCAATAACAGCAGCCGCAATAACACCAGGTAAAGTAACAGAAGCAATAACAGTAGTAGCAGCAATAACAATAACAGTAGTGCCATGGTTGTGTGGAGGGATGAGGAAGGCACAAAATGAATTGAAATTTGATGAATTGAATAGCAATAACAAAAATAGCAGCAGCAACAATGATAGCAGCAGCAGTAGTAGCAATAACAATAATAGCAGCAGCAACAATGATAGCAGCAGCAGCAGTATCAATAACAATAATAGCAGCAGCAACAATGATAGCAGCAGCAGTATCAATAACAATAGCAGCAGCAGCAGTAGCAGCAATAACAATAATAGCAGCAGCAACAATGATAGCAGCAGCAGCAGTATCAATAACAATAGCAGCAGCAGCAGTAGTAGCAATAACAATAATAGCAGCAGCAACAATGATAGCAGCAGCAGCAGTAGCAGCAATAACAATAATAGCAGCAGCAACAATGATAGCAGCAGCAGCAGTATCAATAACAATAATAGCAGCAGCAACAATGATAGCAGCAGCAGCAGTATCAATAACAATAATAGCAGCAGCAACAATGATAGCAGCAGCAGTATCAATAACAATAGCAGCAGCAGCAGTAGCAGCAATAACAATAATAGCAGCAGCAACAATGATAGCAGCAGCAGCAGTATCAATAACAATAGCAGCAGCAGCAGTAGCAGCAATAACAATAATAGCAGCAGCAACAATGATAGCAGCAGCAGCAGTATCAATAACAATAGCAGCAGCAGCAGTAGCAGCAATAACAATAATAGCAGCAGCAACAATGATAGCAGCAGCAGCAGTAGTAGCAATAACAATAATAGCCGCAGCAATAATAATAGCAGCAATAACAATAATAGCAGCAGCAGCAGCAACAATGCTATCAGCAGCAGTAGTATCAATATCAATATCAATAATAGCTGCAGCAACAATAGCAGCAGCAGCAGCAGCAACAATGATAGCCGCAGCAGCAGTAGCAACAATAATAGCAGCAGCAACAATGATAGCCGCAGCAGTAGTATCAATATCAATAATAGCCGCAGCAGCAGTATCAGTATCAATAATAGCCGCAGCAGCAGTATCAGTATCAATAATAGCCGCAGCAGTAGTAGCAATAACAATAATAGCAGCAGCAATAATAACAGCAGCACCAGCATAGCAGATCAATTCCGCTGAGACCATACATATCAACATTGTCATATCCATCACCATGACAAACACCTCAAGAGCTGTCATGACAGAACTAAAGCTTTTTCTCAGGAGAAATTGGGAGACTTAAGAGAAAGTCTCTATTTGATCTCATTATTGCTTTGGAGAAACAACTGATAGAAAAGTCACAAATTGATTTCACATAGAGCTCCATATGCAGTTGTATCTCAAATAACTAATCCCATCTGTGTTTTTTTCTTTCCTATGGGAGTTTTGAAATCTCAGCACCAGCTTAACATGGATTACGAAACAAAATGTTACTAATTCCTCTAGACCTTCTGGTCTGGGGGATGAGAAATTATATTACAAGAGAATAATAAAAAACACGTCCCTTGTTGCATCCCTAAATTGTTGCGCCACATGCCTTTGTGCAAGTGCAAGCACGTCTTCTTTCTCCCCTGACAAAGCATGTCAATCTCAGGCCTCCGTGTCGGCGACTCGACTCTGACATGTCAAATGACATCAGGCTAAAGGAATGCTGTCACGGAGCCAGACACCGAACAAGAAAACAGAATTAAATATGCAAGCAAAACCGGGGCTTGAGTGACAGCAGGAACTGTGACCGGGCGCTCTCCGATCTCCCGGCGCTGTCCGTGAGGAGCGTCTTTAGAGCAAAACATCTGGGTTTTATCTCCTCGGGGCTTTGAAAAGCTTACGAGGTTTGATTATTGTGTGAACAACATTCAAAAAGCCTCTTTCTGGAAAAAGGCAAACAAGCAAAACATCAATGCTGGCAGCATGTCACTCGGGTTTAAGGGAACATGACTTATTAAGTTGATGAGAACATTTTGATTGTTACGAGGCTTTTTGACACTGTGCCTGCAGCTTGAGTGAGTCTTTTACGGCTCTGTTTTCCGTTTCAGAGAACAGTAATGTGGAAAATGTCCAATCTTCTCTGCCCTGCAGTCAGTCTTTGCGCTTCTCTCGGTGAGCTATATTTTCAGCACCTTCTCGTCTATGGAGACCGCCTCGCTCTCAGCGCTGAAACAACCGCTCAGCTTCTACAGAACGGGGTCAAGGGTTCAATGGCTAGCATGGTTTGCTTAGCCTCGTGCATCACGCATTACCCACAATGCTGTACTTCTCTCCTCGCTGCTAGCGATCTCATCAAATTTCTCGTTATCCGTCTGCATGTGAATCTCCGAGCTTAACAGAAAACAAAAATGGTTTAGGACAAATGTTTTATGTATATGTATAAATAATATGGAGAGCCCCTAAAGGGACCTTTGCAAAAATTTAAGTTGTCCTCTTTGCAATGTTCAAGGGTCTATAAAAAGAGACTGATATTGTATAAAGTGCTCAAAATTTGGCTTTCGTTATGGCAGTGCATTGTATTTCAAGGATTTAAGTCCACTCTATCAACTTAACTCTGTGGCGGCTGAGAAATCACGCCGCAAAATGGGATTAGTGTGGATTGTCAAATGCCAAGTTTGACGAAAAAACATTGGTAGACTAAAAATAATGTAAAATGTGGATTTCGTTTGGCCAGTAAAGTATGTTTACGTCGCCATTTACGCAAATAAACTTGGAACAGTAACATTTCGTATTTCACAAAATCAAAACTCCCTTTATTAAACCTCTTTAATGGATTTAATGGATCCTTGCAGGTGGCGAAGAAATGCTTATTTTTTGTCAATAATTTCTAACAGAGCCGTAAACAAAGCACTTTAGATATAAAGGGGAGGATCACACAGGATCTGTTAAAGTGGACGTAAGGCTACTGGAGACAGCTTTGCGCAAATGCAGTTTATTTATTCAGGTGCATCTATACTCTCATTTTCCTCAAAGTAAAATGGCATAAATAAAATGGGTTATATTACACATAAAGCATAAATCTTTGAGCATGCAATCATTTCTAACATGCGTTCATGGAACGTCTACTCTAGCGTCAACAACACCTGTCATGGAGCTCTTGAATGTGGTAAATTATATTGTTGTTTTTTCACAAATTAAGCACTCGTGTCGATTGATGAAACTGAGGTTGAACCACTGGAGTCGCATGGATTACTTTAACGATGCCTTTCTGGGGTTTGAAAGTGGTAGTTGCGTAACGATCAACGGAGGGACAGAAAGCACTCAGGTTTCATCAGGAAGATCTGAAGATGAACGAGAGTCTTGCGGGTTTTGAACTACATGAGAGCGAGTAATTAACGACAGGAATTGATTTTTTAAATGTGTTTGCATTATAGTTTATGTGCATAACTTCATACAGAATTAAAAAGGTTTCCACCTTAACTGTTCTTCCTTCTTTTGAATACATCATCTACCACATACCAGTACTTTTAATGCAACATTAAATACGATACTTTTTATGTGCATTAAAACGCTGCATGAAAACTGCATGGCTAATATAAAATAGTTATCCCACATATTAAACTTCAATGAAAGTTCAACATATATCAGTTAGGCTGCATTACGGTATATGAATACATGCAACATAATGAGTGAGATTATAAGCTGCAGGTTAAATCTGGAGAGGATGCAGAAGAAAACCAACAAGTTGGCCAGAAAAAGACAGCAGTCTCAAACCCCCTGAATCCAAACATAAACTTAGACCTTATTTTCACCCAGCGGCTCTGTGAAACACTGCTAAAACACACAAAGCTGTGATAGCAGGAATGAAACAGGGCAGAGAAGTGTAAGAGAGTGTGTGTGTGTGTGTGTGTGTGTGTGTGTGTGTGTGTGTGTGTGTGTGTGTGTGTGTGTGTGTGTGTGTGTGTGTGTGTGTGTGTGTGTGTGTGTGTGTGTGTGTGTGTGTGTGTGTGTGTGTGTGTGTGTGTGTGTGAAACTGCCTCCACGTCTCTGTTCAGATGTGCCCATCATCTTAAAACAGCTCTCGCTGCTCAGAGCGGTGCTGACTGAGAGAGAAAACGATGTCTGGAGGACAAATACGGCACGTAAATAATTAATCACATCCGCTCTCTGTCACTCCTAGGATTCTCCTAGACTTGATCCGGCCTGCTTTATCTCCATGTCCCTTGATATAAAAAAACACACATACTTGCACTTGAAAAACACACTGCATGAAGCAGAGAGCCCTCTGTCATTCAAAACCTACGAGCGAACAATATGAAGTAGTTTAGATCAATACAACATCGTCCATTTCCGTCGATTTGAAAACAAGCATTATTTACTTGTTGCATTATTTACAGCAATGCACTCACACAGGAAGTGTCCGGGGCATAAGCGCTGAAATATTGTTTCAAAAAGAATAACTCCAAGTCTAACAAAACAATATGTGACAAACAAATCTAAAGACCTGTTCACGTCAAGGACAATAACTGTAACCACAAAAACATCGTTCGAAAAACGATGGACGCTAATATAGTTATTTTTCTTGTGTGAATTAGAATTAAGACCAGTCTTTTCTGAGCAAAGTTATGCAGTATTTCCACTAATGTTATGGCAATGCTGTTAATTCCTGGTGATTTCACAATACACACAAGAAAACCAGAACCAGAAGTAATCAAGGTTAAACCGGTTAGCCCTGCTGGTAGATATTATAATTACACCATTATATGCCAAAAACAAACTTGATGGCATGTGAAAAATAGCTGTGCATATAAAATATAACGTATATACATACATATTTTAAATAATAATAAATTTGAAATATTTATTATTTCAACGCTTTTGAAATTTCCACATTTTTAAATTTCCGTTTTTAAGCTGTGAAATGAAACTTATATTTAAATGTATGCATTTGCCAGATGCTTTTATCCAAAGCGACTTGCACTGCATTCAAGAAACACATTGAATTAGTTCTTGCTTTCCCTGGGAATCGAACCCATGACCTTGATGTTGCAAGCACCACTCTCTACTGTTTGATCTACAGGAAAGCTGTAGCATAGTAAAACAGTAGAAAAAAAGAATAAAAGTAAAATTGTTTGGTCCCCCCGAATGCAAACATGTTTTCAGGTCTTTCCCTTTTAAAGTCATCAGGGAAAACAAAACAAAGACAGCACCACACTGATAACTGATTAGCATAATAACAAAACCGATGTCGAAATAAAAACATCCACCTGATATTTGAGTACATCTCGTTCTCAATGCCGTTACAGACTGGATAATGCTTCAGGTTATTATAAACCCTGATTGTTAACAGAAAATCCACCCACAGGAATTATGCATTTTCAATAATGAATAACCAGACATTCATCTAGACGAGTCGTCCCACTGCTAAAAGCATGACTGAGGCAACGAAACGGCTCCAATAACAGCAACACAAATACAAGCTCCACGTTTCTGCTTCGAATCCCCCTGGAAAGCCTCGCATCTTAGACTTCCATTGTAAGAATCACAGTAAACATTTTGTTTGTTTTGACAAACTGAGGGATGAGTCAATATTTTATGCCACAGATGTTGTTCATAAAGCTTAAGTTGTTTTGCACATTGCATTAACGGCCAGTTTCGGTATTGTACACAAGGTTGAGTATGATTTATAATTCTGAGGATTAAAAAATGATGATATGTCTAAAACACACACACATCATTTAAAACAGATTGGGTTTTAAACTGTAGTAAAACCCATCAAGCAGTGGTCAGGAAACACTAGCCATGTGCTCTGCAATCTGAGGTTATAAACTAAATAAATAAAATATCCGGGGTTAACCACACTGCAGTCTCTGCTGTCATCACACACATCCTAACAAGTTCTACACCGCTAAAGCCAAAGCCGAACCCGTGCCTTGAAATGCTCCTGCATACGGAGGACACGAGGCGTTGGAACCAACCCGGCGTTTACACCGGACGAGCTGATCGAAGCTGCACATCAGGGGCCCAAAACATCAAGTTTGCCTTTGATTTCAGTCAGAAGATATTTAAACACACAACAAACAAAACTCATAGAAAGACCTATTTGTAGATAAAGAATAACGGCTGAGCAATCTAGAACATCAGATATAAAAACAGGGTCAAAAGGAGCATCGGCTTTGAGGGATTTCGTTGGGAAGTGTGCGCATCACAGCACGCCACCTGCGTCCAACATACCCTTAAATAGGGCAGTAGTTGTGGGTAAAGCCATTTGTAGTTGTGTCCAAAACCATGGAGGACATCAGAGTGCAGTCAATCAATCCCACAATGCACAGCAATAATGAGGATGTACGCTCGATGCCTAGAGAATACCCATAATGCATTGAGAGAGTTGCACATCGAATTATATCACGAGTTTCGCCAGAAGGCGGCACATTCAGGTGAATCATCCATCCTTTTTCCAAACCGCTGGTCCAACGTGGGCACGGCGTAAAATCATACTTTTTAACTGACTGATAAATTTAAAACTTTTTATTTCTACAGGAGCTGCAGTTTGCTAAGGTTCAAATGATTATTAAACATCAAGCACAAACTACGCAAAAGCGGCTGAATTCACTCGCTCGTTTTCATCCGCTCCTTCAAGTTGACTTTGTTTGTGGAGTAGAGAATGAGAGAATAAGGGCGATTTCGAACAACGCAATGGTGTGACATCCAATACTTCATTATAAACTAAACTGCCCAGCCAAAAAAAGTCGCTGCTTGGATTCAAATGCTCAAGAGTCTATGATTGCATCATTATTGCAGGGATTCTTAAGCTTCTAACACATGTTTGGCAATAGTTCATGAAAATAAATGTTGTGATGTTGTTTGGTCAAGATCTTGTATTGACAGTGCAGTGAATTTAAGTTACGTTCTGGACTCTTCATGTGTGAAAATGATTCTTCTTGCTTTCACAGTTTGAGTCTGATAAATTGTCATCCAGGAATGTTCTTCCTACATGTTTGTTTAGGAAATGAAAAGCTACACACTCCATCAATTAGGGTTAGAGGAAACCCTACATGCTAGAAACATAATAATCACTTCAATAATGATGCGATCAATCACTCATAAGCATTTGCCAATTTAGATCCAAACTGGTCTGGACAGTGAATTAAAAAAAAAAAAAAATTCTTGTTATAATCATGTATTATTTTTAAAATATAAATTAAAAGTTACTTTTTTGCACTAAAAAAAATAAAAAATAATGACTATTAATTTTTTTAATAAATAAATAAATATAATAATATATAATATAAATAACAATAACTATTTTTTTTAAATAAATATAATAATAATAATAATAATAATATCGCATCACACTGCAGGACTACAAAAAAATTGGAAGTGATAAAAATGGTAAAACATCCACGTCGTTAAAATGATCTCACAGACAATGTAAAAAATAAAAATAATTTTTTTCCCCCAAATTCCTAAAAGCTGCATCAGATCCACCTCAGAGCAACAGATCCTCTGTATCTCCTGCGGTGAGATCTGATCCCGCTCCTCCGCACATTCAGAAAGGAATCATCCTTTCAGCTGGAAGCTCCAGACAACACTCCGAGAAACAGAGCGGCATGCTTCCTAAAATCTCTTAATCCTTTCAGTTTTGCAGAGACGAATGATTTCACGCTGCTTGCTAAAGTCCACTGCAACAAACCAGGTGTCTGGTGAGGCACTGCGCTCCTCTGATGTCCCCGTGAGAAACCCCTGCCGTGAGAGTCTATAAAACAAACCTGCAGACTTTACAACCAGACAGACTTCACTTACCAATAAACATGCTCTCCATGCTCATCACACGTCCAGACCCGAGGCGTCCCCGCGTACCGCTGCCGTCAAGAGTGAATCCATGATTTCATCTGTACATGTGGGGAACTGCGACCACGAGAGCTGCCTCGAGTTTCCTCTCTCTGTGAAAAACTCTGTGTCCCTCTCGCACCTCTGTCCTCAGCTGTGTCTGATCCTCTCCAGCTGCAATCTTACTCCTGCTGAACGAGCTTTCGCCGGCGTGCCGATATCAGCGTCTCTAGCGGGAGTCAAGCCGTGGCTGCTCATTTGTTCTGTCTGAGTGTTCCTCAGGCACTTCTCTCTCTCTCCCTCTCTTATCGTTCCCTCTCCCAGCACCTCCCAACTTCATATATCATGTTCTCTCTCTCTCGCTCCAGCTATCTGGTGATGTCCTCAAAGGCGATTCATAAAGTAAACAAGATTGTAATTTCTAGCTTAGTGCATTAATTTATCTAGTGAGAAAACAAGAACGTTTGGTTTGGCAGCAAAACACTTTGTCCTAAATGGTTTAGGGTTTTCGCTGTGGTGTTGTTAGATGGTTACTAGGATGATCTATTACTAGGTATTCTGCAAGGTTGTTGCTAGGGTGCTCTGGGTTGTTGCTAGGGTGTTGCTGGCAAAAATTAAGCCTTGAATCTGTGTGATCTTTTGCTTTCTAAATATGGTTAAATAAGTCTAACTTTGCTGGTCATCATCTGCCGGGGAAGTGATCCTTCATGGCAGCGCGAGATAATTTAGTTAAACATATGAATGTAATTTTAATATTAATACATTAAATAAAAAAAATAAACAAAGCACCACGTCTCTTGTATGTTAAAGACTGAATAGTGGCTCAAAACAACATGCAAACTAACTCTCTCTGAACCCAGTGTCACTAAAACACAAAGTTTTGATGGATGACGATGTAAAGAAGGTAAAGATGATTCCAGTGACGTACAGGAGTCGTAATTAAACATGCATACGTCTAATATTAGCACAAACAAACTGTGTACGGTCGCTATAACATTGTATTTGTGCATGAACACAGTTCAACAGAATCGCTTGCTTATTAAAAGCAATGCAAAATTTGTGTTTTATAGCAAATGCTTGCCAAAAAATCATTTATTTTTATTTTTTGAGGATCAAAGGTGTTTATGTAAACATGAGCATCAGATGCTCCAAAAATAGATGGACTAATTCTTCGTTCTGAAAGGGAAACTGTTCACTGATGACATTAATCCGCCTTCACATTCAGAATGTTTTTATTTTTCACTTGTATTTTGGCATAGTTAATCATTCTGAACTGATAAGCAAAACTGTGGGATCTCTTCATTGGCATGGCAGGTTGTTTAAGTTACGGTATAACTGAACAGAGTAAGTACTCCTAAGTTTAAAATGTAACCCGTGGAGAGCTGGATTTGAACCGGGGTCTCTGGTGTGGGAGGCGGTGCTCTAACAAGGCGACTAATTGTAACAAAAGTTACATAAGATTGTCTACAACAACCTTTTCGCAAAGTATGTTTGCATAGAAGAACACTGAAGGTTTAAATCAAGATCTTTAAATTAATTCTTTAGTTATGTTTAAAAAATAACATGGTGTTGCAACATAACACTAGAATACAAATGTTTTTATGAATAAAATTGCAGTATTAATTTGTATAGGAAAGTGAAAAAGGTTGTAAACAACAGTCTAAAGACTTAAAGTAACAGCACATTTTTTCTTTATACATATGATGAATGCGTGACAAATGTGCGGCATATGTGTGTTGCAATGTTTAAGGCTTCAGTTAGGGTTTGGTTCACATCACTGTTCTTTTATAGGTGTACAATATGTATGATTTTTAATGTTAAAACATCCTCTTAACCCAGTTCATTACTCATTGGCTATTATTAGTAATCCATTCATGGCTTTTCTTCCCCAAATGTATAAACATTGAGCTACCCATGAATCAGAACAACGGGTGGAGAGTTTGGGGCGTGGCTACTGTAGCAGCTGGAGAGTTTGGGGCGTGGCTACTGTAGCAGGAGGAGAGTTTGGGGCGTGGCTACTGTAGCAGGAGGAGAGATGTGGGGTGTGGCTACTGTAGCAGGTGGAGAGTTAAGGGCGTGGCTACTGTAGCAGGAGGAGAGATGTGGGGCGTGGCTGCTGTATCAGGTGGAGAGTTTGGGGCGTGGCTGCTGTAGCAGGAGGAAAGATGTGGGGCGTGGCTGCTGTATCATGTGGAGAGTTTGGGGCGTGGCTGCTGTAGCAGGAGGAAAGATGTGGGGCGTGGCTGCTGTATCATGTGGAGAGTTTGGGGCGTGGCTGCTGTAGCAGGAGGAAAGATGTGGGGCGTGGCTGCTGTAGCAGGAGGAAAGATGTGGGGCGTGGCTGCTGTATCAGGTGGAGAGTTTGGGGCGTGGCTGCTGTAGCAGGAGGAAAGATGTGGGGCGTGGCTGCTGTATCAGGTGGAGAGTTAAGGGCGTGGCTACTGTAGCAGGAGGAGAGATGTGGGGCGTGGCTACTGTAGCAGGAGGAGAGATGTGGGGCGTGGCTACTGTAGCAGGAGGAGAGATGTGGGGCGTGGCTACTGTATCAGGTGGAGAGTTAAGGGCGTGGCTACTGTAGCAGGAGGAGAGATGTGGGGCGTGGCTACTGTAGCAGGTGGAGAGTTTAGGGCATGGCTACTGTAGCAGGAGGAGAGATGTGGGGCGTGGCTACTGTAGCAGGAGGAGAGATGTGGGGCGTGGCTACTGTAGCAGGAGGAGAGATGTGGGGCGTGGCTACTGTATCAGGTGGAGAGATGTGGGGCGTGGCTACTGTAGCAGCTGGAGAGTTTGGGGCGTGGCTACTGTAGCAGCTGGAGAGTTTGGGGCGTGGCTACTGTAGCAGCTAGAGAGTTTGGGGCGTGGCTACTGTATCACGAGGAGAGTTTGGGGCGTGGCTACTGTAGCAGGAGGAGAGTTTGGGGCGTGGCTACTGTAGCAGCTGGAGAGTTTGGGGCGTGGCTACTGTAGCAGCTGGAGAGTTTGGGGCGTGGCTACTGTAGCAGCTGGAGAGTTTGGGGCGTGGCTACTGTATCAGGAGGAGAGTTTGGGGCGTGGCTACTGTATCAGGAGGAGAGTTTGGGGCGTGGCTACTGTAGCAGGAGGAGAGTTTGGGGCGTGGCTACTGTAGCAGGAGGAGAGTTTGGGGCGTGGCTACTGTAGCAGGAGGAGAGTTTGGGGCGTGGCTACTGTAGCAGCTGGAGAGTTTGGGGCGTGGCTACTGTAGCAGCTGGAGAGTTTGGGGCGTGGCTACTGTAGCAGCTGGAGAGTTTGGGGCGTGGCTACTGTAGCAGGAGGAGAGTTTGGGGCGTGGCTACTGTAGCAGGAGGAGAGTTTGGGGCGTGGCTACTGTAGCAGCTGGAGAGTTTGGGGCGTGGCTACTGTAGCAGCTGGAGAGTTTGGGGCGTGGCTACTGTAGCAGGAGGAGAGTTTGGGGCGTGGCTACTGTAGCAGCTGGAGAGTTTGGGGCGTGGCTACTGTAGCAGCTGGAGAGTTTGGGGCGTGGCTACTGTATCTATTGTCACAGAAACTACGTCTTTAAGTAACAATCTTATGGATTTCGTTATTCTAATCATGTAAAAAGTTTTAGGCCATCATAATTAGCTTTCAATACGAACTACCTATGTCTACGTTAGTAAATTTAAATAACCAGGTATAATGAATATGCATAAGTGTGTCTTTGTGAGACCATCGGAGAATGTCATCACGGACACAACAACACATAACCTTGATTCCTCTCTTGGCTCTCTCTCAGATCTTTCCTTGATTGGTTCACTGTAATTCTATCTGAAGGTCAGGAGGAATTGACCGTTCGAAAGCCTCCCACACATTCTGCCTACAAATCAGAGGCTTTGCTTGCAAACAACAAAACAAACACGTATGCAGAGAAAAACAGATCCTCACAGAGTTCAAGAGAGAGGAAAAACAAAACACTAACAAAAAAAAAGAAGAGCAGAAACAAAACTCAGCGTCTCTACGGGGTGTGCGTTGCGCACTCATACAGCCAGGAGACGGCAGATATTTTGCATCGTCGCACAGATGTTTTCAATTAATCCCAAATTCCCAATCGCTCCTGTGCCTCTCGTCCCGCCTCCAGCTCCCTGCGAGTAAATACATTTATTTCGTATCTATAGTTGCAGAGCCTCCACTCATCCAGGCTGGCAAATGTGTTTTTTAACCTTGACTTGGAGGTGTCACTGCTGAGATAGTGCATTATTTGTCACCATGAATAGCATTTAACAGCAGCTGTGCCCAGAGGAGCCCACGGTGAGCCACATGCAAAGTGCAGCATGGGAAACTTCATCAATCTCGCTGTCAATTTCATGACGCTTTTCATTAGTTACGCCGCTATCTGATCAGCTGGCAGATTTTGGGAGGTTACGTGCGTTTCCGAAGGTCTAACAAGTATCTGCGAAAGAGGAGTGATGATCTGAGTGCGGTGCGCTATCCCACAATGCACCACTCAACATAAGCAATGTTCATAGTATAACAAGCTGTAAATCCTGCAGTACATAAAATACTGCTATTGATTTTATAAAAATTATGAAATAAACTGCTTATCAAATACAGTATTCACTATTTAAATAAAACTAATAATTAAAAAAATAAAGAAATAAACTAATTACTGAATCCCACAGTATATAAAGCATTTACAATTTTTAATGATTAAAAATAATTACATTTTAAAAAGTGAATCCTGCTTAGTGTAAACAGCATTTGAGGTTAAAAAAATAAATAAACCCTGCACAGTATATAAAGCATTGCTATTATTTAATAAATAAATATAAATAATAAACTGCTTACTGAATCCTGCACGGTATAAATAAAATATTTAATAAGCAAAAATAATTAAACAAATAAATGCATAAAAACTGCTTACTGAATCCTGCACAGTATATAAAGCATTTACCTTTAAAAAAAATACATTAACTACAATTAAAATAAAAAACAACGGAGTACTTAATTTATTTAATTTGTGTTTTTTGTGCAGGATTAAAAAGTATATGAAAAAAATATCTAAATAAAAAATAAAAGTGAATAGTTATTTTGCCTTTTGTTTTACAAACTGGTGTTATTTGGGAACTCCGAGATCTCAATATTTTGTAAACTGCTATCCATAATCAGCTTCATCTATCCTTATAACATTATTACTAACCCTTACTTACTTTCCCTGCAAGGTGTAAACAAAAAGTAATTTTTCCTGTACAAATTAAATGATTCCATCAGCAGAAAAGGCCTCAGGTGAAGTCATTCTGCAGGAATAATTCGGTGACCCGGTTACCCCGTCAGGCTATAAAACTATATACTCTGACATAAGCTCACAGTAACACATGCATTAAATGACGGTTGTGACTGTGGGCTCTAATGGCCGGCGTGAGGCTCGACAGACGCCTACAGAAGCAGAGGTGAATATACCGTTCTCTTTTGAAAGAATGAATATGTGAATACAGCAGCTCCCATCAAACCCTCTTCACCGCGGCAGGAGGAGGATCAGCAGCGAGGAAACCACTTCTGTTCCTGATTTTGATTTGAGGTTGCAAAATCGCAATTAGAATTTAAATGCAAGTAAAATTAAAACTTTTACATTTATGCATTTGGCAGATGGTTTTATCCAAAGCAACTTACATTGCATTCAAGGAACATTGAATCAGTTCTTGCTTTCCCTGGGATTGAACCCATGACCTTGATGTTGCAAGCGCCAATGATCTACTGATTGAGCAACAGGAAAGCTAAAAAAAAAACAAATTTAGACTAGAAGAGCAAAATTTGTCAAGAAAATCTTGACCAAGGCTTGTTTGAAGGTTTTTTTGTTTGTTTTTTGCGTGTGTATGTTTTTTATTTATTTTTTAGATTCAAGTTTATTTGTCATTACACATGTACAAGTACAGTATAACGAAATTAAGGAATGCAGTAAGTAAATCACTAAGATTAATGCTTAAAATGCCTAATACACTCTTAAGAGTATAAACTCACTGTATCCCAGAGACTCTTATAGCATATTTCCTCAGTATTCATTGATCATCTTGTGATAATGATGTGTTCTTGTATTCCCATGAAGTGATTCTATTAAAGCAAATTTTCAGTGGCAACTGTGGTAACTGTGCTGCGATACGGATCACGCTTGAATCTGCATCACCTCCTCACTTCACTCTCACAGCTCTCAGAGCACAGATTAAACACGCCTCGTACTCCTCGAGCTGCGACTCTCTCATGCCGTTCATTTTTAATAAGATTTTGCTGCGTGCAAATAGATAGAGCTGTGAGAAAACAAGGACGTTGTTTATTAGGGCTCACAGAAGCATTTCATATCATTGGGGCTCAAAGAAGTGTTTGCGCTTTCAACGCTACTCGCATAAAAGATCTTATCAGAGTGATAAATACTAAGTGTCTCAACATTTCACAACTGCAGATCACTGACATTTAACCAAGTGCGCTGAACCAATCAAACCACAGCAGCAAAACATCAAGAGAAAAACAAATAACGTGTTTGAAAAATGTGACCTTGAACAACAATCAAATTTATAAAAATTTGGCATGCAACTCATCCTTCAATCATTTACTAGGGACATCACAAGATGCCAAGCTTTAATGGGGTCGTGAACATTATTATTTTATCATATTTCCTGAGGTGCACTAATAATGTTAGTATGATTTTTACATAAAAATTGCCATAAATGTAGAAATAAAAGGCCATTTCCTACCCAGATTTCAGACTCTTACATGACTGCTCTGTTTGAAGGGCGTGTCTGTGTGAGACATTAGTGGAAACGCCCATTTCTGTGATTGTCTGATATCTTTGCATATGAAATAAGTATTACACGTGGAACCCTCTCGAACACATTTGGGGCTATTGGATTGGTCATACAGTTATCAGTGATGGCGGTAGGACTTCTAGTTATGTCTGCCATGAAAAGCACGGTTTCGTATCAAATGCTTTGAATGTCTAATTATGATACCATTCCTGACATGTATCCAAAACCACAGGAATGTGATGATGAGGCTAGTGGAAGATACAGTGAAATGTATTAACTGAATTCATATATACACTCACCTAAAGGATTATTAGGAACTAATACTGTGTTTGACCCCCTTTCACCTTCAGAACTGCTTTAATTCTATGTGGCATTGATTCAACAAGCTGCTGAAAGCATTCTTTAGAAATGTTGGCCATATTGATAGGAGCATCTTGCAGTTGATGGAGATTTGTGGGATGCACATCCAGGACACAAAGCTCCCGTTCCTCCACATCCCAAAGATGCTCTGTTGGACTGAGATCTGGTGACTGTGGGGCCATTTCAGTGCAGTGAACTCATTGTCATGTTCAAGAAACCAATTTGAAATGATTCGAGCTTTGTGACATGGTGCATTATCCTGCAGGAAGCATCAGAGGATGGGCACATGGTGGTCATGAAGGGATGGACATGGTCAGAAACAATGCTCAGGCAGGTTGTGGCATTTAAATGATGCCTAATTGGCACCAAGTGTGCCAAGAAAACATCCCCCACACCATTACACCACCACCACCAGCCTGCACAGTGGTAACAAGGCATGATGGATCCATGTTCTCATTCTGTTTACGCCAAATTCTGACTCTAACATCTGAATGTCTCAACAGAAATCCAGACTCATCAGACCAGGCAACATTTTTCCAGTCTTCAACTGTCCAATTTTGGCGCGACGCAATTGTAGCGTCTTTTTCCTATTTGTAGTGGAGATGAGTGGCACCCGGTGGGTGTTCTGCTGTTGTAGCCCATCCACCTCAAGGTTGTGCGTGTTGTGGCTCCACAAATGCTTTGCTGCAAACGTCAGTTGTAACGAGTGGTTATTTCAGTCAAAGTTGCTCTTCTATCAGCTTGAATCAGTCGCCCCATGACCTCTGACCTCTAGCATCAACAAGGCATTTTCTCCCTCAGGACTGCCGCATACTGGATGCTTTTCCCTTTTCACAGCATTCTTTGTAAACCCTAGAAATGGTTGTGTGTGAAAATCCCAGTAAGTGAGCAGATTGTGTAATACTCAGACCGGCCCGTCTGGCAGCAACAACCATACCACGCTCAAAACTGCTGAAATCACCTTTACTTCCCATTCTGACATTCAGTTTGGGGTTCAGGAAATTGTCTTGACCAGGACCAACCCGGGGACACTGTACTGCAACAAGCACCGATGTTAAACCGAGGTCCTGACTCTCTGTGGTCATTAAAAATCCCAGGATGTCTTTCGCAAGAGTAGAGGTTTAACCCCGGCATTCTGGCCAAATTTGTCCATCATGGCTCCTAATCATCCCCATTCCAATAAGCTGGTGTGTGGTGAGCGTTCTGGCGCAATATGGCTGCCGACACATCATCCAGGTGGATGCTGCACCCTAGTGGCGGTTGATGAGATTACTACTTCCATGTAAGCGCTTTGAGAGACTGATAAACCACTATATAAATTAATTATTAATGCTTGAAGTATTAGAAAGTTGAGCAGTGAGTTTATTGGCTGCTGATATAACAGGAACCAATCAGCTGTGCCCAATAGATAATGATGTGATTGAGTTAAGGACCCATCAGCTTCCAACATCTAGAACTGCATGACAACTTTGTTTTTAAGATTCGGATTTTAGGATGCTTCTGTAATACCCTTTTCCTATCTTCAGTTAAGATAAGATCATGCACTTAAGAATTGTTCTGTAATAGCTTTTGTCCTTAATGAGGTCCTAACTGAAACGGTCATGCTTCCCAAACAGATAAGATGGAAGAAGTTCGGATCTCTCTGTAATGCACCACCAGAATATTAAAAACCTGAACAACCACCTTAGCAACCATCTGGAACGCCCTAGCAACCACATTATTACTGCACAAAAAAACCCACAAACTCTTTAACGACTTCTAAAAAGACAGG
This sequence comes from Rhodeus uyekii, assembly GCA_037043235.1. Classification (NCBI taxonomy): domain Eukaryota; kingdom Metazoa; phylum Chordata; class Actinopteri; order Cypriniformes; family Acheilognathidae; genus Rhodeus; species Rhodeus uyekii. The sequence goes on from JAWRVZ010000163.1 coordinate 122,757, forward strand.
CATTGGCCAAGTTCTTAAAAAAAATTGTTACATTTTTTTATGTTTCTATTTTTGAACTAAAGTATCTTTTCTATAGCTCAACCAGTAGAGAATTGGTGCTTGCAACACCAAGGTCATGGGTTCGATTCCCAGGGAAAGCAAGCACTGATTAGAATGTCACTGTGTTTCTTGAATGCAATGATAAAAGTGTCATAAGTGTCAATGATAAATGCATGAATGTAAATTATAATTATCATAAGCAATGATAAAAAAAATACGTTATACAGTGAAACATGCTAAACATCAGTAATAACTTTAACCGAGTTTGTTTTAATCCTAATTATAACTGCCCCGTCAGCCGTTACGCAAGAACACACCATTCCCTTTCATGGAGAAGTCTCAGGATGGGAGGAAAAAAATGAATGCAGCCAAACTCTACAGTGCCTTTTCCCAGCTGAACAGCTGATAATTAAACTCTTATGTGGGCCTGACATCATCTCCACTCCAGCATGTTCAGCTCATGGACTACACCAGATGTCAAAGACGACAAAATAAGCGCCTACGGCAATAGCGACAAATGTAAAGATATTTCACAAGAAGTGCTGCAAATTATCAGTGAAAGATCTGAACTTTTACACAACCCCTGAGTTTGGCACATGTCCTGTAAAGTAAGAGAGTGAGGAGGCCTTCACACAGAATGTGTTGTTAAAAGCGGCAATATGTAGTAAAAAGCGGCTTTTCTGCGTCTCAAACAGTAGAGAGTGGCGCTTGCAAACGCCAAGGTTGTGGGTTCGATTCCCAATGAAAGCAAGAACTGATTAGAATATCAATGTGTTTCTTGAATGCAATGCAAGTCGTTTTGGATAAAAGCATCCGATAAATATGTAACTTAGCTAATTTTTCACAGAATTTTAACAATATAATGCATCCTTCCTGAACAAAAAAGCATTTAATGCATTAATAAGCAGCACAGAAGGAACACATTTGAAGCCATTTAACAGATGCTTTTACCCAAAGTGGCTTATAGTGCACTTATTACAGGGACAATCACTGGGGTTAACCGGAGGTCAAGGTTCATAGATCAGCTCTTAGGGTGTGTTCGCATTTGGCATGTATGGTCAGGTTAAAGTGAACTCTGGTGAGATTGCTCTGTTAGTGCAATTAATTTGAACAAGTGTGAACGCTGCCGACTGAACCCTGGAGTGCACCAAACATGAGGACCGAAACCCTCCCCTTTAGCTTCCAGTGTTCAAATATGAACATGAAGACTTCAAACCAAAAACAAGACTTGATGTCACAAGATGCACCCCTAAAAAAAGGATCACACCTGTATTTTTCTGGTTGCAGTTGTGTACAAGCGTCAGAACCGAGTCTTCCATCACCAGATCTGCGTTTGTGTGGGATAGAAGGATTCCTGATGCTCTTTTGACTACTTTTCACATTTTATAAGCTCTTCACTAGTTCTCAGCGCATTTATCCAAGAACACAGCATTTTGATAAGTTCCTTGACAAAATATACGTCAATGCCCTTTTTTGTACTTTTAGATGCATCATCTCTGTTAAAAATGAGTCAAGCAAAGCTAAACAGGACTAAATGTATCATTTTTCTGCTTTACAAGGAGAGCCACCTACACACCCTAGATTCAAACCTACAACTTATAGTTACCAGCTCAGTGCTTTTACAATTACATGTGAGTGAACTTAATCCAGTCATCTAAATTCTGCTTTTACCCCCAAAATAAGTGCAGAAAGACCTTGAGATCTCATTGCATGATCTGCTACTCCATGCATCATATAACTAACACTTGGGAGAATCAACACAAACATCTTCATGATATTCTAAAGAAAAACATTTAAATTTATTCTCAAAGAATACACTTTTAATCGAAACCAGCTTAGAATTGAGGAATACAAGACAAGGTGGCAGAAACATAAGAAGTGGTACAATACCGCAATAATAAAGTGTGTGGGAGTAAAGACTAGAATACAGAGATAAAAGAAGGATTTGCGCATCAACAATTCAGTCAAATGCTCAGAAAAAAACGATTTTGGGTAGTGAATAACTAAGTTAATATTGATCTCAAAACACCTTTCTCTTTAATGAATCATCAGAATTAATATAAATCTACATTTTTTCACTTTATATACTAACTTTGCATGATATTTTGAATTTTATGAATTGAACTGTTTGTAAACACGAATAAATCACTAGAAAAATGTTAAATAACCCATTAAGCATTAACGTATTTCAAGAGTCATCATTTAGAAGTTTTTTTTGGCATAAAGTACTCTTCGAGTACTATTCGGGTACTTGCAGTTCACTTTCGTACAAAAATGCCAATTTCTATATTGTTGTAATTGACTAGCATGACGGCGACAGAATGAATGTAAAGTTAAGCAGAATAAAACAACGAGTGCTGACACAGATCAATATCCAGCGTCTCACTGTTTTAATCATCAGTGCGGACAGTAAGGCAGAACGAATTGGAAACTAATGTAATAAATCCAATCATCTCAAACGCCATCAGACTCTTGTTTCTCTCTTTCCATATTTATAACTCACAGCTGTCTCGCTCCCGTCAGCTCAGCGATCGGCCGTTAATTGGGGGTTTTGGCGCCGAGTGAGTTTTTGTAAACATGAATCAGCAGAGCCACACGCTGAAGGATCGGAAAGTACAGATGAAGCCGATCTCGGCGGTGGAGGCCATCGATTTCTGCCAGAGCTTCTTAAGCCTTCAGCACGGCGGGTCAATATGGATTTGATATACACGAGTTTAAAACGAGCCGGGCCTCTGCGAGAACATACACCCGCCGCACCGCAGGCAGCGGAGTCAGCAGAGACAACATTAAAATGACAAAGGTGGCTTTGGGATGCAGATATCGACTGGAGAGTCGGGACAATGTTTGGAGAGTTTGTCTCGCTGATAATGTCTATGCCAGAGGAAATAACACGGCCGTGTGAAACCCCTGCAGGGAGCGAAACATGGGCTGTAATCACATTTCCTGGGAGAGAGAGAGAGACACACACAGAGAGAAAGAGACAGAGAGAGAGAGTGAGTGTGTGTGTGTGGGAAAGAGAGACATAATGAGAGAGTGTGTGTGTGTGTGAGAGAGAGACACAGAGAGATAATGAGAGTGTGTGTGTGTGTGAGAGAGACACACAGAGAGAGAGAGAGAGAGAGAGAGAGAGAGAGAATGAGAGAGTGTGTGAGAGAGTGTGAGAGAGAGAACGAGTGAGTGTGTGTGAGTGTGTGAGAGAGAGAGAGATAATGAGAGTGTGTGTGTGTATGTGTGTGAGTGAGTGAGAATGTATGTGACAGAGAGAGAGAGAGAAAATGAGAGTGTGTGTGTGAGAGAAAGACAGACACAGACAGAGAGACAGAGAATGAGAGAGTGTGTGTGTGTGCGTGTGCGTGTGAGAGAGAGAGAGACAGACAGACAGAGAGAGAGAGAGAGAGAGAGAGAGAGAGAGAGAGAGAGAGAGAGAGAGACTTTGGCTTTGTGAGAGGGACTAATTGAATCCTGTGGGTTCACATGAATGGGGGGGGGGGGGGGGCATGAGCTTTAGACGGGACACATACACACTCGTGAAGAAACCATGTGCTCATCTCACTGTGAAGTGATTCCTGTGCGCTTCTGATTACTCTTAAAACCGACCTCTTCATTCTTCAATCTACGGGGAAGTTTCTTCAGACGTGGTTTAGCAGGTGATGATCGTCGCCGGCCGGACGTCGCGCTTTCTAATGGATTCATGCCCTCCATTAACATCATCAACAGGATCACCATCTGAACGGTGTTTATGCCCAGAGCTGCACCAGATCAAATACACCGCCATGTTTCACGTCTCCTGAAGATATTCAATATGCATGAACGATTTCTCTTTGAAACGAAGCTCAGCCAATCAAATACGAGGACCGGAACTGCAATTCAGCTCCTCCCACATTTCCTTTAACTAAATTCTCATTTTAGATTGCGTGGGGTCAGAGGTCACGCTTCCTCCTGAACAGCCATTACCTGAAGCCGGCGATTATAGTTTATTACAGGTATAAATATGGATATTTGTCATACAAGAATGCGTTGCTTAACTTCAGAAAGCATTTTTTTAAAGGGACGGTTCACGCAAAAATTTTAATTCTGTCATTAATTACTCTCTAATGTCAGAGACCAAGACAGAAGAGAAGAAGTTGTTGAATAAAGTCATTACGCTAATATTTTTGTGTATTAAAAGCATTCTTGTCACTTCAAAACATTAAGGTTGAACCACTGGAGTCACATGGACTATTGTAACATGCATTTAATGGCTTTGAATGAAGAGCCGTGATATATTAAAAAAGTAACTCTGATTGGGTGAACTAATCCTTTAAATTGACGAGTAATGAAGATTTCAAACAAACAGGGATTGTTGTAAAGTTCACTCAAAACATGGAAGAACTAAACATGATAATCTAGTTTAAAAATCAAAGGCCCCGTTTATAATAATAATTCATTACATTTATATAGCGCTTTCTTTATGCATTAAAGTCGGGGATCACCAAGTTTGTTTTTTCTTAAAAAGAAATTGACACTTTTATTGAGAAAAGATTCATTAAATTAATAAAGCATGACAATTATGATCACAATAGATTTCCATGTCAAATAAAGGCTGTTCTTTTGAACTTTCCATTCAAAGAATCTTGAAAAAAAGCCTGTATGACAGTTTTCACAAAATATTGAGCAGCAAAACGATTTAACAAATATGATGATAATAATCATAACCGTTTCGTTAGAATGATTTGTGAAGATCATGTGACTGAAGAACAGCTTTAATCACAGGAATAAACGACACTTTACTATATATTCACATAGAAAACAGCTGTTTTACACTGATATAATATTACACTGTTTTACTGTATTTATCATCTAATAAATTCAGCTTTAATCGCAGGAATAAATGACACTTTACTATATATTCACATAGAAAACAGCTGTTTTACACTGATATAATATTACACTGTTTTACTGTATTTATCATCTAATAAATTCAGCTTTAATCGCAGGAATAAATGACACTTTACTATATATTCACATAGAAAACAGCTGTTTTACACTGATATAATATTACACTGTTGTACTGTATTTATCATCTAATAAATTCAGCTTTAATCGCAGGAATAAATGACACTTTACTATATATTCACATAGAAAACAGCTGTTTTACACTGATATAATATTACACTGTTTTACTGTATTTATCATCTAATAAATTCAGCTTTAATCGCAGGAATAAATGACACTTTACTATATATTCACATAGAAAACAGCTGTTTTACACTGATATAATATTACACTGTTTTACTGTATTTATCATCTAATAAATTCAGCTTTAATCACAGGAATAAATGACACTTTACTATATATTCACATAGAAAACAGCTGTTTTACACTGATATAATATTACACTGTTTTACTGTATTTATCATCTAATAAATTCAGCTTTAATCACAGGAATAAATGACACTTTACTATATATTCACATAGAAAACAGCTGTTTTACACTGATATAATATTACACTGTTTTACTGTATTTATCATCTAATAAATTCAGCTTTAATCACAGGAATAAATGACACTTTACTATATATTCACATAGAAAACAGCTGTTTTACACTGATATAATATTACACTGTTTTACTGTATTTATCATCTAATAAATTCAGCTTTAATCACAGGAATAAATGACACTACTATATATTCACATAGAAAACAGCTGTTTTACACTGATATAATATTACACTGTTTTACTGTATTTATCATCTAATAAATTCAGCTTTAATCACAGGAATAAATGACACTTTACTATATATTCACATAGAAAACAGCTGTTTTACACGGATATAATATTACACTGTTTTACTGTATTTATCATCTAATAAATTCAGCTTTAATCACAGGAATAAATGACACTTTACTATATATTCACATAGAAAACAGCTGTTTTACACTGATATAATATTACACTGTTTTACTGTATTTATCATCTAATAAATTCAGCTTTAATCAAAGGAATAAATGACACTATGTATTCATATGGAATATAGTTATTTGATAAATCACAATAATTCAAAAGAACCGATCTCCAACTTTTGAACAGTGTATTTTCCAAGTGTTTATGAGTGATGACGCGTGACGAAGCAAACCTTTTGTAGTCGATAATTTGAACCAGATCAATTGAATCACACTGACTGTTCACGATTCACAACATTGCTCAATTTCACATTGCTCAGCCCTCATTCCCACTTCACCTTTTGCACCTCCAACATCTCACTGCTTTTAGGCTTTACAATGTTTTTCAGGGACCGTCTCTAAAATTCTTGATGCCGTTCCAGCGTCAGAGATCTTCCACAGGATATCCCCGCGTCCGTAAATTCAGCTGAACTCTCAGGCGCTCAAAAGCTCAAAGTTATTTACAGTTTTCTAACAGCTGTCATACAGCCGTTAATACCAGGAAAGAATGTGCACATCGTCAACCTTTGACACTGCGAGCTCAATAAATCGGCAGGAAGCCACTGAACCCAAGATTGATGATCTTATCCTTCCCCGGCTACAGAAGGATGACTTTCATAAAGATGAAACTCTTCTATAGAAGTTTGTGTTTGCAAAAGTGCCTCTTGCAAAGGAAAAATACTGCAATCAAACGATTTGCACACCGTTCAGTTCCATTAATGAGTCTAGAACATCTACTTCACTGTACAAAAGCTGCAGTGTACAAAATTGCTTATTACGTAAATAAACAATACGGGAGACTCGCAGGAGATGCGAGCGGAAGTCGACTATGGCGACAAATCCATGGCAAAAAGAAACGAGCGCAAAACTGATGTTTGCGTGCAGAAAACAGCTGCGAGCTCATTTTAATCCCTAATTTGACATTTCATCTGCACTCAATACACTCGATTTTCTCTCAACTGCTGTTTTTGCTCGCGTAGACGCTTATTTTAGTGGAGGAACATGTGAAGTGAGCTCAATCAGTAGAGCATTGGTGTTTACAACGCCAAGGTCATGGGTTCGAACCCAGGGAAAGCAAGAACTGATTCAATGTGTTCCTTGAATGCAATGTAAGTCGCTTTGGATAAAAGCGTCTGCCAAATGCATAAATATAAGTGAAGAAGCGTGGGCTCCGAGTTCTCCTAGTGTCTAGCGTCTGTAAGCTGCCCATATCTCATATTTACTCATATCTCAAAACAGAAATTGCTCAAAGGCTTGCTCGTATCTCAAGGTATAACTATAGGTATAAGCTTTTGCTTTCTGAACCATCTTTGACGGTCAACACCGGGTTGATGCTCAGCTGAAAAGAATCATGTGCTTGAGGATGAAATCTCTTTTCAATGACGTACGACTCGCACTGACGGGAATATCCAATCTCTCCACTTTCATGGCAGATGCAAACGCACATATCAGACTTATTTCCACATATGAAGGAGGCCTGAAAACGCCAGAAGCCATGTGTTTTTTTTCCAGCTAACACGTTCATGGTTCATATCCGATCTATGAAACAAATCTGAACTGGGTGTCACGATTCAATACGGGAAGGACTCAAGTGCAGGGGTGAAGGAGGATTTATTTAACAATAACTAAATAAACAAACATACAAAGAAATGCCCACGATGGGGAAAAAGGTAACATAATAACAAAACATTCAAGAAACATAACCAAACCGAAATATCGGGAACCAGGAGCAACATGCATGGACAACAACGACACCACACAGGACAGCAAACACACCGGGATTAAATAGGGCACATGAGGGAAGGGAGTGATGAGACACAGCTGGGAATGATTAAGGGAAACAAGGAGGCGGGGCAGACACTAATGAGAAACAAACACATGGGAGAGAGAGCAGTGCCACGGTTCTGTCTACTAGAACACTAATAACACTGGAAACAGAGACAGAACCGTGACACTACCCCCCCTCTAAGGAACGCCACCTGGCGTTCCAACATGAAACAAAAACCCAACATCACCAAGCATAACACACAAGACAGGGAACTCAAGGAATACAGAACACCAGGGAAGGGAGGGAGAAAAGTCCAACCAAAGAGCAAAAAAAAAAAAAAGTCCACAACATCATGAAAGAAAAAAAGAATAATTCAAAGGCAACCAAAAAAATAATAGACAGTCCTCAGAACAAAAATAAACAGAGTCCAGGGAGGGGGAACAGGAGGAATGAGCCAGGGAGGCTCCAGGGGATCAGGGGTCCCAGCAGGCCGCCAGGGTGGGACCGGCAGGTTGAGCCAGATGGGCTCAGGCAAGACCGGCACATCAGGCGGGACCAGCGGGTTGAGCCAGGTGGGCTCCGGTGAGTCCGGCGGATCAGGCGGGACCGGCGGGTCAGACCGCAAAAGTTCAGGCAGGCAGAGTTCAGGGTGGTCAGGCGGCGCCGGCAGGGCGGGCAGTCTCGGCGAAACTGGCGGACCGGAGGAGGTCCTTCTCCTCCTCCTCCGCGTGCGAAGGCGACGGGCGGGCTCTGGGACGGCGGCCTCCGGGCCGGCAGCGGGCTCTTTGACGGCTCCCTCCGGGCCGGCAGCATGAACAGTTGGGAGCGATGTGGTGGATGAGGTGGCAAGAGCATCCACAAACTCCCAAAAGCTTAGATGGTCCAGATCCTCCATCCTCCACCAGCTTTGGGGCATATCAAGGGCCAGGTTAAAAAGGTCTTTGAGTGCCACATCATTGTATCCTAGCCCCTCAGCTGCAGTACCAAAGTCCAAGGCAAATTGCCTCAAATCAGCTCCCTGCTGGCGGAGGGAACTCAACCTCCTGAAACGGACCATCCGTTCACGGAGAGGTCTGGACCCCCCTGAAACTGGTGGCAGAAGTTCATCCTTCCCCCGCTGAGTCCTCATTGTGGTGGTGTCGTTCTGTCACGATTCAATACGGGAAGGACTCAAGTGCAGGGGTGAAGGAGGATTTATTTAACAATAACTAAATAAACAAACATACAAAGAAATGCCCACGATGGGGAAAAAGGTAACATAATAACAAAACATTCAAGAAACATAACCAAACCGGAATATCGGGAACCAGGAGCAACATGCATGGACAACAACGACACCACACGGGACAGCAAACACACCGGGATTAAATAGGGCACATGAGGGAAGGGAGTGATGAGACACAGCTGGGAATGATTAAGGGAAACAAGGAGGCGGGGCAGACACTAATGAGAAACAAACACATGGGAGAGAGAGCAGTGCCACGGTTCTGTCTACTAGAACACTAATAACACTGGAAACAGAGACAGAACCGTGACACTGGGTCACTTAAACCATGTTAAATAAACGCAGCCTAAAATACACGACTGAGCACATGCCGGGTAAAAAACAAAACCCATAAACTGCAAAGACTCTTTTTTTCCTACTTCAATGCACAAAATAACAAACTGAAAAGTTCAAGTTGTAGTAAAATTACCTAAAATAAAAATTGAAAGCTAATATAAAAAATACAAAAGCACCAAGTAAAGCTACTAAAATAAAAAAAATATATTAAATCAAATACTACAATGGTAACACTAAATAAAGCCAAAAAAAGATTAGTCTAACCTGAATCTGAAGTGCCCAAATGCTCTCATGACGCCAGAAACTAAACTGAGATGCAAAACTGTATCAAAAAACTATAACTGCATAACTCAAAATCCCAAGAACGATAACTATAATGATATTAGTGTCCACACTAGCAGAAGATGAATTGTTGGGTTATTGCAAGCACGCGCTGTAGATTGTCGTCCATCGCTGCAAATGCTCGAGATCGTTAAACCACGATGGATTCTGATTGGCTGTCAGTGCTTTTATCGTTCATCAGCTGGAAAAAGAAAAATCGTTCTGAAAGCGATTCCAATGATCTTGTTTCTCTGTGCCATTATCATCATAGATGTGATGTGGACTCTAAAACTATATATTTATCATAACCGTTGTCATCCTTGCTGTGAATGAATCTTAATTCTTATTTATCAAACCTTTCTAAAGGCATGATGACTGAATAAATTAAGAGTAATGTTCAACGAATAAGTCGTTGAATAAGTCGAATGTCATAAACCGATCATTTCAGCTGCAACAAACCCAACCATTGGTGAAAAAACAGACAGTCCTTGAGAAACGGGTCAAAATTGATTGACTGGCAAAACATCCATGCAACCGCAGCACAGACCTTTTCATTTTACATGCGCTTCAAGCAATGACTTTTCAGATCTCCTCTTAAAACAAGAAAGAAAAACTATCATTTGTGAGCAAAATGCAAGTTCTGGGCACTTGTGATCATATACAGCACCAGCTGCAATCACTAAAAATAGCACAACATTACATTTAAAACAGTGCGTACATGCACCAAAACAGTGATATTAAAGACCAAATGATGATACATATCTACAGGAGAGAAGACTAGCTTAGAATATAAACTTGCATGCTAAATGGTTCTTTATAATGCTTTTCTATGGGAAAGCCGATTTTGTTTATATTCTGGGCGCATCTGCTCGCTTGGTTTTAGCATGAATCATCAATAAGGTTTATTAAATCCGGTCTTTTAATGATCACCATCTTAGTCAAACCTGAAACAACTGGCCGGCGGTCGATGGAGGAAAGCATCGTGGTGGCGTTTCTAGAAGAGTGTGACGTCACGGGAAACTAGGACCAATTGTTCTGGAAGAAACATTAATGCATTTGTCACATCTTTCGGTATCAGCCACCCTCAACACAGAGAGAAGATGATGGGATGGAAGGATGAGTTACACGGGACACGGTTTAAGTGACATCTGAGAAATGGTCGCCGTGTCGGTGGGATTCGGGAGGGAGGAAGAGCGTCCTTGAGGAATTCCAGCGGGATGTTTATTAGGCAGACACAGATGAGCGCTTGTAATTATCAGTCAGAGAGCTGAACAGAAAAGGCCTTGACAAGGAACGGGGGACGACGCACTTTCAATCTGAGAAACACAACACATCTCTTCAATTTCAGCAAATCAAATAAACTATATGCATTGTTACAATCGAGTGAGAGAAAGACGTGATGAAGTGTTTGCATGACGTAAAGCACAGAAGTATTTAACTTTTGACCATGCAAACATTTATTTATGCAATGCATCTCTTGATTGTCCCTGAAGAGTCATAATACGGTGTACTCAAACACACGCGTGTCACAGAAGTAAGTTTGGAACAATGGATTTGGGTTTTTTTATTAGTAGAGTAGGAATATTTAACTTTACACTAAGCAATGCATGTGTTTATTTGCACAAAGCATCTCTCAACTTCCTCTGAAGACAAAAAAAAAGGAAATATGGGCAAAAATCTGTGTTTTGAGATCATTTACTCACCATCAATCACTACAAACCAATTTCTCTCTTCTGTGGGTTACAAATGGAAAGTGTTCCTGCAGCTCTTTTCTATTTTGAATTCAACTCTGAATAAACACGCAGCACTGCCAAAGTTTCTATTTATTGTAATCATTATGTTCACAACTTGTAATAATTACTTTAATGAGCTCACTGCTTCTTCCTAAAATAAATGGCTGAATTGTTTATGTACTTTGTGTTTCTGAAATGCATAACTTGGACAGTCACCTGTGAAAACAGATCGCTCTGAATTGTAATGCATTTTCTGTAAAACCGCTTTGAAATCATATGCATTGGGAATAAATGTGAAAAGAATTGAAATGTGAATTATTCAGTGATAGTTTATGGGGGGAAAAAACTAAACTAGTTCATTCGAATAGTGTGCTTATGGAAAGAATGGAAAAGAAAGGTCAGATATTTTAGTTCTCCAACAGAATTGGGTTTGACATTATATGGAGAAGAAACAATGATAAAATATTTCACTTTGTTCGCACTCTTTCATTCGTACAGAGATGCAAGGGGAAATGCAAAGACAATTGGATGTACGGTGTCAAAATAAACATTTTAAATTGAGTTTCTGCAGTGTAATGTTATCAAAGGAGAAGTGAAGTCCAGGAAACGCTGGAGACGTGAGTGTCTGGGAAATGCTGCCCTCTTAACACCGTAAGACCCATCACAATCAATTGGAAAGATGATGCCAAATGGAGGCCGTTAGACATTCACATCCCTGTATTATTTAAAAAGTCACATTAGAGTGAAGCAGAGAAGATCAGACTGAAGCACAATGACTTCCTGAAGAGGTGGAAGAATCAGGTAAGGCATTATTCAAGCAAGTCCTGTGAGAATATCCGTATGCCAGCCAGACAAACAAGCAAGGGAAGCACAGACAAAACAGCAATAGTTGAAAGAGATAAACAGATGGATATTTACTGCTCATGTGCTTCACACAAGCTCAAGTGGAAAAGCAATAAGGGAGGGAAATTGTCAGTAAATCCTGCTGTAAAAACAGCTTAAACCAGCATAAGGCGCTCCAATCAGACTGGTTTCCATTGGTCAGTCCGGTCTTGTTTGATGGTTCTGAAGTGGTTTTGGCCAGCTTTCAACTGGAGACCGACCTGCTGAACCTGGGTGATTTCAAATGTACAGTTTCCTGCCGTTAAAGACACTGAAACAAGCAATATCTACACAAGTATAAATAACTATGCATTAATCCTCAAGTGACTCGTCAGAACTGCAGGTAAAAGGGTTTAAACCTCAAGCAGAAACGCTTTGTCCAAGAAAGATCTTTTTAAATAGTAAAATGTATTTCTAAATGGAGTCCAGATGGGCCTAATAAACATTTGCACGGTTGAATATTGTTATCATCAGGGCTCAACATGCATGTTGCATGCAGTGCAACACTGATGATGTTATGGGGGAAAATTAATGAGTTGCTTTCATTTACTGATTTGTGTGTGTGTGTGTGTGTGTGTGTTATGTATGTGAATTAAATCATTAAGTCAAAGCATTAATACATTTGAAGCCATCATTATGAAATTTGTACATAAAAAAAACGTTCTATGAATCTAAACATTTGTATGTTTCTGAAGGTTTTTAGTACCTCAATATGTTTTATCAAAATATTTTGTGATCTTACATGTTTATGCATCCATAAAAAAAATATATATATATATATATTTATTAGGATAATAATCTCTTCTGCTCACCAAGCATGCATTTTTTTGATAAACACAGTAAAAACAGTAATAATGAGAAATATTACAAATTAAAATGTCCATTTAATTTAATTACATATCTTAATATTATATGCAATTAAATATGACAATATAATTTTAAATCAATCAATTTTCAGCATCATTACTCCAGCCTTCAGTGTCACATGAACCTTCAGAAACCAGCTAGCAAATTAAACTTGGCATCTTTTCAACAGAATAATCCCCAATTATTTCTTTATCGTTTCAAATTTCTCTCAAAATACTTAGCATGAGGATTTACATTCACACATTTATCAGACGCTCTTATCATTGCATTCAAGAAACACATTGACATTCTAATCAGTTCTTGCTTTCCCTGGGAATCGAACCCATGACCTTGATGTTGCAAGCACTGCTCTCTACTATTCAAGCTACAGGAAAGCCCAAGAAACAAAACAGGAATAAGAGAAATCCATAAAATATCCAAATTGCATTAAACAAAATTCCACATTGTAGTCAACAGATATAAAACCGCTTAATGCATCATTTCAAAACGCTCTATAACAGAAGCCATGTGCTGATTACATAATATCTGGCGTTTTATTTTCATATGAGAACAACAAAAATCAATACCCGTCCATTCCCAGCATCATTATAAAACACCAAATGTTGTGCATTGCTGAGTAAATCATCACTCAAAATCAGCACAAAAACTGATTACAACCGTATAAAGATTTTACGGCGCTGCTTAGTTGTTTCCTGGCACAGAATTGCAGCAGCTACAGAATTCTAGTGTGGTCTGCGTTTCTTCTGCAAAGTCAAATCAAGAGAACTTACACTGGAAATAACAGCGAGACCTCCGACGAGCCAGCTGAGGCCGGATATTGAAAAAGCAGCACAATGCAATCCATAACTCTGTCCCTGAAATTACATTTCTCCCTCGGATAGAGCGCAGTTCACCGACTCGACACAGAAACATTGTGCGGGGAGACGGCTGGGATTGCTTAATTCCCTTCAACATTTGTTGCTAAGGGCAATTATGCATTGAAAGTTTCAAAAAGTGGCAGCAAAGAGGTCTTTAAGAGCCAAACAAGCCCCGTTTTAAAGACCTTGCTGGAGGTCATGAGATTGGCAACATTTATTTTGGCACGTTTGTCTTGGCATTTGATAACGAGATCTTAACTACCATCATTGCATTACCATGTACTTGCAGTAAGTGTATCCAAACTATGGCTCAAACGCAAACACATTAAAGGGGATATTTGTGCAAAGAACTTGAATCAGATGCGTTCCATCAGACCAGATGTCTTTAGTTCATATGGACTTGTTTAAGACGCTGGCTAAATTTAGACTTTCTCCTCCAACAGTCCATTGCATATAGCGGTGCACAATGTCATCGCTTTGACAAGAGTTGCTTCAATACCTCTGAAAACTCAAAAGCCAACGCAATTTCCTCAAGAACCTTTGTTCCCGTAATCTCTTTTAGTCACAAGAACTCGACTGGAACGCAAATCAGCCAGTGGTATTTGCTTAATGAGAGATTGCAAACTCCCCAACGAAAATAAACAAGGCTAAAAATCAATTCCATATCCCTAATCCCATGCAAAATGTCATTTTGTCTAAGTAAGCGCTCCTTTTAACAAAGTGCCGTCATTGGCTGTCACATTTCTGGCACGTGTTCAGAGAGATCTGACGCCGGGGTCGTCTAACACTCAAGCACAATGGTTTGGACGGATGAAGTGTGTGAACCATGCAGTGAAGAAGCTGGGATGCTTTCCCAAAGCCGAGGGGAGCGCATGTTTGAAATCAGGAAAGGCCTAGAGACTCGGTTTCCTGTTTTTTGGACAGCTTTGCTTCTGTTGGTGAACAGCAGTCAACAGAGGGAGGATATTAGCAAATAAATATGCAGATTTGCAGCACAGAAATACAGCGGGTTGTTGATTGCGAATTCTTGCACACTGGGAAGACGAGTCGATAATTACCACAACAGATCCTTTAACACAAACAAAGCTGGAGAAACGATCTGGATGCAGATCCATGCTAAGCCTTGACAGTTTGTTAGAGGTTTTAAGCAAGTAAACTCCACCTGTTTTGTATTTTTCATGTTTTTCTTCTTGCTTTGCCAAACAAGCGTTGCAAAAATGGAAGACGAATAGATTCGCCCCCCGCCTGCTCCCGTCTCCCGCGGGTTCGATGGAATTCCAGCAGTCTTTGGCTCTCGGATATTTGTCATCCCTCATCTACCCTTTGATCCCAGTGCAAATCTTTGCCTTCCAAGCCTCTTTCTCTGCACTCCCTCCCATCATCCTTTTCTAATTAAGGCCAGGCTTTCACTGTAAACTCGCCCCGAGACCTTGAATTTCCTCGGATTTGTAACCCCAAAAAACAATCATGCTTCTACGTGGGCAAACTGAGAGGAATGAGGGAGAGCCACTTTTCTTTTCTCTTCATGATGGCGAAAGCACACGTCAACATCCGATAAAACTACAATATTGGTGAGAATCAATGCGCTGCGTTAAGCAAACGATAAAATGTGGCGGCGTTTTTTTAATGTCTTGCTTGCCAACTGTTTCATTATTTAATGATTCTTTAATTAGTGTCAGTGGCTGTGCAAATTTAAGTTGGCCACAACATAAAGGATGAATTAGTCAAAAAGTGAATAAAGGAACAGATCGTGTCCAATTTTAATTAAATTCTTTACATTTTAATTCCTCTTCCAATTTTGCATCCCGTTTGCTACCTCAATTCAAACTAAACTTGCACAAGAAAAATAAAAAGTCAAGTGTATGAAGTAATCAGCAAAGACGGCTGCCATGCTGAGGCTTATAATCACGCTTGTTATGCTAATTTCTCATATCATGCACAAATAAAATATAAATAAGCCTAAAGCCGTTGCAAATAATGAATGTTGATTAATAACGATTGGTTGCATTTGCATAAATTCTTGTAATCGCAACGTCACCAAATCCTGAAGGTGGAAAGTTTGGAAACGGCATGGTATTTTATTTCTAAGCCCTTTTCATTTTGCACATTTTACCATTTCTGTGAACAAAATACAGTCAGAGAACATTTTTGCCTGCTAAAACAAAGCACGCCTGCGCCACGCTCCCGTGTCACTCCGAGTGCAACGCATGCATTATGCAAACAGTCGCCATGACGACAGCCATCATGAAAAAGTCGATTTTTTTTCCTCAGAAATTTCTAAGAGCGTTTAAAGAGAGAGAGAAAAAAAACACATGCACAAAAAACAAACATGCACCATGTAAGCAGGAACTGAAAATAAAAATAAATGCTTGGCTATTCCAGCCTTTATGAGGATCATTTGATGTTTGAGGAGCTCATTTTCCCCCGAAGCACCAACAAGGCGACCTTTAAAGTGAGTGGAGTTGCCGTGAGCACTATATCATAGCCGAGCCTGTCCTGAGTGTTAAAGATCCAGTAAAACAAAGTGCCGTGACCCGGGTTCCCCTCTATTGTGTGTTATCTCTCGGCCTTGTCATCTCATTCCATTCTCATTCCACACCGGTGCACATGACCTTCCCAGAACAATGGAAACCGTGAGCTAAAGGTTTCCCATCCCGCACACGCGGTTGATGGACGCGCTCTCACCCAACGCTGCGCTAGAGGACACCGATACCGTTCTCGGCTCGTTTAAAAGCCGTACGGCACGTGGCAGAGAAATTTAAAACCGCCCCAATTAAATTAAAGATGTTGAGGAATATGACTTCTGGCTTTCTCTAATATTGATGCATGCAGGTCCTTCATGCTGCACATGCCATATAATCTATGTCTTAATATATTGGGTAACATTAAACTCACAATTTTTACAGATGAGACTCGTATTGGTAACTTTTGTACCTCAGAACAGGAACGGCCCCTCTGGATGAGTGAGAGCAGCACATCTCATATCCTTACTGTTGAGTATGACAATCAAAGGCATAAAGATTATGCAGTCCATATAATATTTATATGATTATATGAGTCTACCACGGGCAGAGCGAGGAGCAATTACTCCGTCATCCCAGTGCTCTCAAGCCTCCTGAAGCGATCGCATTAATCTCAGACGACTTCAGAGCAGGGCTGGAAAGAAGACTCATTTGTCTAAAGATCTCACTGAGATTTTCTGTCATAGCGATAATGCCCCCCCGAGCTGATGCTGATGAGTTTGTTCGCATGAGGAGTTCTGGATGCCATTCTTTTTGTTTTGTTTTTCCCTTGCACATAATGATGAAATGTGTACACTGGCTACTCTATGCAATCAAGAAGTGTACAAGCATCAAAATATAAGTACAACAGCCAATCACATCCATGATTTGATGCATTTCAGAGTTCCCAAAAAAGTTCAACGTGAAAAAAAGACTTCATTTATAAAATGCACATATCCTAAATATCATGGATTCTATCCTACGTCAAACGTGACTATCATAAAGGCTTATGAACAGTATGTGTACGCCAACTGAAGAAAAGGTGTACGAAATTCAGTCAAATAAACAGGCAATCATGATATGCATTAATATAATTATATGCACAAATAATCAATGTTAACTGCTGTTTAATAAACCCCAAATCACTGAACTTGATTTATATGTATGACTTCCTGAAAATAGTAATAAATGCTTGCAGACGTGTTGAGCAGAAGGTTTAGGGTTAAACCCAACTCATACAGAGAGAGAGACACTCAATCACACAGTGAGTCTCTCTCTCTCTCTCTCTCTCTCTCCCCATCTCTCCATCTCTGTGTGTGTGTGTGTGTGTGTGTGTGAGAGTCACAGACAGAGAGAGAGAGAGAGAAACTCAGAGAAAAAAAGAGACTCACTCACACACAGAGACTCACTCCCACAGCGAGTCTCTCTCTCTCTCTCTCTACATCTGTGTGTGTGTGTGTGTGTCACAGACAGTGAGAGAGAGAGACACACACACACACACACACACACAGAGAGAGAGAGACACACAGACACACTCACACATTGTAATAGCAAAATCGCCTAAGATAACTTAATTCCTATTTTGAGCTAATCAAAGCGTTCAATGGTCTTCACTCAGAGGAGCGTCTTTAACTCAGATGCCGTCTTGGCTCCGATACAATCCTTCTGCTTTCTTTTCCCACCATTTCTTTCTCTGTGCTTTATTCTCTCCTTCACCGAGTTCTAACAATTCCTTCTTCCTTCCTCCATGTCATCCATCCATCTCTCCTCCTCTTTATTGAACTATATTTGCATCACGACATGCCCTGTGGCTTGACTTCTGTTCTGGAGCAGAAAACAGCACCATTTCCTGACAGATATATGCATTCTGTTTTAACTACCCTTTCTTGAAGGTACATAAACGCACAATAAATTAATTGTGTACCAATAAATATACAAGTACCAATACATGCAGTAAACGCTTATTTATCCTGCTTTTACGCTTTTGCATTATAAGTAGTATAACCTACTTGCACTAAAGTCAGAATAACTATTTTTAATCCTAGGTATACATTATTGTGTGCTATAGTAGAGGGGGATGAACTATAAGATTTCTAAACAAAATACACCCCATTTGTCACGGGAACTCAAACGGCACTGAACATTTCTGAAACTGTTGTAAATTTATAATTGTTTGAATTGAAAAAGCAACAATTCTAAGAACAGATTTAGCTTTCCTGTCTCTCAAACAGTAGAGAGCAGCGCTTGCAACATCAAGGTCATGGGTTTGATTCCCAGGGAAAACAAGAACTGATTAGAATGTCAATGTGTTTCTTGAATGCAATGCAAGTCGCTTTGGATAAAAGAGTCTAATAAATGCAGAAATATGTACTTGATGTTTATTAAGCAGCTGTTTTGGACCAATAAGATAAGCAAACCACAAACGGGTCCCAGATGCTTAGAATAAAGTCTCACATTAGCACTGGAGAGATTGAATTGATGTTGGTCACCACATATCAAATCACACCTGGTTAAGCAGCATGTAAAACACGACCACAGGCCTCTCTGACGGCACAGCATGAGTCTCAACACCCACAACCATCTTAACCACAACACTGGAGCCTGAAGGCGCCTTGGTCTGCATACAGTTTACATAAACAGAATTCAGTCAAGTTTCATAAGCCGTGTGCTAAACTAACTGACATTAATATATACATTAAGAACAAGCTGGAGGAGCCGTAGGACAAACACAGAGTCCAGATGTTTATCATCTCCATTAAAAGCCTCATTGCTAATCTTTCCATTTCAAAACAACAAGCCCATGCTATTCTGCATCAGAACCAACAGTTATTTCATATTCTGGTATGATGCCTGACATCCCATTACAAATATTTGTAGAACTGATGTTTGAAGATGTAAAAGTCTCAAAGTAGCTTCCCAAACACGTAATAATTTAAAGGGTGACCTATAATTCCCCTTTTTACAAGACAGGTGTTCCCGGAAAGTGTCTGAAGTTTAATCTCAAAATACACGCTGTAAACGGCCATTTATGGGTGGAAGGATAAATCTGCTGTTTCGTGCATGTCTCTTTAAAAATGCAAATGAGCTGATGCTCCCCGCCCAGTTTTCCAGAAGGGGGCTGTGCCTTTACAGCTCGTGCCTGGGATACTCTGCCAAAAACTGAATCATCTGCTTGGTTTGAATCATCACCGCTCATGTGATTGCAAATCTTCGTCAAAGTTTATGATCTGCATGCGTTTTAAACGCAATACCCATCTAAACTTCTGATTTATGGTTTTCTGAGCGTACACACACTCGAAGCTCACACGCAGCATCCCGTGAGGATTAAACAAATCTCTCTTTCATGTCTTATTGCACTTAAACGGTCAAATACAAACAAGTATATGTCAAAAAGTCACAAACGCAGTCGTTATGTCGGTGATTGTAAAGAACAGGGAAAGAAATGGCATGCATATATCAGATATGTGTATTAGTGACAGCAGTGAATTATACAGCATCTATTGCTATTGGAAATCATTTGAATTGTTGTGGTTTGCTATTGGTGGATCTCATGTGAGTGACCGGTTGCTCTTGTCATTAGAGAAGTTGCTGTAAGAGGAAGTGGTTTTAAATGCACGGATAAATCATAAGTAATACCTTGAGAGCAAGCCTGAGCAAATTTTAGCTTTGAGATACAAGTAAATATTTGAGATACGAGCAGCTTCCAGACGCTAGAGGTGTTCAGCACTCGCAGCAGCTCAAGCTCCTCATTTATGGGTAATTGCATATGATCTCCACTAGAGGCAGCTTGGTTTTACAGCGGGGGTTTCCGGGGGCAACGAGTGATTCACCAGTATTAAGCTGGGAGCAGCACGAGTTATGAGTGTTCAATAATAATAAATATGAGCTTCTGAGTCTATCCAATACACAACACGGGAAGAAACACTACACTTCCGTATTGTGTTTGCATTATCTACGTAATCCCTCCCTCCTCCGCACATGCCGTCATTAGCCGCTACTGTATCGAAGGAAAGAACTCTTAATTAAAACACATTTTATGTCACAGGAAACCTTATCTACTGTATAATTTTGTGTTTGTGTCGCTATAGCAATTAAAAACATGTTTTTTTCCATACATTTTTTTTTCTGTCATATCTTATGGGAAAAATGATTTGAGATATGAGCTCGTCCTGGAACGGATTATGCTCGTATCTCAAGGCATTACTGCATCTCAATTTTCACTTCATATTGGATTGTAAATCATGTGCATTACATTAGACTTAAAAACTAGAAAATATACTACGGTTCGATAAAGTCTCAGTCTCAGTCAAACTTCTGAAAAATGTCATAATTTTCTTTTTTGTTACTCCTGCAAGCGGTGCAGAAAACCCCATTTCCTGCAACTCGTACCACGTCATATATTCTGCTGCTCATAATGTGGGATCTGCCTCCTTTGCACAATTTCTTCCCAGTTCTGCAGATGAATGGAGGAACCTTTTGACTTGACGCAAGCTGTATTTAAAACGCGCTCGGAGAACAGAACGCACACCACGGGTAATGACAAGCGCTCGACAATTCATCACGCAAACCTGTCAATGCAGCAAGGACGCTTATGAAGAGTGTACCTATAAACAAGGTGTGTGCGCGCGTTATTAAGAACAAGAACATACTGAGTGAATGTGTGTGTAGTGCGTATAGCAGCGAAGGGATCAATCACAGAAGCCAAAGGTGTGTTCAACCATATGGGAGCCATCTGGGACTGAAGGCCAACCATCATCACCGCTGACACCACCAGCATGGAGGTGTCACCCACCACATCACTGGTCACAAGGTCACGCTGAAGACGACAGCAGAGAAATAAAAGAGCAGTGTTATGTAGCAAGATCACCAGTATAAACAAAGACGTGAGTGACATGCAAGCCTGGCAAAAATCGAAGAACAAACATAATTTGTGTCAAAATCAGGCCGAAACAAAGTTTATTTGGAGCTTGTTTAGGGAGTTCAAAGCTAAATTTCCGGAAAAGTCCTCTCCGGCTGGATGTACTGGTAGTTATGGCTTTGAATGAGGAAATCTCTGGTTCATCTCCTTCGAGGTCAGACGTACACAGATAACATGAAACAATGGAGAGCTGCTTCTTAGTAGATCCTGACACTTTCTTCACGTTTGACACTGCAAAGCCGCTGCTTTAAAGCAATACATTGTATAAAGTGTCATATAAATGAACGCGATGTGACTTGAGGTCTGAATCGCAGAGCTGGTGCAGAAGCTTTCTGAATTGCAATTTTATTCCCCATTGATTATTTTATATGGCATTGCATTCAAGAAACAGATTGACATTCATACCAGTTCTTTCTTTCCCTGGGAATCGAACCCATAACCTTGATGTTGCAAGCGCCGCACTCTACTGTTTGATCTACAGCAAAGCACATATTTAGATACTCATCTAAACAGTGTGGATGTTATTGGGAAGTTTGCTCATGCATTTACAACTTTGCAAAGAGCTTTGGCGTGAGAATATCGGGGTCCGGGGGTGGGGGGTGCAATAACACAGTGATGCACCAAAATTTCATCCACAGAACATGATTGGCAAACAGCGAATTGTATGCTTGAACGTGCAAACAAGAGTCAAAATACCAGTCTCAAGTATTCTCGTAAACTCAGTCAGGTGTGTCTTGAATGAAAGTAAGGAGCGCTTGAGCTGCTCCTAGTGCTCAAACCTCAAATATTTACTCGTATCTCAAAGTTAAAATTTGCTCAGGCTGTCACAAATCGCATGCAGGGAGGACTCAAATGCAGGGGAAGTGTTTATTATAACAAAATAAACATAAGACATGAAAGGAAATAACCCACGAGGGGGAAAACATTACTGGAAAACTTTACTAGAAAACATAACACAAACAAACCGGATGGAACGGTAGAGCCACGGAAACATCACAGAGAGACATGAGCGACAATGACACGACACCAGACAGCAAACACTGAGGGATATTTATAGGACACATGAGGGAAGGTAGTGATGAGAGACAGCTGGGAATGATTATGGGAAACAAGGAGGTGGGGCAGACACTAACAAGACAAACACACGGGAGAGAGAGCAGTGCCACGGTTCTGTCCACTAGAACACTAATAACACTGGAAACAGAGACAGAACCGTGACACTACCCCCCCTCTAAGGAACGCCACCTGGCGTTCCAACATGAAACAAAACCCAACACCGACATCACCACCAAGCATGACACACAAGACAGGGAACTCAAGGAATACAATGGAAGGTCAGGAATGGGAGGGAGGGAGGGCAAAAAGACCAAATCAACAACTAAAGACAGTGCATGAAAAAAGGACACAATGGCAATTCCAAACCAGAAAACAAAAGTCCACAACCTAGGAGAAAACCAAAAAAAAGTCAGACACAGAGTCCAGGAAGGGGCAGGTGGGATGAGCCAGGGTGGCTCTAGGGGGCCAGGGATCCCAGTAGGCAACCAGGGCGGAGCGGGAGGTGTGAGCCAGGCGGGCTCCAGCCTGTCAGAAGTCCCGGCAGGCAGCCAGGGTGGCGCCGGGGGAACCAGCCAGGCAGATTCTGGCAGGTCCGGCGGGTCTGGTAGGGCCAGCATGTCAGGCAGTGAGAGTTCGGGTACGGCCCGCGGGTCCGGGCGCAAGAGTTCGGGTACGGCCCGCGGGTCCGGGCGCAAGAGTTCGGGTACGGCCCGCGGGTCCGGGCGCAAGAGTTCGGGTACGGCCCGCGGGTCCGGGCGCAAGAGTTCGGGTACGGCCCGCGGGTCCGGGCGCAAGAGTTCGGGTACGGCCCGCGGGTCCGGGCGCAAGAGTTCGGGTACGGCCCGCGGGTCCGGGCGCAAGAGTTCGGGTACGGCCCGCGGGTCCGGGCGCAAGAGTTCGGGTACGGCCCGCGGGTCCGGGCGCAAGAGTTCGGGTACGGCCCGCGGGTCCGGGCGCAAGAGTTCGGGTACGGCCCGCGGGTCCGGGCGCAAGAGTTCGGGTACGGCCCGCGGGTCCGGGCGCAAGAGTTCGGGTACGGCCCGCGGGTCCGGGCGCAAGAGTTCGGGTACGGCCCGCGGGTCCGGGCGCAAGAGTTCGGGTACGGCCCGCGGGTCCGGGCGCAAGAGTTCGGGTACGGCCCGCGGGTCCGGGCGCAAGAGTTCGGGTACGGCCCGCGGGTCCGGGCGCAAGAGTTCGGGTACGGCCCGCGGGTCCGGGCGCAAGAGTTCGGGTACGGCCCGCGGGTCCGGGCGCAAGAGTTCGGGTACGGCCCGCGGGTCCGGGCGCAAGAGTTCGGGTACGGCCCGCGGGTCCGGGCGCAAGAGTTCGGGTACGGCCCGCGGGTCCGGGCGCAAGAGTTCGGGTACGGCCCGCGGGTCCGGGCGCAAGAGTTCGGGTACGGCCCGCGGGTCCGGGCGCAAGAGTTCGGGTACGGCCCGCGGGTCCGGGCGCAAGAGTTCGGGTACGGCCCGCGGGTCCGGGCGCAAGAGTTCGGGTACGGCCCGCGGGTCCGGGCGCAAGAGTTCGGGTACGGCCCGCGGGTCCGGGCGCAAGAGTTCGGGTACGGCCCGCGGGTCCGGGCGCAAGAGTTCGGGTACGGCCCGCGGGTCCGGGCGCAAGAGTTCGGGTACGGCCCGCGGGTCCGGGCGCAAGAGTTCGGGTACGGCCCGCGGGTCCGGGCGCAAGAGTTCGGGTACGGCCCGCGGGTCCGGGCGCAAGAGTTCGGGTACGGCCCGCGGGTCCGGGCGCAAGAGTTCGGGTACGGCCCGCGGGTCCGGGCGCAAGAGTTCGGGTACGGCCCGCGGGTCCGGGCGCAAGAGTTCGGGTACGGCCCGCGGGTCGAGCAGTCTCGGCGGCGCCGGCAGGGCGAGCAGTCTCGGCGGCGCCAGCTGCTGGAGAATGGTCTGTGGGGTTTGTGAGTTGGAGGACACCCTTTTCCTCCTCCTCCGCTTTCCACGGTGGTGAGCGGGCTCTGGGACGACGGCCTCCGGGCCGGCAGCGGGCTCTGGGACGACGGCCTCCGGGCCGGCAGCGCGGGCTCTGGCAAGCTCCGCTGCCAAGAATTCCTGGGGAGATAGGCCCGTGAATGGCGTGGACACGGCCTTCACAAACCCCCAAAAACTTAGGTTGTCCATTGCCCTCATCCTCCACCAGCAAAGGGGCTTATCCAAGGAGTAATTCAGAAGGTCCTTAAGAGCCGCGTCGTTGATATTAAGGCCCTCCGCGGCTCTGCAGAAGGTTACGGCGAATTTCCGTAAGTCAGCCCCTTGCTGGCGGAGAGCGGTGAGAGCTCTAAACTGGACGTAGCGGTCATAAGTGAGCCCAGTCATAGGTGACTCTGGTGGCAGATTAGATCTTCTTTCCCGCTGCTTCCTTCCCATGATTAAACGGGCAAAAAAATAAATACAAAACTAAATTCCTTCCCCGCTGAGTCCAAACACTGGTCGTGTCATTCTATCACAAATCGCATGCAGGGAGGACTCAAATGCAGGGGAAGTGTTTATTATAACAAAATGAACATAAGACATGAAAGGAAATAACCCACGAGGGGGAAAACATTACTGGAAAACTTTACTAGAAAACATAACACAAACAAACCGGATGGAACGGTAGAGCCACGGAAACATCACAGAGAGACATGAGCGACAATGACACGACACCAGACAGCAAACACTGAGGGATATTTATAGGACACATGAGGGAAGGTAGTGATGAGAGACAGCTGGGAATGATTATGGGAAACAAGGAGGCGGGGCAGACACTAACAAGACAAACACACGGGAGAGAGAGCAGTGCCACGGTTCTGTCCACTAGAACACTAATAACACTGGAAACAGAGACAGAACCGTGACACAGGCTTGCTCATAGTCAAGCAAGAAAGTAAAGAGATCAGAATGAAATCGGATGCGTGTCATTGTATTCGGTCTTAAAGTGACAGCAGCCTATAAATACCTGCTGTCAAGTGATTAATGTTAATTAAACCTCTTTAACAAAGATGATTCTAATTCATTTATACATTTAGGCGTAATTACCACAGGTCTTTACCTGAAAGCACTCAGTTAGACCTTGCTTTATTTGTAACTTTGTTATACTGTATTTATCCATGCATTTAATCTTAACAGAAGACATTGCCAAGATCAGGATTTTCATTAAATCAAACATTAAACACTCAGTATGAACGATTGCGAACGGGACATTTAAGGAAGAAAAAGGCATTAGAGCAACACAAATAGTCACTTAACTTTCATTCTAGATTGAACAAACCTTAATTTAGATCACAGGGGTTTGATCTAACAAAAAAGTTTGGTTTAAATATATGAATTAACAATATCGTTGTTGATGAAAATGTAACATGTATATTTAATAAATGGTTGTGGTAATTTGACTAGTAGTACTTACAAATTAAAACTACTTTATTCAATTAGGTTTCTTTTTTTTTTATTCAATGAACAAACCAAAGTTTCTGAGATTAGATTTTAGTTACGCCTCAAATAGTAAATCTAGCATTATAAAACAGACAGTTATTATATCGTTATTAACATTAATGTACTAACGAACATGAAATTACAATGAGCAACACATTTGTCACAATTTATGAATCTTAATTAAAAATCCAGCTGTTCATCTTTTGTTCGTGTTGGTTCACAGTGCGTTGACTAATGTTAACAAATACAACTTTTGATTTTAATAATGCATTAGTAAATGTTAAAATTAACAAAGATGAATGCG
This sequence comes from Rhodeus uyekii, assembly GCA_037043235.1. NCBI lineage: Eukaryota > Metazoa > Chordata > Actinopteri > Cypriniformes > Acheilognathidae > Rhodeus > Rhodeus uyekii. The sequence goes on from JAWRVZ010000163.1 coordinate 148,911, forward strand.
TGCAGTTCGTTATGAGTTCACGTTAACCAGTGAAACCTTATAGTAAAGCGTTCATTCTAGACTCTGATTGGATGAGCAAAGCAACCCATTTAGCACAGCTCATTACGCCACACTCCTGCATTCAGCGGGTGTACCTGGCCCAGGAGAACCGCACCGGGATGTGAGGGAAGAGGAAACCGCAGAGAGTGAGTTAGCGTTCATTACACGCTCCACTAGCTCCAACACAGCCTGTCTCAGAGCTCCCTCCATCAGTCATGGTGACACTGTCCTCACTGCAGTCCTGTAGACACGGACCATCAGTCTCACAAAGCTCTGTCCCCTGCGGGCACGCACACACACACACACATCAAATCAAGGTATCTGTACACACTCGGGATGAATCCACAGCTACATTTCTGTTTTTGTATCATTGCACAGCTCCGAGATGTCGCCATCACTTCTAAATCAATGCTTTAACACATATTAGGTATACCATTGAACATGCATGATAAACACTCAACCTAAAGATTAAAATCTGCATGATATCAGACATTTATAGATATGGGCATCTTTTAAATCAAGCCAAAGCAAAAAAAAAAACTCAACAAAAAAGCTTTAAAACAAAAGCAGACCTCACCTTATGATCAGATATATATTCATAACACCTTATAACAAACGTTACACCATTCCCACCAGTAAAGATTAGTCCAATGAAACTCATACAAACTCCAGTTATTAACATGCATTGACATTTTATAAATGCACAATTATTAGAAACATTACACAGTGTTGGATTTTATGAAGAGTGCATGAACTACCTCATTCATAACGGAGTCTGCATGTTGTCAAATCAGCTGGCAAATAAATATATAATAAGGGCATGGATCATAGAAGTTAACATTTACGAAATAACTTTGTTCACTTCTCGAAGTGTTGAAAAGGCATGTTTGCATAATCTATACTAGCTATGCTTATTTCCAATATAAAACGATTTGATGCAGAGAGTGTAACGGAAAAGTGGAGACTCGAGTATTTCACACACTTTCTTTATGTTGTATTTAAGCGAAAAGCAGTCAGTAAATATTTAGTAGAGGAAGATGAACCATTACACTTGTTGCTGTCATACAGAGCATAACCTGCGAATCAGTGTCTCCAATGCAACACCAGAGAGGAAAGGGTTTCAGGTTTATAAGAACTGAACTTAAGGTTGAAGCGATTCACTTGAAATCCTCAGACTCTTCAATGCAACATACAAGAAAGAGAATCCTTTAAGAAGTAAAGATTCACGAAAGCAAATCAGACTTTGAAATACAACAAATGAAATCAAAGAGAGAGAAGCGTTTTCGATCTTCTGATTTCTTCAATTGTGATTCATGTCACTTCCATACGGGTTCCTAAATCCGTTAGAGGTCAGATGTTTCACAGCTCCTCAATGCAACCAAGAAAGAGAATCCTTTAGGAAGTACAGATTTACAAGTGAACAACACTTTCAATGCAATGCGAACTAAAGTCTCAGTTCAGAATACTTTTACATAACTCTAGAACAGTGCTTTTCAATTATTTTCTGTCACCCCCCCCCCCCCTCCCCCCTCCCTAGGAAGAAGTAAATATTTCATGCCCCCCCTCCCCCATTTTGGAACTTTCGCTTTATTGTTTCCATGGCGACGCGTCATGCTTGTCACGTGACATACAGCAGTCACAAAAATAGATGCATCTCATTCAGTTAGTTTATTCTTTTTTGTTCAAATTTTTTGCTCCATTATCAACTGCCTGATATTGATATTCTCAGATATGTGGAAGTGAATGTGTTTTGTCGCTTAATTTTTATAAGTTCATTGATCTGTGATGCGCGACGGCGCCGCTGTGTTTGTTTGCGCCGCAGTTCAGCGCGTCTTTTTCTGGATCAGTGCCAGATATCGCGTGAAAACACGTGTGAATTTAGCGGTTGATCACGTGACACATATGAACACCGGTGTGATCGTACACGTCAAAGGGTGAAGGGTTTGTTATCTGAACGTCATATCTGCTGCTCTTGTTCATTGCAAGAAAACCAACTCCCTGGCAAAAAAAAAAAAAAAAAAAAAAAAAAACATTCCCCAGGTTCACGCGTGTCCCACTATTTGAGAACCACTGCTCTAGAACAACATTTTATTCAATTTTGCACTTCAAAGAAGTTACAAATCTGAAGACAGTGTTGAATGACAGTGATGTGTCAGAGCTCATAAGATTACAGTGACGGCTCGATATTCAAGCAAGGGCTCGCATCATAAATGTTTAAAAACTCTACTCTTCGCATCCTAGTCTTTGTTTATTGTTATTTGCTGGCCTCCACTTCACATCACTCAAATAAACGATCAAGCCCTTACTTTACTGTTCTACAGCGAGCATCTTTTTATCCTTTTGCGCATACAGGTCAGTTCAGAACCAGTTTACAAAGTGCTCAGTTACGATTTACTTTATTATATCCCAAGGCTTGCAGTGTGAACATTGCCAAAGAGATTTGTTTAGAATGAAGCCATGTATTAAAGCTTTATTCAGTCCTACATCCGATTTTGGGCATTTACATTTTGGCAGACTCTTATTCAAAGCGACTTGCATTGCATTCAAGAAACACATTGACATACTAATCAGTTCTTGCTTCCCCTGGGAATCGAACCCATGACCTTAACGTTGCAAGCACTGCTCTCTACAGTTTGAGTAACAGGAAAGCATGTCCGATTGAAATACAATCAAATTTAACAAGAGTGAACGGGCCAAAAAAAACAACAAATGAATTTCACGTGGTTTGTGTGACTCACGACATGTAAAACGTAAATGTTCGCTGCAGAAACAAGGTTGTGTTGTTGCAAAGTGTCAGACGAGCAGAAAAAGGCAATATAATGGAGACATGTTTTGTCAGTCCAGCTTACGCAATGTAACTGTGTGATTAAAACAACATCTCTATTGCAAACCCTCTCTATTCTACGGTTGTTTTTGGTATTTGCCTTCCAATATGACGTCATTGCCATTGAAACCAATGCAAACACTCTGGAAAACAAGAGCGGCACGCACAGTCGGATACACAAATAATCAAAATCAGAATGATAGTGTAAACGTAGCCTTAATGAATCAGACTCTCCAATTCAACGTATGAGAGAAAAGAAAACGCTTTAGGATGACGTGATCCTTTAAAATCAGTTCGCTTGAGTTTGTACTCAAATTTTGACATTAAAAATGGTTTAATCACCTCTATACCTTTTAAAATGGCACTTCAACTCAGGAAATTGTAATTAGGGAAAGTCCATTCTAGAAATAAACATGCGTTGTAATTGAGCAAGAAATAACAATTGTAATAGGTATTTATTATAAACATAATCATAATACATCTGTTATTATTAACAGATGTAAACAAAAAAGGAGAATGGTATTGAATAGGAAGACAAAGCACAAAACGTCTTTGTTGATCAAGCCAGCCTTACCTAATAAAGCCCTCGCCAATAACAAATAAATTGATTTCTGAAATCATTAACAGGCCTGACTTCATCTCACAAAGCACCTCCTGAACTATTGACCATTTCATTCAGCGCTGCTGCCGAATCAAACTGTGCCACAGATTCAAGAGGAACTGGCTCAACGTGAGGCCTTTGGCATAATCACGGCCTGCGTTTGGATGGGATCCTGTGCAGATAGCGTTGCCGCTAAGCTCATCATCATTAATTATAGCGCAGCTATCAATATGCAATTATCTCCACTGTCTCTGGCGCCACAGGGGCAGGAGGGGGTATGAAGCCACGTCACCACCTTCTAAAAAACTCTGGCTGAAACGTACAAGGCTAACCAAGTGCATTCAGCTCATTTTGCATCTATAGTTTGGCGAGGAGATCATGATTGCATTACCTCTTTTCCCAGGTGGGAATAGGGCAGCTGTGCCCTTCAACAAAAGCACTTAACCCGAATTGCTTCGGTAAACATCAGCCTGTGTAAATGAGACATGAGGAAAATGCAGCCTCAGGGTTGCCCGGACAAAAACGTTATTGCTTTGAGGTTGTTCTTTCATAGTTCGGGAGACGTAAGGGTGTTCTCATTTATGTTTCACTCAAGTACGGACTTGTTGCTACCAAGCATGACGAGAAATAAAGACAAAAATGAGAATAGTGTTGAAATGAAATGGTGTGAGTGCATATTGAGATCTTTGACTTTTGATTGGCTAAGTATACAAACAGATTCATCTTTCTAGTTTAACCATAATGACTTTGAAAATGTTGATATATTGAAGTAATTGCTGAACTAAAACAGTCCCGGCGGATTTCATTTCTGAAATATGGTCACAACATCCTGCCAAGTTAAGAGACTGTTGGAGAGTTTTTATAATTTAAGAGGTAACTTTATAGGTGGCAAAGTGGGAACGGGACAATTACAGAAGGTGTGAGGGGAAACATTCCAGAGATGGAACAAATGAACGCAGATGTGCATACCTTCCCGGAAAGAGTTCAGGAAGAAGCCACTTCTTCTGTCTTGGCTGTTTATCTTGTCTGCAGGTCCTTTTATAGCCATCCAATCCAAAAACAAAGAACAACACTTCCTCATGTGTCTGGCAAACCTAGTAAAGCTAAAAGTGAAATATTAGAGGGTTAGTTCACCAAAAAATGAAATTTCTGTCATTAATTACTCAGCCTCATGGCACTTTGTCGCTTCAAAAAGAGATGGTAAAACTAAAGGAAAATGAAGTGAGTGTTTTAGAGGAAATTTTCAAGAGCATCAATCGCTTTATGTGAGGAACAGGTAAATAAAGAGGAAAATATAAGGCTTGTCACATATAAACACGGATCAGTGAACATAAACAGAAGCTTCATGCACAAGAATGAATCTCATTGGTTCCCGCTGAAGGTCAAACGTGATGCGCAACACGGGAATGAACCTCATTGGTTCCCGCTGAAGGTCAAACGTGATGCGCAACACGAGAATGAACCTCATTGGTTCTTGCTGAAGGTCAAACGTGACGCGTAACACGAGAATGAACCTCATTGGTTCTTGCTGAAGGTCAAACGTGATGCGCAACACGAGAATGAACCTCATTGGTTCTTGCTGAAGATCAAACGTGACGCGTAACATGAGAATGAACCTCATTGGTTCTTGCTGAAGATCAAACGTGACGCGTAACATGAGAATGAACCTCATTGGTTCTTGCTGAAGATCAAACGTGATGCGCAACACGAGAATGAACCTCATTGGTTCTTGCTGAAGATCAAACGTGACGCGTAACATGAGAATGAACCTCATTGGTTCTTGCTGAAGATCAAACGTGACGAGTAACACGAGAATGAACCTCATTGGTTCTTGCTGAAGATCAAACGTGACGCGTAACACGAGAATGAACCTCATTGGTTCCCGCTGAAGGTCAAACGTGATGCGCAACACGAGAATGAACCTCATTGGTTCTTGCTGAAGATCAAACGTGACGCGTAACATGAGAATGAACCTCATTGGTTCTTGCTGAAGATCAAACGTGACGCGTAACACGAGAATGAACCTCATTGGTTCTTGCTGAAGATCAAACGTGACGCGTAACACGAGAATGAACCTCATTGGTTCTTGCTGAAGATCAAACGTGACGCGTAACATGAGAATGAACCTCATTGGTTCTTGCTGAAGATCAAACGTGACGCGTAACATGAGAATGAACCTCATTGGTTCTTGCTGAAGATCAAACGTGACGCGTAACATGAGAATGAACCTCATTGGTTCTTGCTGAAGATCAAACGTGACGCGTAACATGAGAATGAACCTCATTGGTTCTTGCTGAAGATCAAACGTGACGCGTAACATGAGAATGAACCTCATTGGTTCTTGCTGAAGATCAAACGTGACGCGTAACACGAGAATTAACCTCAATGGTTCTTGCTGAAGGTCAAACGTGACGCGTAACACGAGAATTAACCTCAATGGTTCTTGCTGAAGGTCAAACGTGACGCGTAACACGAGAATTAACCTCAATGGTTCTTGCTGAAGATCAAACGTGACGCGTAACACGAGAATGAACCTCATTGGTTCCCGCTGAAGATCAAACGTGACGAGTAACACGAGAATGAACCTCATTGGTTCTTGCTGAAGATCAAACGTGATGCGCAACACGAGAATGAACCTCATTGGTTCTTGCTGAAGGTCAAACGTGACGAGTAACACGAGAATGAACCTCATTGGTTCTTGCTGAAGGTCAAACGTGACGAGTAACACGAGAATGAACCTCAATGGTTCTTGCTGAAGGTCAAACGTGACGCGTAACACGAGAATTAACCTCAATGGTTCTTGCTGAAGGTCAAACGTGACGCGTAACACGAGAATTAACCTCAATGGTTCTTGCTGAAGATCAAACGTGACGCGTAACACGAGAATGAACCTCATTGGTTCCCGCTGAAGATCAAACGTGACGAGTAACACGAGAATGAACCTCATTGGTTCTTGCTGAAGATCAAACGTGACGCGTAACACGAGAATGAACCTCATTGGTTCCCGCTGAAGATCAAACGTGACGAGTAACACGAGAATGAACCTCATTGGTTCTTGCTGAAGATCAAACGTGACGAGTAACACGAGAATGAACCTCATTGGTTCTTGCTGAAGGTCAAACGTGACGAGTAACACGAGAATGAACCTCATTGGTTCTTGCTGAAGGTCAAACGTGACGCGTAACACGAGAATGAACCTCATTGGTTCCCGCTGAAGATCAAACGTGACGAGTAACACGAGAATGAACCTCATTGGTTCTTGCTGAAGGTCAAACGTGACGCGTAACACGAGAATGAACCTCATTGGTTCTTGCTGAAGATCAAACGTGACGCGTAACACGAGAATTAACCTCAATGGTTCTCGCTGAAGCTCAAACGTGACGCGCAACACGAGAATGAACCTCATTGGTTCTTGCTGAAGATCAAACGTGACGCGTAACACGAGAATGAACCTCATTGGTTCTTGCTGAAGGTCAAACGTGACGCGTAACACGAGAATGAACCTCATTGGTTCTTGCTGAAGATCAAACGTGACGCGTAACACGAGAATGAACCTCATTGGTTCTTATTTAATCACAAAGACCTTCATTTGTTTTCTGTGGATGAACAAAGCAGTCACACAGCGAAAACGCATGAATCTCGCACGACTTACGCACAGATCTTCGTTTCTGCGTGGAGCGTGCGTCATACGCGTAATTCATCGGTGGAACGAACGTGGACCGTCAGTGAATGTGCGTCGAAGGCGGTTTGTTCGTGATTGAGTTTTGAACGGTTTTCCGACGCACATCTGTAAATAAAGACTACATTTTCTACAACTATCCCTATAAAGATGATATATCTTATAGGGAATGCATAATTATATGCAAGTTTGTATCTTTATTTTGTCTTCTAGTATTTAGTACTCATCTGGCTCAAAAACTATTTATAAATATTTAATACATTCTACATAATATTTTAATTAAAAAGTTTATGTAAAAAAAAAAAATATGAATCATATTCCTCATTTAGCTTATAGATAATATGCATGAATCAATGCATACACGCCCTTGCTGACCAAGCATTTATCTAGCTCAAAACAATTGTGTACACACATAAATATTATAATAAACATGTACATTATACTGCCTGTATATTCACTGCAAAAAGTATTCATTGGATTAATTATTCCATTTCTAAAAAAATAAATAAGTAAAGCATGTGCACCTTATTTAGAAATGCAGTTGAAGAACAAATCAATTATTTTTCCATTGTGTATGCCTTGTGCTCTGCATTGTGCGAATTCTCACAAACCGTCCTTCCGTTAAGAGCGCGGACGCTCTGAGGTCAATTAGCTGTAGTCTCCACTATCTCTCAGACGGGCTCAGAGACAGATAATCAATGAGTGCTCCTGTCACCCACTGATATCTGCAGAGCACAATCACTAGATTTAGGGGCAAGAAGAAGTTGTTTTTTCTCTCCAAGCTGATTGCAGTGAACTGCCTCACACAAAACCCAGCCCCTCTCTTACCTCTCGCTTCATCCTACCCGGGCCTGAAACATCTGCATGACCGGAGGGCGGGTTATCGGACCAACACTCCCGTCACCCCGGGAAATGAAGAGCAGAGATATACGCATCTCCAATCAGACCCATCCATCTATCAGCTCCAGATCAACTCAAGGTCAAGATCATACAGTTCCTACTTTTAAGATGATAGGCATGATAAGACCCGCTGTGCACTTCCTTAGGCTAAAGCGATACTATCGCACTTAAAAAAAAGAAGAGTATAGCCCAATGCCACAGAAGAACCAGAAACTGTTCGAGTGACTACTTGCTTTTTTTTTTTAATAGGTCTATTATGCTCAACAAGCCTGCATTAATTAGATTTCTTTTAAATACAGTAAAAACCGCAATTACAGTCTGAAACACACAACTTTCTTTTGTGATATTATTCAAAAATATATCACTTATCAAAGCTGTATTTTCAGCATCATTACTCTAGACTTCAGTGCCACCTGATCCCAAAAGATAATTATTTTAAATGCCTTTACTGTCACTTTTGATCAATGATTGATTGCCCTTGCTGAACAAGAGTTTAAGAAATTAACACACGGTGTCTGTGTGTATATATAGTATGATGCGCAATTGAAATAATCTTATTTCTGTAATGTACTATTCGCTTGAAAGAATTACATTACAGAAGACGGCACAGACAGATGATTGTTAAACAAGTTTATATAAAACACGAGGCAGACAACAGAGAGCCAGTATGTTGGCCTAGAACAACAGTTTTACCTGATTTTGCAGGTATGAAGGATTGGAGATCATTTGCTGTCTGGATGAAGACCGTTTTGAGTTAGTCTCTAGATCACAGGTTAATAGTCAAGTGTTCAGGGATGTGTTGTCAAGCAGGATTAAATGTGGTGATGAGTTGATGAGAGTGAGTGATGGCAGGTGTGGATGATTGGAAAATGAATGAAGACCAAGGAGGATCATGGGAATTGTAGTGTGGAGGTGACGGGTAACAAGGACTGGTGAAGTAACACTACTCTTAATTTCTCAGTAATTTAATTACAGTTACTTCTGATGCAACTGCATTTAATTTTGTATAGACTATAGAACAATGATAGACTATAGACTATAGACAACAATGGATTCACTTTAACGTTTTTAATGTAATCTCACTTTGGTCAGTTCAAGAAGAATTTAAGCAATTGTATGTTATTCATCTGAAAGAATCAAAGGTGCCATTTCGTGTCTATCCTTATTTTTTGGGTTCAACTGGTCGAGACTGAAATGGGATTGAGAAAGTAATGATAATTAGAGGGAGTAAATAAAATAAGATGTAATTGGTAGCTACACTGTAAAAATTATTTTGTTGACTCAACTCATTATAATTTGTTCCTTTTTTGCGTGGATTTTTTGTTTTGTTTTACGTACTGATTTCGAAAAGTTTATCTGACAAATTATAAAGTATTCTCAACTGATTAAACTTAGTAATGAAAACTTGACTTTAGTTAACTGAACTTAAAAGAGATAGTTGTGAAAACTTGACTAGTTAGCTGAACTTAAATTTCATAGTCATAAAAACTTGACTTTAGTTTGCTGAACTTAAATTTTACAGTCAGGAAAACTTGACTTTAGTTTGCTGAACTTAAATTTTACAGTCAGGAAAACTTGACTTTAGTTTGCTGAACTTTAATTTTATAGTCAGGAAAACTTGACTTTAGTTTGCTGAACTTAAATTTCATAGTCAGGAAAACTTGACTTTAGTTTGCTGAACTAAAATTTTTGTCAGGAAAACTTAACTGAAAAGTTAACTGCAAAGAATTGCATTGATTGTGTTACTAGAAAATTAATTTGTAAACTACATTTGATTTAGTTTAAAATGATTGCAAATTAAATCACAGCAATACATGTCAATACACAAATACATTTATTACAATAAACACATAGAAAGGTTATCTTACTGCCTCAATAGCAGTTTCCATCAAAAGTTTAACTAATGACAGTAACATATAAATACTTATCTTTATGCATAAAGTAAGAAATTAAAAATATATACACTACAGATCAAAAGTTCAGGGTCCGTAAGGTCATTGATCAAAAGTGACATTAATGTATATATATATAGATCTGAAATTAAACCTACTAAAGGAATCTTTAGCCTGTCGGCATTCTAGATTTAGGGAGTTTTGTGTCAGAACTGGATTAGCTGGCCTCGCAGGTTTGTTTCTCGAGAGACTTGGCACAAACTCCTCTGGGAGTAAAAGTCTCTCTCTTAATTCATCTTAAATCCCGCTGACAACTAAACTTGGCACAAATGTGAAAAGCCGACATCTCTAGAGTTTCGCAGAGGAAATGAAGTTGAACCTGGGGTGAAACACACAATAGTCAGCGCTCGAGTCAATGAGAGGAAACTGGCAAAATGGCTGTAAAAATCTGAAACTGAAGGTCTGATGTTTGTTCGTCTACTTGATAAGAAATGAGTTTTTTGCTGTAAATATAGCCTGAATTAATTGCAAAGGGGAAAGGCTCTTTGACTAACACAAAATTAATTTGCAAGTTTATAATTACTACACACGGCAACAAATCTTTCCATTTACACAATATAATTTCAGTAATGTTGCTGGAGACTAATGATGCTAATTTATGGACTGCATTAAGTTATTTAACAGACTAAGGGGACAAAAAGCCTAAAACATTGATTAGCGTCCCTTAAAAGTAATAGACAGGGTTTGGAAATAAAGACAAAGCCTTGTGTTAAAAACCTTTACAATGTGTCCTGACCAGCTAAAGGGCAGCCGCACTTACAAAATCAACACATATACCTGCAATTTCCCAAACTAGTCCATTAGGATGAAAGAAAAGATGATTTTATATTAAAAACACAGTTCATGACATTTGTATTAGCAATTTACAGCTAATGGCCCTTTTGCTAATGGGCCCTGGAATATTAGACGCACACATTCCTCAAGAGCGATTAAAAACAAACATTTGTGTGGCGTGGGTGACGCTCAAATCTACATTTTATACGAGGGCGTGATGAATGTTCAATGGGATTTCCACGATCTCACCCGCAGGACGGACTCAGAAACACATACAGGCACGTGCATTAATTATTTAGAGCCACGAGACCCTATCTAAACTAGATAAATGTGAGTGAAGTTTCCCTGTGCTCTACAAGCCATTTAGCAAGAGTAAAGGCACCATCGTCGAAGTTATCTCTCAAATGTGTTATTCATCTGTCTCTGAACTCAAACCTGATCCTCTCTAATTGAAGTTCTGCAGGATGAAGACACTGTAACAGAATCAGCTTTTACGTTCGTTTAGACCAAGATAGACGTTTGATTTAATGGAATGCGTCCAAATGTTCTTGAGAAGGCCTTCCTCCTCATCTCTCATAACACAAACGAGCATTACAGATATAAATACAGTAATGCCTTGAGATACGAGCGTCCTGACATACAGTAATACCTCGGTTTACGAGTTTAATTCGTTCCAAGAGCGAGCTCGTAAACCAAAATGCTCGTACACCAAAACAATTTTCCCCATAAGAATGCACTAAAAATCAATTACTTTGTTCCACACGACCATAAATGCCCATTTTAAATATTTTTTGGGTTTTACCCCATTGATTACAGTTAAAATTATAACCATTAAGATCTCATATAAATACTAATTAATAATTGACAATTTAACTATAAAAATACTTGACAATTTACTGTCATGCACTTCAGTTTTCAGCAGTGGAGGAGACGAGAGGAGGGAGGAGGGGGGAGCGGGGAAAGTAAGGATTCAAGTGCAAATGAGTGAATTTATTATAATAGTGCAGAAAACAAACAAAGTGATAATATAGAGGTGTATCACACACGGGAGCCGCGAACGAAGGACTCGACAAGACAAGAGTGGAGAGAAGTGAACTAAATAGGCAGATGATATGAGAATCAGGTGTCTCTCTCTCTCTCTCTCTCTCACACACACACACACACACACACACACACACACACACACACACACACACACACACAGGCAGAACTAGGAGACAATGAATTCATGAACCATGACAGTTACTGCTTAGAGGTACGTGTATATTTAACTACGTGAGCAATATCGGTAACAATTAATTAATGTTAACAACAGGAGGTAAAACCGCTGTAAATCACTTATAAAAGTATCACTGTGGTGAATGATGCAGCCAAACCAAGCAACGCTGAGAGAATGAATGAGTTAAGGGCTGATAAAGGGGTTTGAACCCTGTGACTGTGTTATGAGAGGCTGTGTTTAGGATTTTCTGTAAAAATGCGCACGACGATGCTGAGCTTTAGGACTTTTCCACACAAAACATGCGTGTGGGTGAGGGAAAAAATTTCTTGTGCACCGATAAAATGCTTGTACACTGAGTTGACCCTCCATGCTCGTACACCGATTTGCTCGTATACCAAGTCGCTCGTAAACCGAGGTATTACTGTACGAGTATTCCGAGATACAAGCAATCCTTCGATCAATTTTTGCTTTGAGATACAAGTACCGTATTTATTCGAGTATATCGCGCACACGTGTATAACGCGCACCCCTAATTTTCGATTAAAAATCGGAATAAAATTTTGTTTCACACCAAGCATTGTAATTGACAAAAAACGTTGTTGAACACGTGCAGCCATGATAAAAAACATTTATTTATTGTATAACATATACTTATATAACTTATATAACATATAACATCTATTTATTGACAACATAAATTAATGAACACAATACCGAAAGAGAATTACCGGTAAAAATATTTATTTTAAATCCTTCGACGTCAGATTCCTCATCAGAGACACTAAAGAGTTGCTCCCATTCTTCTGGAGAGAGAGACATCCACGCGATTGTTTTAGTGTAATTTCTATGCATTTGTAGCCTTGTTTTAATGGAATTTCTATGCATTTATATAGGAAGTTTGGGCGGGTTTGTCATCAAAAACAAGCCCAATTTTTATAGACCAGCCCAATGCATTTTTTTCCGGTCGGACGCGACCAAAAGGAGCCCAATTGGGCGTGAACCCGCCCAATATGGCAACACTGGCGAGGGGACGTTTTTTTTTCTTCGCCTTCGCGTACAGTGAGAGGCTGCAGCCTGTGTTACGGGATGTAATGTATCATGCAATCGGCAATCGATTGCTTTGGGCTATGTTGCGGTTGTTGCCGCGGTTTATGTTTGAATACAGTTGCTGAATTGCACTCACGAGTCTGCCTTTTATTTTATGCATATATTGCTACTTAAACAGCCTGTAAAATGCGCAACGCGAACTCACAATTCGCCGGCGCCCTCAAAGGACCGGCCATCAAAACAAACCCCACCCCACCCCAGCCCAGCCCTCGTGCATAACGCGCATCCCTAACTTTGAATTTTTTTTTGGTAGAAAATTTTGCGCGTTATACTCGAATAAATACGGTAAATATTTTTTGATACGAGCAGCTTACACTCGGAGCAGCTCATGATCTCCACTAGAGGCAGCTTGGTTTTACAGCGGGGGTTACCGGGGGCAACGAGTGATTCACCAGTATTAAGCTGGGAGCAGCACGAGTTATGAGTGTTCAATAATAATACATATGAGCTTCTGAGGCTATCCAACACACAACACAGGAAGAAACACTACACTTCTGTATTGTGTTTGCATTATCTACGTAATCCCTCCCTCCTCCTCCTCCTCCGCACATGCCGTCATTAGTCGCAACTGTCTCGAAGGCATGAACTCATAATTAAAACCAAAACCATAATTAAAACCATAATTATAATTTTGTGTGTGTGTGTGTGTGTGTGTGTCTATAGCAACTAAAAACATGTTTTTACCTCTTAATTTGTTTTCTGTTATTTCTTATGGGAAAAAATTATTTGAGATACGAGCAACTCGAGTTACGAGCTCGTCCTGCAACGGATTATGCTCGTATCTCAAGGTATTATCAAACTGTTCCCTTCAGTTAAACTAGGTCTGTGTGAGAACGTTATCTGACATTGTAATATTCAGCTCTGGCAGTGGCTCTTTTATAAAACCCCATAAAGAGACTTTATCCCCACAACTGGCCCAATAAACTTTAAGATCTCTATCTTAAATTGTTACTCAGAGCACTCAAAAGAAAATCTAGCATGTGTCGAGAAGGAAACCCTTTGATGCAGTGATTTTTAATTATTTATTTCTATTAAGCACTCTTCAGTCTCCTTGTATTGCAAAACTACAAAGGCTAATGTCTGGCATCGCTTCCATGAGAAGTAAAACTAAGTGCTTTACATTTTAGATAAGCCGTGTTATTTATATATACAGTAATGTCTCGTCCGATCAATACACATAACTGATGTCAGGAGCCTAGTAGACACACAGATGCACAGACATAAAACATGCAGACAACATTTTAAATATATACACAGATGAGCCAAAACATTATAACCACCTGTGTGCTGCCAAAACAACGCCAATCCTCCAAGGCACGGACTGAAGGTGTCCTGTGGCTTCTGGCACCAAGACGTTAGCAACACATCCTTCAAATCCTCTAGGTTGCGAGCCATCGAGGAACAAACATGTTAGTCCAGCGCATCCGACACACTCTCAGTTGTATTGAGATCTGGGGAATTTGGAGGCCCAAAATCGTTCCTGAACAATGTGTGCAGTGTGGCAGAGTGATTTATCTTCCAGGGAACATGAAAGGCTGTGCCTTTGTCTGCATCAATGATTAGTTTAGTTTGATGGCACGTGTTAGATTTACGTCCACATGAACGGCCACCCAGAGCGTCACACTCCTCCACCGGCTTGTCGTCGTCCCACAATGCATCTTGGTGCAACACTTCCCCAGGTAAACATACACGGCCGTCCACTCATCGGACCAGGCGACCTTCTTCCACTGCTCAAAGGTCCAGTTGCATGGTGTGTGAGCACTTTCAAAAGTGCACAAGGGTCATCATAGCAACCCTGGTTGAAACATTCCTCTCACAGCATCATTAAAATTTAGTGAAACTCATGCCACAAGTGTACATTATTCAGACTCTTTTATCCAAATCGATTTGCATTTCATTCAAGAAACACATTGACATTTTAATCAGTTCTTGCTTTTTAATTAGTATTTATATGAGATCTTAATGGTTACAATTTTAACTGTAATCAATGGGCAAAAAATATTTAAAATGGGCATTTATGGTCGTGTGGAACGAATTAATTGATTTTTAGTGCATTCTTATGGGGAAAATTGTTTTGGTGTACGAGCATTTTGGTTTATGAGCTCGCTCTTGGAACGAATTAAACTCGTAAACCGAGGTATTACTGTATATATACACACACTGGATCAAGTATTTAGTTTTTAATTACTCTAAAATATATATTCATATGCTTTTTGCGACTGAATGAATTCACTATTTAAAATCAATTTTGTTGCATAATTTGGTCTAAAGAAGTACATAATTTACCTGCTGCAGACAAATCACACTAAACAACAAGGGTGTAATAAACTCGGGTGCGTCATGTGTGTAGAATCTGCAATGTTGAATCGTGGGCAACGACACAAGTTAGTACAGAAGAATAAACCGCTAGTGGTGAACAAACAAGAGCACGACGAATCACACTCTGGCAGTTGTGGTTTTTATATGTGCTGAAAAAAAGAGGAGAAAGTGAAAGAGGAGAATATTGATGCGGTCATGGCTTGGGAAAAGAGGTCAAGCTGGCATGCCAATTTCGCAATTGGAGCTTGAGGCAAGTAGTTTTAAATTTTCTTGTAGCTCAAACAGTAGATAGCAGCGCTTGCAACATCAAGGTCATGGGTTTGATTCCCAGGGAAAGCGAGAACTGATTATAATGTCAATGTGTTTCTTGAATGCAATGATAAAAGCAGCTGATAAATGCATGAATGTAAATGGAAACACACTGAGATGATCATGCACTCAGAATCGCAAGATATATTTGTTAAGGACATTTTTTTAAGGACAACCGTTTAGGAGCCACGACTACAGAAATCACAAAGATTGGAGATCTTTTGTCTGGGAAAGTGCAAAACCTTTCAGATGCCTTTGACAACTAATGGTAGCAGGCGGCACACGCCATATCTTTAGCTAATAGCATTTACAATGTCCACTTTTGATGCATTTCATTTGTATAAGCATGTCAAATCCATGGACGAGGACGAGGTTTTGGGCTACATCAATAAATGTCCCTGAAACAGGGATATATAATGGTGTAAAACTGCCCTGACTCCATCAGCAAACCCTTCTTATGCTATTGGAATTGTACTGGACTGTGAAATAAATGCCCCCATTTTGAGCAAAATTTGATTTTTTTTTTTGTTTAGTTTCTTTCAAATCCATTTTTCACTTGAGCACAGGCTTGAGCACCTGATGGAGAAGAAAATAACAGTTGCCAATCAGTTGCCACAATAGACGTGCGGTGAAATATGTTTTAAAGAGTAAAAGCTGGAGCGCGCCGCAGTTCTTCCGTTGCACCTGAGCTGCAATTCAAGCATTCGGAGAGGGGGATGAGGCCATTATTTTAAATTACATTTCCTTTTTTACTCCTGAATTTTAATGCAGAAGTTGCGATTCGGTCACGCAAAAATTCAAAAGGCAAGACAGATGGATTATAGCTGAGAAGCGTCACTTTGCAACAGTGTTTTTATCTGCGAGCATCATCTAACAGGATAAACAACAGCAAATGATTATATGGGAAAGTTTTTTCGTTTAATTTAGTGCAAAGGATCGTGACTTTGCCTCTAATGTGCTACTGCTCTCTGCTGGATAAACATCATACTGACGCTTTCAGTTTAAGATGACAAACACACACACACACACACACACACACACAAAAAGGAAATGCACAAGTTGCATTATACAAATTACACAACTTACTAATTACGCAAATTATTGCATTTATTATGCAAATGCTGAATATCATTGCATTACATAGCAGAATATTAAAGCGTTTCATTTATTTAGTATTGTGCTGTTTTATTGTTGTGAAACGTGTAAAAAGCACCTGTTGTAATTCAAATGTCATGATATTAACCCATATTTGTATATGCCATGTATTTTTGCAGATGTCGCTTGTTTGATATTTTATATTTCTAATGCAATCCAATCCATCTTTAACTTCTGTTGAATAAGAAAAATCTTATTTTGAAATTGCATTACATCACACATATTCAGTTCACATAACCGTACATATTAGAATTCACATTATATATTGAAATCACTTAATCTTTAACACCAAAAAACCATCCAACCATCCATCAAAACCAAAAAAAATAAAAATTTTGCAAATATTCCTCTATTTCACACTCACCAGAGCAGAAATGAGACGCTCCGTCACGCCGACGGCACATAAAAAGCAATTTCAAAGCAAACAAACGTACGGAAGGATAAAATAATGGTTTCCCTCATGAATCAGAGGCACTTTCTGAACAAAACAGTACAAATCGCAAACCTTTCATCACTACAATGCAAAAAATGCTGATTAAAATGAAAAATCACAGTCATTTCTATTGTAGTGTCTTTAAACTGTGATGTTATTAGAGTGATTAGAACCATTAAAGTAATGGGAATCACATTGAGAAATTGTTGGGTAAAATTGCCCTTAATTGTCATAAAAGTGAATTCTTAATTTAATGCAAAATGTTCTTTCTCATTATACATAATTAATGGCGTCCCGGACATGTGGACATGCAACTGGGAATAAATTATATTTAAATAATATTCAATTGAAACTTCAATATTTAAGAAAGGTTGCATTACCTTCAGAAGGCCCCGAACGCTCAGCATGACTGACAGCAGCGCCTCTGATTGGCTCAACAATAATGTCTTGTGAGCTTTCCAGAGTCTCGTTCTGTCACAGACAGGTGTGATTTCTCAGGACAGATATTTCTGGCAGGCAGTGGGGACGTTTTCTGTAAGATGATCCATAAAAAACTCCCTTCCAGCACTTTTATGTTGTATTTTGGGGAGGGAAGAGAGGCATTATCTCATAAAATCAACTAACACTGACAGCAGTGACAGATTCATTTCTCCCGAGAGACAACAGAGCAAAGTCTCCCCGGTAAGAAGCTTTCATTTCTCTTTTTCATCCTTTAGACGGGGTGTAGAAACACGCTCCCCTGATGTGCTCGTCTTGAGACTCTTGTAGTTCAAGCGCTTGTCGTCACTCAATCAAAGCCTGTGCATCAGACGCAATTACAGTCAGTCTTTTAAGTTATAATTGAATTTCTGTGAAGTGGCAAAACAGGATTCAGAACTGTACGTGCAAATTAGAAATTTAAGGAAGTCGAAATAAAATGGAATGAATTCAAAGAATTTTATAACTTCTGTAAGTGTGCTGTAGTTTTAAATAACACCTTTTTATACTTTTGCTACTTTAACTTCCTATTCCATACACAACATATACTTACTGATTACATTAATTATTAATGTAAGCCAAAAAATAATGACTTTATTAATATAGATAAGTAATTAAGTGCATTTAACTGATTATATATTTAGTTTACTTTAGTGAGTCTATTTTATCAAGTTTTAAAAAACTGATGTTTCATTGAAGTAAAATAATTGAAATAAATAAATTAAATTGAAATGTTTTTCTACAAAACACATTGGCCATAATTATTGTCACCCTTTTAATAAATACAATTAAATAAATGCTTTTGTATATATTTATACAATACAATATTATTAGAATATTATATAATATAGTATAATATTATTATAGTATATATATATATTTTTTAATTTAAATTACATAAGTAATTTAAATTAATTAAAACTATAATTATTTAGTATTGATTTTATATATATTTGCTTTATATATGTTTATTAAATTCATTAAATAAATAAAACAATATCTATTTATTTAGTAATTGTGTGTGTGTGTGTGTGTGTGTGTGTGTGTGTGTGTGTTTCAATTAATTTACATTATACATGTCATTTAAATTCATTAAGTAAATATATATTTATTTTGTAATTATGTATATACATATAATTTAAATTATATATATATATATATATGTTAGAGAGAGAGAGAGAGGGGGGGGGGGGGGGGGGAGAGAGATAAAAATTGTCAATATTCTGATAACCATGTGGGGAAAGTTAACATTTTTAATAATTAATTTTAAGTCTTTCAATATTTAATTTTTTGACAGTATTAAACTTGTTATTTAAGAGATTCACTAAAGTGAATTAAATATATAATCAGATCTTTAATATACTGCACATCAGGAAATAAATGCATTTAATTAGTTCAAATAAAATGCAAGAAATGTTAATAAACTTCCTCTGCGTGTGACCGTTGAATTTCTTTGAATTCCTCTTCCTGTCATTTCAATTGAGCGTCCCGTGGGATGAGGCCTACTCAGATTTACAGTCATGAACTGGCCTGCAGTGCGGATCCCTGTGAATCCCGATCCCTGTGAATCCCGATCCCTGTGAATCCCGATCCCTGTGAATCCCGATCCCTGTGAGTCCGTTCTCATCTCAGCGAGCAGAAGTGACATCAAGCTGACAGTGTTATAACAGGCAGACCTGAGAGCCTAATGACTCCATCACACCAGCTGAACCTGCAATATACAGGGGGAATCAGACAATGACAGTGTAAGAGCGCCACCTTGTGTTCCGATCGCATGACAAAACCCTTTCCAATCCCTACCCACCTTTTTCCTATACCCAGTGATGCTTTGTGTGAAAGTAACTTGGGTTAAACTGTAAACAATCAGCAAACCGCAGTAATAAGCATTTTACAATGAGACATTACTCTTCTCACGCTTCATTAAAAGGGTGAAAGTATTAACTATTACTATATCAGACCATGAATAATACCAAAAGCTTGATTATTGAAACGTGTTACATGTAGAACCTCGCCTTAATAAAACATGATAGGCAATAAAAATTGTTTCAGAAACACTGCTAATATGGGTTAGAAGTGAAAGGGAACGACAATTGCATTTTAAAGCATCCGTCTGAAAACTAACCAGGAGAGAAATGAGAGATTTTTAATGCATTCCAGTGAATTATTCATGCTGTATTATTGCAAATTAAACTGGGAGAACAGACCACAGAATATGTTGTCTGTTTTATACTGTTACAGGTCATTCAGTCAAACTGTCGGAAAATGATTATTTTTAGCACAACCTTATGATTTGAAATGAAATTTTCAGTCTTTTTGAGTAGAATTTCCCCAAACCGGAAGTGCCTCCCATAATTTAAATCGCAATGGGCTCGTTATAAGTTATAAGTTCATGCACTGCAAAAAAAATAAAAATAAAGCGGCTTCCTTCAATTTAAGTACAATCAACTTGAATGTGTAAGTCATTTCAACTTAAATTACATTAAACTGACTTAAATAATTAGTTGAGTCTTGTATAACAGTTTGTATAACATAAAACTTTTTTTGATGAGTTAAAGCAATGATGTAATAACTTATTGATCAAATAATTTTTACAGTGTGGTTATTGCTTGTTAACGAAAACTAAAATGAAAACTAACAAAAACTAACAAAAATTAGTAATTGAGCAAAATTTTTTAATCTAACAAATTTAAATATTAGTCAAAGATAACAAAAAAAACAAAAAACATTTTAAGGCAAATTATTATTAAGGGAAAAAATCCAAACCTACTTGACCCAATGTGAAAATGTGTTCGCACCAGAAAACATAACATTCATTCATTCATAACATTCGCAAAAATAACATTTAGGTTAGTCTCATTTTTGCCAGTAAACATCTTGATCCCCAAGACCTTTGTGAAATAATCTGTGGACTGACAAGATAAAAGTTGAACTTTTTGGAAGGTGTGTGTCTCTTTACATCTGCCGTAAAAAGTACATTTCATTTACATTTCTGCATTTGGCAGATGCTTTTATCCAAAGCGACTTACATTGCATTCAAGAAACACATTGAATCAGTTCTTGCTTTCCCTGGGACCTATGACCATAGTGTTGTAAGCACCAATGCTCTACTGATTGAGCTACAGGAAAGCTACGTAAGCTAAAAGTAACACCACATTTCCAAAAAAAGAACCTCATACCAACAATAAAGTATGGTGGTGGTAGTGTGATGGTCTGGGGCTGTTTTGCTGCTTCAGGACCTGGAAGACTTGCTGTGATGAATTAACATGAATTCTGCTGTCCACCAAAACATCCTGTAAGAGAATCTTTTTGTGACTCAAGCTGAAGTGAACTTGTGTTGTGTAGCAGGACAATGATCCTAAACACACCAGCAGGTTTTAGCTCTGAATAGCTGAAGAAAAACTAAATTAAGACTTTGCAGTGGCCTAATCAAAGTAATGACCTGAATCCTATTGAGATGCTGTGGCATGACCTTAAAAAGGCAGTTCATGCTCTAAAACCCTCCAATGTGTCTGAATTACAACAAATTTGCAAAGATGAGTGGGACAAAATTCCTCCACAGCTGTAAAACACTCATTGCAAGTGATCGCAAACACTTGATTGCAGTTGTTGAAGGCCGAACCACTTATCAGGTTTAGGGGTCAAACACTTTTTCACACAGGGACATGTAGGTTTGGATTTTATTTTCCCTTAATAATAACAACCTTCATTTAAAAACTGCATTTTGTGTTAACTTACATTATCTTTGACAAACATTTACATTTATTTGATGATCTGAATCATTTAAGTCTGACAAACATGCAAAAAAATAAGAAATCAGGAAGGGGGCAAACACTTTTTCACACCACTTTAAACACTATAATATAATGCCATGATGTTTGGAATATGTTTTTTTTTTCCACAGACGTGCACCATGATAATGCCATTGATTTTTGCACATAAGAAATGTCCATATTTTCCTATTTTTTGCACTATTAAATGAACAAAGGTGTCTTTTCCAGCATAGCTTTTGCCATTGTTTTATAAAATCATAAAGCCACTCTGAGCTCTGGTAAAATCACTGTAATGCACAGCCTCGAGTGCTTTATTGCACGCTTGTTATTTCCACAATGATTTCTCATTAAGCATTACTTGTGGTTCCAGACACACTGACTCCATACAGTGCAGGTAAATGCATCTGTGCCACTGCAAACTAACTAAACCATACAAGATTATTGTAATGCTCATTAACATACTCTTTATGGCTTTGTTCAGTCATTACACAAAGTAAACATTTATACATTTTTTACACCGTAAAGCCATTGCATTGTGAAAGGCAGGCATTTTCCTTTGTCCGTAGGCTCTGGAACGATCTCAAATGAGCACATTACCCACAAAACGCCTCAGGAGACTTTCTTAATACAGGTCTCTTTGTACATGACTGAACACATAAGCCCCATGAAATTCGCTCTCTGGTATTTTTAATAGAAACATGGGCGTTCTTATTTTGGCAGAGGTTTATGGTTGGGGTTGAGGAGGACGCGTGTTAAAATAAATATCAAGCGTCTCCACACATGGCTTTGTCTGAGAGAAATAAAAGATGATATCCATTAATTCCTGACTGCTTTGTTTGTCATTTCCATACTTTCTCTAATAAAGTTTGCAGAAGCTGTGTGACGGTAACCTGGACTTTTAAAAAGGCTTATGTTTAATGTCCCCCTAGGAATTCATTCATAAAACCCACTGCTAGAGTTCAGTCTCTTCTCAATCAGACGCCAATCTGAAACCTTCTTCACCAAGGCACGTCTAATAAAAGCCAGTGCTGTAATACATCCCATAGTTTGTCAGCATCAATGAGTCAATGATGGAGGTAAACAGGAGGTACGTCATCGTACAAGGAGCTGTATGGAAATGTGACTCACCATCATGTCCATGACTTTCTTTCTGCTGCGGAAAATAAAAGGAGATCTTTTGTAGGATGTCGAATCTGCCTTTTTCTTGCTCTCTAAAATGCATATGATCAAGCTTCTAAAAAGACAAAAAAAAACACACCATAAAATACATGCATGTTGTCTAGACAATTCATGCTCTACGTTTGAAGTTACGTATGTGATAACTGTGTGAGAAATGACTGAAATGTACGCCGTAAACTCTTTTGCATTACATACATCAATTCATAAATATATATGCAATGCAAAGGAGATTTGAGTGCAAAGGCAAAGTGAGTTATTCAAATTGTGTTCATTTCCTTTAGATGAATTTAAGACATGTTAGTATACCATATACACTGCTCAAAAAAGGTTTCAGGCGGCTCCAAGTTCATGACAGCTCATGCTGTGAGTCAGTCGTGTGTTCGGCTCCACGTGTCTATGAACTCATGACAGCATCTGCTCATGATGGGATGGAGGACGGTGTCCTGATCTCCTCCCAGACCTGGATCAGGGCTCATGCACAGTCTGTGCTGATGCTGACGCTTCAGATGCTCCAGAGGATCTCAATGGGATTCAGGTCTGGGGAACCTGAGGGTCAGTCAATGTCATCTAAACACTGCTGACACTCTCCAACCACATGAGGAGCTTTATTATCATCATCATGAGCAGGAGGAACCCAGAGCAGCGGCACCAGCATAAGCTCTGACAATGATCTGAGGATTCATCCCGGTTCCACATGGAGATCTGTGTGACCCTCCGAGGACATTAATCCCCAGATCATCACTGACCCACCGCCAATCCAGATACTGATGCTGCAGCATAACGTTCCTCACGGCATCTCCAGACTCTTTCACGTCTGTCACGTGTGCTCAGTGTGAACCTGCTCTCATCCGTGAGGAGAACGGAGCGACAATCCCGGATTTGAATTCTGGTGTTCCCTGGCAAATGCAACCGGTGTTGATCCGAGAGCACAGGATCCACTGGAGGATGTCCGGAAGTCCCTCATGAAGTCTGTTTCTGACACGTTGGTCAGAAACATGCACATCATTTCCTCTGGCAGCTCCTCCTGTTCCTCCTTCTCCGTCTCTGTCCATCTCTCCTGGTGTGACGCCCGTCTCCTCCACGCTCCTGAAACTGTGCTGGAGAAACACCAAACCTCCTTCCGACGGCACGTATGGATGATCCTCCTGGAGCAGCAGGAACTGCCTCATACAGACAGAGACAAGAACCCGAACAAAGCACAAAACTAAAGACAAACCAGTCAGGAAGAATAAGGAGAGAACAATCGTCTCGGGCCACAACCTGCAAAATCCTTCTCTTTTTGTGGTTTATGTTGCTGTTTCTTCTCCAGTGAATCTGTTGCCACTTTCATTTGCACCAAAGCCAGAGAAACTCTTGTTATCACAGAAAATCCTGATCGAATAGCCTCCGTTTAAATGATTGACAGCAGTTTTGTAGACAAATAAATAAAGTGCCTACATGTTCCTTACAAAATTACGTTGTGAAGGAAAAACACACATAGAAACTCCATCAATATTGCTTAAAAGTCACAGGGTGAAGCAATGCCTGCTTGTATGAATTTAAACTAACTAAAACACAGATTACAGTGGAGTTCAGTTATGTCGACGGCCTCGGGGGTTGCAAAAAAGCATCGAGATAACCAAAAGCCAATATGGCGATTTGTTTGATGAAGCGATCGCCATACGATAAAAATGTACATACACTGTATATGTTTGCTAACAACAAAAGGCATATGTGCACCAACTAACAGCAGAGATTTACCAGTATACAATAAAAACACCTTCCATTCTCCATACAAACCTTTAATTATATTCTCCAACATTGCAAACAATTTCGCTCACAGCGTAAACAGTCAAAACATTCGTGAGGTCATCACGCTGTACTAGATTGCATACTTTCTTGCGTTCTGCCTGTCTAATGTGCTTTCTCAACAAATTTCGTTTCGTCCCGTCTTTTAATAACCGGGTTCTTCAATCCGTAGCGGCGCTGAGCAGAGCACACGTCAGAACAGAAGCAGGTGTGTGTGTTCATCTAAGCCTCATACTCATTGGTCGTTACCGCTCATTACCAACTGTTACGTCCCTCGTTAGTAGCTGTTATGTTTATCTAGGATTATTAAGACGCAACAAAAACGAAGTATAGTGTATGTAGGTAGGTGTGTCTAAACAGTGTGGAAATATAAATTGGGAAAAGGAAAACGGATCACAAAACAAAATAATTCACCGTTAAATGTTTTAATG
The DNA here is from genome assembly GCA_037043235.1 of Rhodeus uyekii. Taxonomy (NCBI): domain Eukaryota; kingdom Metazoa; phylum Chordata; class Actinopteri; order Cypriniformes; family Acheilognathidae; genus Rhodeus; species Rhodeus uyekii. The sequence continues at coordinate 173,867 of JAWRVZ010000163.1, forward strand.
TCCATCCGTGCAATTAAATAGATAGTGAATAAATGAATATAATATTTACAATCAACAAGAAATAGAATAAATTCATACTGGTGGAAAGGAAGAGAAATAAAGAGAAGGTGCTTAAATCATAAACGAAATAAAACAAAACACCAATAACTAAGTTTAATCAAATAAACTAACTAGCAACAAAAAGATGTGAAAAGAAACATCTTCAGCGTACAAAGACGCCATAAATAAACTACACTAACTAATAAACAAAATATACAAAATAAGCACCCCTCCTAAACCTAGTGTGTCTAATACAAAAATGAAACTACGTGATGTGATGTAGGTCGCGACCTGCTTGCCTGGCTCCGCCTCTCCCACCAGTAAACAGGGTTGTTTAGAATGAACCATACAACAAACAAAAGACACAACCAAAGTACTTAACAAAAATAAGGGTAAACAAAACACAAGCACGAACAAACAACAGTTGCTACAAATGAAACCATAACAGGCAACTCTCAGACCGGTCTCTCGAACGAGAGCACTGTCCTCATAAAGCGTGCTCGATTGCTCTTTTCTCTCTCCTTCCTCTCGCCATTGAAGTTGGGGCGGGTTTTAAACTATCGCGGTGGAAGACGATTGGCTCCTACGTCAGAGTCGAATCATCCAATCGCGTTCCCACCTGCAACAAATAAGCTCAACACAAACACCGCATACACATACAGATGTAAAAAAAAAACATACGTAGCTCAGCGTACGTAACACCAACCAATGTCAAAATATTGAGAAAACCAATCAAATCAGAGAAGGCGGGCTTTATGTGCACACAGAAGCGGATGAGGCTTTGGAATGTGTGTGGGACCCACGGCAGCTCTCGCTGCTCGTTGAGAAGCGTAAGAACGATATGTGCTTTCACTTCAGAGAGTGCAACACAAACTCAGCGCATGCGCAGTGAACAAGGTAAGATCATTAGTCACGAGATAACCATGTGAAGTGGCGAATTTGTCCCTCTTTTGTGCTCGAGATATTTGGTTTCGGCGACATAAAAGAATCGACATTACCGAAAAGAAAATGCTAAAACAAATAGGGAGTTTGGCGGTTCCACTTCAAAAACGTCGACATAATAGGATTGCCGAGTTAACCGAGGTCGAGATAAGTGAACTCCACTGTATTTAAAACTAAGAGTAGGATATGGTGGCACCATTGCAGTTCTAAGTACAGTAATACCTCGGTTTACGAGTTTAATTCGTTCCAAGAGCGAGCTCGTAAACCAAAATGCTCGTACACCAAAACAAATTTCCCCATAAAAATGCACTAAAAATCAATTCATTCGTTCCACACGACCATAAATGCCCAAATTACTGTCATGCACTTCAGTTTTCAGCAGTGGAGGAGACGAGAGGAGGGAGGAGGGGGGAGCGGAGAAAGCAAGGATTCAAGTGCAAATGAGTGAATTTATTATAATAGTGCAGAAAACAAACAAAGTGATAATCCAGAGGTGTATCACACGGGGGAGCCGCGAACAAAGGACTCCACAAGACAAGAGTGGGGAGAAGTGAACTAAATAGCCAGATGATATGAGAATCAGGTGTCTCTCTCTCTCTCTCTCTCTCTCTCTCACACACACACACAAACACACACAGGCAGAACTAGGAGACAATGAATTCATGAACCGTGAAAGTTACTGCTTAGAGGTGCTGTACGTGTATATTTCACTATGTGAACAATAGCGATCACAATTAATTAATGTTAACAACAGGAGGTAAAACCGCTGTAAATCACTTATAAAAGTATCACTGTGGTGAATGATGCAGCCAAACCAAGCGAAGCTGAGAGAATGAGTGAGTGAAGGGCTGATAAAGGGGTTGGAACCACGTGACTGTGTTATGAGAGGCTGTGTTTAGGATATTTCCTGTAAAAATGCACGTGACGATGCTGAGCGTTAGATCTTTTCCACACAAAAATGCGTGTGGGTGAGGAAATTTTTTTCTCGTACACCGATTTGCTCGTATACCAAGTCGCCCGTAAACCGAGGTATTACTCTACACAGAAATCTCTTTTTGGGGTGTAAATGTGCAGCAGGGGAGTCAAACTGGATGGGTGACGGACGTGACTGAAGGGGAGTCGCAGCGGCTCGCGTTTACACCCGCCATTAGCATGACAAAGGCACTCAGCACAGAGTGTGGCCCTGACCTTCAGCCCTGACAGGGTGTGAGAGAGGAAGTGCAGAGACCGAAGCCTCCTCCATTCTCACAGACACACGGCTCCCCGGCTGCCATATTATCATGCTGATCTGATGGACGCCCCTGAGCAACACAAAGCCACGGAGCCACAGAGCGAGACCCGGTTTCATCATTCAACAGGCCTCAAGTGGCTTGAGCGATGAAAAGCACACTGTAAATACAGTCATTTCACTTGCTGCAGGTCATTATTACGCAATCATCTGGAAATCCAGGCGGCTGAAATTGATTGTCACAATATAGCCAAATGAAATCCTAGCAATTGTAATCTGCTTTATTGGTCACAGGCGATCAGATGAAATACTTTTTAGAGATGTCTGATGATACACACTGGAGACCAAATGCATGACATCCTTTTTTCCTTTCGTTTTTAAACGGAAAGATTATGACCTGAAATAATCAAATATCATGCAACTCTTTGTTCAGAAAGTCTTAATTCCATTGAAGCTCAAAAAGCTCTTTTTTGGGATAATCTCAAATTCCGCTGGAGAGCATGATCATCATGTTTTGTCCAACGGCGCTGTTCATTAAAGCGAAATGTTTGTTTTGTTTGTTTTTCTCTCAGATTGCCCTTTTTCAGCTTTCACTTCCACTCCAAAAACAATGGAGACTGTGAACCAAAACCTAGTGACATGAAATGATGGACATGCATGAAAATCATCATCGTCTTTATCATGTTAAATCCTCATCACAGCAACATCAAAATGGAGAATTGAGAAAACGGAAGAAATCGAGACCAAGAGCAGACCAGTTCTCCTCAAAACCATCTAAAAGATCCGTCTCTACTGTCTGAGAAATGTCTCATATTTAATAAACACAGCTATAATAATTAGACATTATATAGAGCTGTTACCAATCAACTAACAATAAAAGTTAATCTTTGTTTTGTAGAGGCATCTGAATTACATCTGCATAAATAAAGAGGAGATTAATGTTTTAAAAATAGCATTTTGATTATACATATTTGAAATATGATGGAAAAATAAAATGACAGGTCTACTTTTAAGTATGAACCTGAAATCAAAACACTAAATGAGTGAGGAATCATTCATTCAACGCATCTGAATCATTTAGTAATGAAACACATTGCAAAATAACAAAACATTTACAAAAATTTGTCACAATATTAACTTTGTTTATTGAAAAGTTTGTATAAAATCACGTTTACAATAGTGCTCATAGTCGTGAGAACAGCTCTCTGATATCCAAAACACTGTTAAAACTTTGTTCTTTCATCTCAGAAATATTGCCAGATTGCGTCCAATGCTGTCGTTTACCATTGCTGAGAGACTGATCAACACTTTTGTATTTTCCCGTATTGATTACTGTAATGCCTTGTTGGCTGGGGTGTCAAAAGCTACTGAAAACAAATTGCAGGTAGTGCAAAATTTGGCTGCTAGAATCCTCACAAGAACTAACATAAGAGATCATATTACTCCCGTTCTGGAGTCTGTTAGGTTTAGGGTTGATTTTAAAATTCTGATGCTTACCTACAAGACCTTACACGTGGGTTGGCAATATTTGACTGAGCTTTTAATTCCCTATACCCGTGACCTTCGTTCTTCCGAAACTGCTCTTTTAACTGCTCCATTAACTCGGTTAAGATTGATGGGAGATCGGGCTTTTTCTTCACTAGCTCCAAAACTTTAGAATTCTTTACCGATTGAGATAAGGCAAGCTAAATTTTTTGCCATTTTTAAATCTAAGCTTAAAAACTATATTTTTAGGGTAGCTTTTATTGTATAGCTTTTAATTGAATAACAGACATTTTTATTGTTGTATATTGTCTTTATATGTGCTGTATCTTTGTTGTTTTACTTGTTTGTGTAAAGCGCTTTGAGAATTACATTTAAAGGCGCTATAGAAAATAACGGTTATTTTTTATTATTTCTTAATTATATCCTATGTTACAATATAAAAAAGCAGGATCTCATACAAGTACGTTTTTTGAATAATACCTTGAATTGTGTGTGCATTTGCATCAATTATAGACATTTTTGAGACAATCCTGCATTGATTTTGAACCTAACATCACAGTAACAAAAGCAATCAGATTAGAAATAAGTTATTGGTTGGATTTTAGGCAGTAAGTTTTGACATATCACATTAATGACATAAATTAGGGTTAGGGTTAGCATAAATCAGACAATGATCCAGCAGTTTATCGTGAGATAAAATAAAAAGATAAAAGAGTCCTTTTAGGGCCCGTCCACACGGGAACGCGAATCACTGTAACCGCATACATTTCGTATCGGATTGGCGTTGCGTCCACACGGATCCGGCGTTCTGGGTGGCTGAATCCGCTCTCTTTGGAGAACGGGTTCTAAAGTGGAAAGATCTGAGAACAACACCCTTGCGTTCTCGTGTGGACGGGCAATCCGCATCTTTTGTGAGAACGATGATGTCATCACATCACGTGTCGGCTGCGTCACACGTAACAGCAATAACAGTAATGGCGGACTACATGATTGTGCTCGTGCTGCAGGACGGCTAAAAGTACATAAAGTTGCCTTTTACGGATCTGGTTTTGCGGTTCCATCGTGATCATGGCATGCCACAGTGTTTGGGAGCGGTCGATGGCACACGCATAGAAATCAAGCAGCTGTCTGCCAACTTGATGGACTACATCAGTGGTCCCCAAACTTTTTTGTGCCACGGACCGGTAAACGCGTGAAAATTTTGCCGCGGACCGGTGGCGGCTCCAGTTTGTTGAGCGAGTCCGCGCGAGATTAAACACACTTCCTCGTTGCTAAAGCAGCAGCGTCACAGCCGCTTGTAGCAGCTCACGGACCGGTCCGCGAATTCTATCAGACCACTGGACTACATCAACAGGAAAGGCAAACTTTCTATCAATGTACAGGCGGTCTGTGATTATAAGTACAGATTTATGGATGTTGTGATAAAGTGGCCCGGGAGTGTACACGATGCACGGGTTTTTGCTAATTCAAAGCTAAACCTGTACTTGACTGGTCAGATCCCTCCTCTGAAAAAACAGATTGTGGACATGAGTGTGCTTTTGTTCGTCTCAAAGCCAGATATGCTGCACTGAAAAGGCTTCACAGACTGTAATGAGGGAGAGGGAAAGAGAGTGAGGAGAGTACTCACAAAGTACCTTGACCCTTAAAAATGCTGGCCATCAAGTTTTGTTCAGTTTTTTTTTTTACAGTATTTACCTTTTTGAAAATGTACTAATGTTTATTTTGAAAGTGTTGTATTGAATGTCAAGTGAAAATAAATGAGAGCAAAAACTCAAGAACTGGTTTTTATTGGAAAATAGAACAATTAAAAATAACCTGAAAAAACAGGTATAAAGTGCAGCAGTGCGCACAACATATAGTGCAGGGCAAACAATATAAAATCATGAATTACAATGCAACAGGGCAGTCACTCCGTGTCATCTTGCAGCAGTGCACGTCTGTAAATATTCAGCGCTCAATGTTGTGCGCATGCTCAAACTCTTCTTCTCCGTGTATAGTGTGTATCTGTGGCAGAATTACAGCGCCCCATACTGGTCTGGCATTTATACTACACCGTTCTCAGTCGGTTTCAGTGTTCTCGTGTGGACGCTGAGATTTCTTGCGCCGGCGCCGTGTTTACGGCATTTTTTTTAGAACGAAGGGAAAAAAAAGAGCGGTTAGGGAATGCACCGTTCTCGTGTGGACGTGGCCTTAGTCTGAGACAGACACAAGAAAGATAAAAAATGTGATCGAGACCAAGACAAGACAGTCATAAAATGGTCATATGACCAGCTTTCACAACAAGACTCGAGACCAAGACCGTGAAAAAATGGTTTCCTGACCGGCCTCGAAACCAAGACGATCCAAAAAGGGCCTTAAGACCGGCCTCAAGACCAAGTCGATACAAAAATGGCCTTAAGACTGGCCTCGAGACCAAGAGAGTCAAAAAATAGCCTTAATACCCGCCTCGACACCAAAACAGTCCAAAAATGGCCTTAAGATCAGCTTCGAGACCAAGACAGTCAAAAAATGGCCTCAAGACCGGCCTCGAGACCAAGACAGTCAAAAAATGGCCTCAAGACCGGCCTCGAGACCAAGACGATACAAAAATGGCCTTAAGACTGGCCTCGAGATCAAGACGATCCAAAAATGGCCTTAAGACCGGCCTCGAGACCAAGACAGACAAAAAATGGCCTCAAGACCGGCCTCGACACCAAGACCATCAACAAATGGCTTTAAAACCGGCCTCGAGATTAAGACCATCAACAAATGGCCTTATGACCAGCTTCGAGACCAAGACGATCCAAAAATTGCCTTAAGACCGGCCTTGAGACCAAGACAGTCAAAAAATGGCCTTAAGACCGGCCTCGAGACCAAGACGATCCAAAAATGGCCTTAAGACCGGCCTCGAGACCAAGACCATCAACAAATGGCTTTTAAACCGGCCTCGAGATAAAGACCATCAACAAATGGCCTTATGACCAGCTTCGAGACCAAGACGATCCAAAAATTGCCTTAAGACCGGCCTTGAGACCAAGACAGTCAAAAAATGGCCTTAAAACAGGCCTCGAGACCAAGACGATCCAAAAATGGTCTTAAGACCGGCCTCGTGACCAAGACGATCCAAAAATGGCCTTAAGACCGGCCTCGAGACCAAGTCGGTCCAAAAATGGCCTTAAGACCGGCCTCGAGACCAGGTCGGTCCAAAAATAGCCTTAAGACCGGCCTCGAGACCAAGACAGTCAAAAAATGGCCTTAAGACCGACCTCGAGACCAAGACCATCAACAAATGGCCTTATGACCAGCTTTGAGACCAAGACGGTCCAAAAATGGCCTTAAGACTGGCCTCGACACCAAAACAGTCCAAAAATGGCCTTAAGATCAGCTTCGAGACCAAGACAGTCAAAAAATGGCCTCAAGACCGGCCTCGAGACCAAGACAGTCAAAAAATGGCCTCAAGACCGGCCTCGAGACCAAGACGATCCAAAAATGGCCTTAAGACTGGCCTCGAGACCAAGACGATCTAAAAATGGCCTTAAGACCGGCCTCGAGACCAAGACGATCCAAAAATGGCCTTAAGACCGGCCTCGAGACCAAGACCATTAACAAATGGCCTTAAGACCAGCCTCGAGACTAAGACGATACAAAAATGGCCTTAAGACCGGCCTCGAGACCAAGACGATACAAAAATGGCCTTAAGACCGGCCTCGAGACCAAGACCATTAACAAATGGCCTTAAGACCGGCCTCGAGATCAAGACAGTCAAAAAATGGCCTTAAGACCGGCCTCGAGACCAAGACCATTAACAAATGGCCTTAAGACCGGCCTCGAGATCAAGACAGTCAAAAAATGGCCTTAAGACCGGCCTCGAGACCAAGACAGTTAAAAAATGGCCTTAAGACCGGCTTCGAGACCAAGACAGTCAAAAAATGGCCTTAAGACCGGCCTCGAGACCAAGACCATTAACAAATGGCCTTAAGACCGGCCTCGAGATCAAGACAGTCAAAAAATGGCCTTAAGACCGGCCTCGAGACCAAGACAGTTAAAAAATGGCCTTAAGACCGGCCTCGAGACTAAGACGATACAAAAATGGCCTTAAGACCGGCCTCGAGACCAAGACGATCCAAAAATGGCCTTAAGACCGGCTTCGAGACCAAGACCATTAACAAATGGCCTTAAGACCGGCCTCGAGATCAAGACAGTCAAAAAATGGCCTTAAGACTGGCCTCGAGACCAAGAGAGTCAAAAAATAGCCTTAATACCGGCTTTGAGACCAAGACGGTCCAAAAATGGCCTTAAGACCGGCCTCGACACCAAAACAGTCCAAAAATGGCCTTAAGATCAGCTTCGAGACCAAGACAGTCAAAAAATGGCCTCAAGACCGTCCTCGAGACCAAGACAGTCAAAAAATGGCCTCAAGACCGGCCTCGAGACCAAGACGATACAAAAATGGCCTTAAGACTGGCCTCGAGACCAAAACGGTCCAAAAATGGCCTTAAGACCGGCCTCGAGACCAAGACAGACAAAAAATGGCCTCAAGACCGGCCTCGACACCAAGACCATCAACAAATGGCTTTAAAACCGGCCTCGAGATTAAGACCATCAACAAATGGCCTTATGACCAGCTTCGAGACCAAGACGATCCAAAAATTGCCTTAAGACCGGCCTTGAGACCAAGACAGTCAAAAAATGGCCTTAAGACCGGCCTCGAGACCAAAACGATCCAAAAATGGCCTTAAGACCGGCCTCGAGACCATCAACAAATGGCTTTTAAACCGGCCTCGAGATAAAGACCATCAACAAATGGCCTTATGACCAGCTTCGAGACCAAGACGATCCAAAAATTGCCTTAAGACCGGCCTTGAGACCAAGACAGTCAAAAAATGGCCTTAAGACCGGCCTCGAGACCAAGACAGTCAAAAAATGGCCTTAAAACCGGCCTCGAGACCAAGACGATCCAAAAATGGTCTTAAGACCGGCCTCGTGACCAAGACGATCCAAAAATGGCCTTAAGACCGGCCTCGAGACCAGGTCGGTCCAAAAATAGCCTTAAGACCGGCCTCGAAACCAAGACAATCCAAAAATGGCCTTAAGACCGACCTCGAGACCAAGACAGTCAAAAAATGGCCTTAAGACCGGCCTCGAGACCAAGACGATCCAAAAATGGCCTTAAGACTGGCCTCGAGACCAAGACGATCTAAAAATGGCCTTAAGACCGGCCTCGAGACCAAGACGATCCAAAAATGGCCTTAAGACCGGCCTCGAGACCAAGACCATTTACAAATGGCCTTAAGACCGGCCTCGAGATCAAGACAGTCAAAAAATGGCCTTAAGACCGGCCTCGAGACCAAGACAGTCAAAAAATGGCCTTAAGACCGGCCTCGAGACCAAGACCATTAACAAATGGCCTTAAGACCAGCCTCGAGACTAAGACGATACAAAAATGGCCTTAACACCGGCCTCGAGACCAAGACGATACAAAAATGGCCTTAAGACCGGCCTCGAGACCAAGATCATTAACAAATGGCCTTAAGACCGGCCTCGAGATCAAGACAGTCAAAAAATGGCCTTAAGACCGGCCTCGAGATCAAGACAGTCAAAAAATGGCCTTAAGACCGGCCTCGAGATCAAGACAGTCAAAAAATGGCCTTAAGACCGGCCTCGAGAGACTGGCATCAAAAAATGGCCTTAAGACCGGCCTCGAGATCAAGACAGTCAAAAAATGGCCTTAAGACCGGCCTCGAGATCAAGACAGTCAAAAAATGGCCTTAAGACCGGCCTCGAGAGACTGGCATCAAAAAATGGCCTTAAGACCGGCCTCGAGATCAAGACAGTCAAAAAATGGCCTTAAGACCGGCCTCGAGACCAAGACAGTCAACAAATGGCCTTAAGACCGGCCTCGAGACCAAGACAGTCAACAAATGGCCTTAAGACCGGCCTCGAGAGACTGGCATCAAAAAATGAATGTATGAATATTCTTCATGGAATCACTAAAATCAGTAGATCGGTCCATTTATTAAATAAATTCATTACAAATATTACATAAAGTAACATGGTAAATCTTTGTCAGTAATTTAATAAAATCAGTTTTCAATCAGCATGAGAACTCAATTAAATGTGACAAAAGAATTAATCAAAGCATAAAAAGGTTTCCTCCATCAAACAACCGTATTTTTATTATTATGTTACTAACATTAATAATGTTTACAAATATTCTATAGTAGGCCAAAGTAAAACAACTGGAGATCAAATAGTTTGTTATGAGTAAAATAAATATTTCACTTTTATTTTTCATGTCAGGCTTTTCATTTCATTAAGCGTCTTTATTAGATTTGTGAGGAAATGTTTCACACACGGGAGCGAACGCGAACGCGCTGCGCGTGCACCGGCGCGTCGAGAGCGCGCGTAGAGGCGGTCCGGCTGCTTCGGTTTCTGTAATCGCTTTTTTTCTGCAACCTTCAGATAAATAGCGACGCGTCGCGAGCGAGCGTACGGCCCGACTCTCGACACACGGGATCATCCAGGAAAAGCGAACCGGGACGCCGCACCGACGGCAGGTAAATATCCTCGCGTGCGTGGAAACTCGTCAATGTCCCGGGAAACTGCTTGTTTTTTTCCTGCTCTCGGTGTGCGGGGATGTGCGGGACAAGCCTTCTCCTTTGTGCTGATCCTGGTGAATCGTTGCATGGGTTTTCCTTCACGTCACACACACACACACACTCACAAGCGCGCGTTCATCGGGAAAGATCTCCGCGGGAGCGCGTTGGGGATCGACGCGTGCGTTTGATCGGCGTGTTTTGTGCGGGATCGAGTGGCGCTCGCGGCCTCCCGCATCAATAGACGCTCCTGTGTGACGCGCGCGCGGCTGCGGCAGGGTTTGTGCTTTTGCGGCGCAGTCTGACAGCCAGGGTTCATTCCTGCCCTTCACATTACACAAACACACTCTCTCTCTCTCTTTCTCTCTCTCACACACACACACACACACACACACACACACACACACACACACACACTCACTTTCTCTCATATACTCTCTCTCTCTCTCTCTCTCTCTCATACACACACACACACACACATTATCTCTCTCTCTTTCACTCATACACACACACACTCTCTCTCTCTCTCTCTCTCTCTCTCTCTCTCTCTCATACACACACACACACACACACATTCTCTCTCTCTCTTTCTCTCATATACACACTCTCTCTCTCTCTCTCTCTCTCTCTCTCATACACACACACACACACACTCTCTCTCTCTCTTTCTCTCATATACACACACTCTCTCGCTCTCTCTCTCTCTCTCATACACACACACACACACATTCTCTCTCTCTCTTTCTCTCATATACACACACTCTCTCTCTCTCTCTCTCATACACACACACACACACACACACACTCTCTCTCTTTCTCTCATATACACACACACAGTCTCTCTCTCTCACACACACACACTCTCTCTCTCTCACACACACACACACAAGATATACACAGATGTGTACTTAAAATGGAGAAAGCCCTTGATATTGTGCTGACCATCGTTTAGGAAAATGTGTGTGTGAGAAATATGTGAGTGTATGTATGTGAGAAAATGTGTGTGAGTGTGATCTCAAAGTACACATTTGTCTAGTTTTGTATTTTTAACTACAATATAAACCCCTAAATGTTGTGTTTGTTGACTAAAAATCCTGCATTTATATTACAATTTGTTGGTGCCTTATGTAAATGTATTAAATGCATCCAAACAAATAAATAAATAAAGTCACTGTTTGCATGCAAGTTGGCAAAAGCTTAAGAGTCATTGATTGCATCATTATTGCAGTGATTATTATTTTTCTAGTATGTAGGGTTTCTTCTAACCCTAATTGATGGAGTGTGTAGCTTTTCATTTCTTAAACAAACGTAGGAAGAACATCATGGATTAATTCCTGTCAAAAATTGATGGAATATCATGAGGTTCATTAATTTTTGGTAGAGATCTTGTATTGCCAGTGCAAGAGTCCGTCTCTCTGTAAAGTCTCGTGCAGCACATCCCAAACACACAATTTTCTTGACATTGTCATCCTGAAATCTGGTCATGATGTGTTTTCATACATGCTTGTTTAAGAAATAAAAACCTACACTAGAAGAATAGACATTTAACATGCTAGAAACATAATAATCACTGCAATAATGATGCAATCATTGACTTTTAAGCATTTGCCTGTTTAGAAACAAACAGTGATTTATTTATTTATTTTTTGTTATTGTTTGTGCGGTGAATGTTCTTATGTTTAAGCTTAACACAAAATATTCATATCGTCATTATGCTTCGTTCGTTGGTGCCTTTCCAGCAGATCCTAAATATAAACACAGAAAAAAGCATAACATTTGCCAACGCATAATGAGGCGAACATAAACATAATGTGACGAACGAAAGCATAACTCGATGAACCAACACATAACCTGAAGAGCGAACGTATAACAGGACGAACGAACACATGAACGAACCCATAACGTGGCAAATGGATAACATGTTGAATGAACGCATAGCGTGGCGACCAAAAGCATAACGTGACAAACGAAGGCATAACATAACAAATTCATAACATGATGAACCAACGCATAACCTGAGGAACGAACGCATGAACGGACCCATAACGAGGTAAACAAACACACAACGTGACGAACGAATGCATGAACCAATGCATAACGTGACGAACGAACGTATAATACGGCGAATGGATGCATTATGTAGTGAACGAAAGCATAACGAGGCAAACAAATGCATAACGTAACAAATGAACACGTGGTGAACGAACACATGAACCAACGCATAAAGTGACAAAAGAATGCATAACGTGGCAAACCAACTTATAACGTAACGAACGAAAACATAATGTGGCGAACGAACGCATAACATAACAAATGAACGCATATCGTGGCAAACAAACGCATGAACCAACGAATAATGTGACGAATGAACAACATAAATGAACGCATAATGTGACAAATGAACGTATATCGTGGCAAACGAACGCATGAACCAACGAATAATGTGACGAATGAACAACATAACAAATGAACGCATAACGTGACAAATGAACGTATATCGTGGCAAACAAACGCATGAACCAACGAATAATGTGACGAATGAACAACATAAATGAACGCATAACGTGACAAATGAACTTATAACGTGACAAACGAACGCGTGAACCAACGAATAACGTGGTGAACGAACAACATAAATGAACGCATAACGTGACAAATGAACGTAAATCGTGGCAAAAGAACGCATGAACCAACGAATAATGTGACGAATGAACAACATAACAAATGAACGCATAACGTGACAAATGAACGCATATCGTGGCAAATGAACGCATGAACCAACGAATAATGTGACGAATGAACAACATAACAAATGAACGCATAACGTGACAAATGAACGTATATCGTGGCAAATGAACGCATGAACCAACTAACGCATAACGTGACAAATGAACGTATATCGTGGCAAACGAACGCATGAACCAACGAATAATGTGGCGAACGAACAACATAACAAATGAATGCATAAGGTAACAAATGAACGCATAACGTGACAAATGAACGTATATCGTGACAAACGAACGCGTGAACCAACGAATAACGTGGTGAACGAACAACATAACAAATGAACGCATAACGTGACAAATGAACATATCGTGGCAAACAAACGCATGAACCAACGAATAATGTGACGAATGAACAACATAACAAATGAACGCATAACGTGACAAATGAACGTATATCGTGGCAAACAAACGCATGAACCAACGAATAATGTGACGAATGAACAACATAAATGAACGCATAACGTGACAAATGAACTTATAACGTGACAAACGAACGCGTGAACCAACGAATAACGTGGTGAACGAACAACATAAATGAACGCATAACGTGACAAATGAACGTAAATCGTGGCAAAAGAACGCATGAACCAACGAATAATGTGACGAATGAACAACATAACAAATGAACGCATAACGTGACAAATGAACGCATATCGTGGCAAATGAACGCATGAACCAACGAATAATGTGACGAATGAACAACATAACAAATGAACGCATAACGTGACAAATGAACGTATATCGTGGCAAATGAACGCATGAACCAACTAACGCATAACGTGACAAATGAACGTATATCGTGGCAAACGAACGCATGAACCAACGAATAATGTTACGAATGAACAACATAAATGAACGCATAACGTGACAAATGAACGTATATCGTGGCAAACGAACGCATGAACCAACGAATAATGTGACGAATGAACAACATAAATGAACGCATAACGTGACAAATGAACTTATAACGTGACAAACGAACGCGTGAACCAACGAATAACGTGGTGAACGAACAACATAAATGAATGCACAAGGTAACAAATGAACGTATATCGTGGCAAAAGAACGCATGAACCAACAAATAATGTGACGAATGAACAACATAACAAATGAACGCATAACGTGACAAATGAACATATCGTGGCAAAAGAACGCATGAACCAACGAATAATGTGACGAATGAACAACATAACAAATGAACGCATAACGTGACAAATGAACGTATATCGTGGCAAATGAACGCATGAACCAACTAACGCATAACGTGACAAATGAACGTATATCGTGGCAAACGAACGCATGAACCAACGAATAATGTGACGAATGAACAACATAACAAATGAACGCATAACGTGACAAATGAACGTATATCGTGGCAAACAAACGCATGAACCAACGAATAATGTGACGAATGAACAACATAAATGAACGCATAACGTGACAAATGAACTTATAACGTGACAAACGAACGCGTGAACCAACGAATAACGTGGTGAACGAACAACATAAATGAACGCATAACGTGACAAATGAACGTAAATCGTGGCAAAAGAACGCATGAACCAACGAATAATGTGACGAATGAACAACATAACAAATGAACGCATAACGTGACAAATGAACGCATATCGTGGCAAATGAACGCATGAACCAACGAATAATGTGACGAATGAACAACATAACAAATGAACGCATAACGTGACAAATGAACGTATATCGTGGCAAATGAACGCATGAACCAACTAACGCATAACGTGACAAATGAACGTATATCGTGGCAAACGAACGCATGAACCAACGAATAATGTTACGAATGAACAACATAAATGAACGCATAACGTGACAAATGAACGTATATCGTGGCAAACGAACGCATGAACCAACGAATAATGTGACGAATGAACAACATAAATGAACGCATAACGTGACAAATGAACTTATAACGTGACAAACGAACGCGTGAACCAACGAATAACGTGGTGAACGAACAACATAAATGAATGCACAAGGTAACAAATGAACGCATAACGTGACAAATGAACGCATGAACCAACGAATAATGTGACGAATGAACAACATAACAAATGAACGCATAACGTGACAAACGAACGCGTGAACCAACGAATAACGTGGTGAACGAACAACATAAATGAACGCATAACGTGACAAATGAACGTAAATCGTGGCAAAAGAACGCATGAACCAACGAATAATGTGACGAATGAACAACATAACAAATGAACTTATAACGTGACAAACGAACGCGTGAACCAACGAATAACGTGGTGAACGAACAACATAAATGAACGCATAACGTGACAAATGAACGTAAATCGTGGCAAAAGAACGCATGAACCAACGAATAATGTGACGAATGAACAACATAACAAATGAACGCATAACGTGACAAATGAACGCATATCGTGGCAAATGAACGCATGAACCAACGAATAATGTGACGAATGAACAACATAACAAATGAACGCATAACGTGACAAATGAACGTATATCGTGGCAAATGAACGCATGAACCAACTAACGCATAACGTGACAAATGAACGTATATCGTGGCAAACGAACGCATGAACCAACGAATAATGTTACGAATGAACAACATAAATGAACGCATAACGTGACAAATGAACGTATATCGTGGCAAACGAACGCATGAACCAACGAATAATGTGACGAATGAACAACATAAATGAACGCATAACGTGACAAATGAACTTATAACGTGACAAACGAACGCGTGAACCAACGAATAACGTGGTGAACGAACAACATAAATGAATGCACAAGGTAACAAATGAACGCATAACGTGACAAATGAACGCATGAACCAACGAATAATGTGACGAATGAACAACATAACAAATGAACGCATAACGTGACAAATGAACATATCGTGGCAAACAAACGCATGAACCAACGAATAATGTGACGAATGAACAACATAACAAATGAACGCATAACGTGACAAATGAACATATCGTGGCAAACAAACGCATGAACCAACGAATAATGTGACGAATGAACAACATAACAAATGAACGCATAACGTGGCAAATGAACATATCGTGGCAAACAAACGCATGAACCAACGAATAATGTTACGAATGAACAACATAACAAATGAACGCATAACGTGACAAATGAACGTATATCGTGGCAAACGAACGCATGAACCAACGAATAATGTGACGAATGAACAACATAACAAATGAACGCATAACGTGACAAATGAACGCATAACGTGACAAATGAACGCATAACGTGACAAATGAACGTATATCGTGGCAAACGAACGCATGAACCAACGAATAATGTGGCGAACGAACAACATAACAAATGAACGCATAACGTGACAAATGAACGCATGAACCAACGAATAATGTGGCGAACGAACAACATAACAAATGAACGCATAACGTGTCAAATGAACGTATATCGTGGCAAACAAACGCATGAACCAACGAATAATGTGACGAATGAACAACATAACAAATGAACGCATAACGTGACAAATGAACGCATATCGTGGCAAATGAACGCATGAACCAACGAATAATGTGACGAATGAACAACATAACAAATGAACGCATAACGTGACAAATGAACGTATATCGTGGCAAATGAACGCATGAACCAACGAATAATGTGACGAATGAACAACATAACAAATGAACGCATAACGTGACAAATGAACGCATATCGTGGCAAATGAACGCATGAACCAACGAATAATGTGACGAATGAACAACATAACAAATGAACGCATAACGTGACAAATGAACGCATGAACCAACGAATAATGTGGCGAACGAACAACATAACAAATGAACGCATAACGTGACAAATGAACGTATATCGTGGCAAACAAACGCATGAACCAACGCATAACGTGACGAATGAACAACATAACAAATGAACGCATAACGTGACAAATGAACGCATATCGTGGCAAATGAACGCATGAACCAACGAATAATGTGACGAATGAACAACATAACAAATGAACGCATAACGTGACAAATGAACGCATAACGTGACAAATTAACGCATGAACCAACGAATAATGTGGCGAACGAACAACATAACAAATGAACGCATAACGTGACAAATGAACGTATATCGTGGCAAACAAACGCATGAACCAACGCATAACGTGACAAATGAACTTATAACGTGACAAACGAACGCGTGAACCAACGAATAACGTGGTGAACGAACAACATAAATGAACGCATAACGTGACAAATGAACGTAAATCGTGGCAAAAGAACGCATGAACCAACGAATAATGTGACGAATGAACAACATAACAAATGAACGCATAACGTGACAAATGAACGTATATCGTGGCAAACAAACGCATGAACCAACGAATAATGTGACGAATGAACAACATAAATGAACGCATAACGTGACAAATGAACGTAAATCGTGGCAAAAGAACGCATGAACCAACGAATAATGTGACGAATGAACAACATAACAAATGAACGCATAACGTGACAAATGAACGCATATCGTGGCAAATGAACGCATGAACCAACGAATAATGTGACGAATGAACAACATAACAAATGAACGCATAACGTGACAAATGAACGCATATCGTGGCAAATGAACGCATGAACCAACTAACGCATAACGTGACAAATGAACGTATATCGTGGCAAACGAACGCATGAACCAACGAATAATGTGACGAATGAACAACATAAATGAACGCATAACGTGACAAATGAACGTATATCGTGGCAAACGAACGCATGAACCAACGAATAATGTGACGAATGAACAACATAAATGAACGCATAACGTGGCAAATGAACTTATAACGTGACAAACGAACGCGTGAACCAACGAATAACGTGGTGAACGAACAACATAAATGAATGCACAAGGTAACAAATGAACGTATATCGTGGCAAAAGAACGCATGAACCAACGAATAATGTGACGAATGAACAACATAACAAATGAACGCATAACGTGACAAATGAACATATCGTGGCAAACAAACGCATGAACCAACGAATAATGTGACGAATGAACAACATAACAAATGAACGCATAACGTGGCAAATGAACATATCGTGGCAAACAAACGCATGAACCAACGAATAATGTGACGAATGAACAACATAACAAATGAACGCATAACGTGACAAATGAACATATCGCGGCAAACAAACGCATGAACCAACGAATAATGTGACGAATAAACAACATAACAAATGAACGCATAACGTGACAAATGAACGTATATCGTGGCAAACGAACGCATGAACCAACGAATAATGTGGCGAACGAACAACATAACAAATGAACGCATAACGTGACAAATGAACGCATGAACCAACGAATAATGTGGCGAACGAACAACATAACAAATGAACGCATAACGTGACAAATGAACGTATATCGTGGCAAACAAACGCATGAACCAACGAATAATGTGACGAATGAACAACATAAATGAACGCATAACGTGACAAATGAACTTATAACGTGACAAACGAACGCGTGAACCAACGAATAACGTGGTGAACGAACAACATAAATGAACGCATAACGTGACAAATGAACGTAAATCGTGGCAAAAGAACGCATGAACCAACGAATAATGTGACGAATGAACAACATAACAAATGAACGCATAACGTGACAAATGAACGCATATCGTGGCAAATGAACGCATGAACCAACGAATAATGTGACGAATGAACAACATAACAAATGAACGCATAACGTGACAAATGAACGCATATCGTGGCAAATGAACGCATGAACCAACGAATAATGTGACGAATGAACAACATAACAAATGAACGCATAACGTGACAAATGAACGTATATCGTGGCAAATGAACGCATGAACCAACTAACGCATAACGTGACAAATGAACGTATATCGTGGCAAACGAACGCATGAACCAACGAATAATGTGACGAATGAACAACATAACAAATGAACGCATAACGTGACAAATGAACGTATATCGTGGCAAACGAACGCATGAACCAACGAATAATGTGACGAATGAACAACATAAATGAACGCATAACGTGACAAATGAACTTATAACGTGACAAACGAACGCGTGAACCAACGAATAACGTGGTGAACGAACAACATAAATGAATGCACAAGGTAACAAATGAACGTATATCGTGGCAAAAGAACGCATGAACCAACGAATAATGTGACGAATGAACAACATAACAAATGAACGCATAACGTGACAAATGAACGCATATCGTGGCAAATGAACATATCGTGGCAAACAAACGCATGAACCAACGAATAATGTGACGAATGAACAACATAACAAATGAACGCATAACGTGACAAATGAACATATCGTGGCAAACAAACGCATGAACCAACGAATAATGTGACGAATGAACAACATAACAAATGAACGCATAACGTGACAAATGAACGTATATCGTGGCAAACGAACGCATAACGTGACAAATGAACGTAAATCGTGGCAAACGAACGCATGAACCAACGAATAATGTGACGAATGAACAACATAAATGAACGCATAACGTGACAAATGAACTTATAACGTGACAAACGAACTCGTGAACCAACGAATAACGTGGTGAACGAACAACATAAATGAATGCACAAGGTAACAAATGAACGTATATCGTGGCAAAAGAACGCATGAACCAACGAATAATGTGACGAATGAACAACATAACAAATGAACGCATAACGTGACAAATGAACGCATATCGTGGCAAACGAACGCATGAACCAACGAATAATGTGACGAATGAACAACATAACAAATGAACGCATAACGTGACAAATGAACGTATATCGTGGCAAATGAACGCATGAACCAACGAACGCATAACGTGACAAATGAACGTATATCGTGGCAAAAGAACGTATGAACCAACGAATAATGTGACGAATGAACAACATAACAAATGAACGCATAACGTGACAAATGAACGTATATCGTGGCAAACAAACGCATGAACCAACGAATAATGTGACGAATGAACAAAATAATAAATGAATGCAGAAGGTAACAAATGAACGCATAACGTGACAAATGAACTTATAACGTGACAAACGAACGCGTGAACCAACGAATAATGTGGCGAACGAACAACATAATAAATGAATGCACAAGGTAACAAATGAACGTATATCGTGGCAAACGAACGCATGAACCAACGAATAATGTGACGAATGAACAACATAAATGAACGCATAATGTGACAAATCAACTTATAACGTGACAAACGAACGCGTGAACCAACGAATAACGTGGTGAACGAACAACATAATAAATGAACACACAAGGTAACAAATGAACGTAAATCGTGGCAAAAGAACGCATGAACCAACGAATAATGTGACGAATGAACAACATAAATGAACGCATAACGTGACAAATCAACTTATAACGTGACAAACGAACGCATGAACCAACGAATAATGTGACGAATGAACAACATAAATGAACGCATAACGTGACAAATCAACTTATAACGTGACAAACGAACGCGTGAACCAACGAATAACGTGGTGAACGAACAACATAAATGAATGCACAAGGTAACAAATGAACGTAAATCGTGGCAAACGAACGCATGAACCAACGAATAATGTGACGAATGAACAACATAAATGAACGCATAACGTGACAAATCAACTTATAACGTGACAAACGAACGCGTGAACCAACGAATAACGTGGTGAACGAACAACATAAATGAACGCATAACGTGACAAATGAACGTAAATCGTGACAAAAGAACGCATGAACCAACGAATAATGTGGCGAACGAACAACATAAATGAACGCATAACGTGACAAATGAACGTATATCGTGGCAAACGAACGCATGAACCAACGAATAATGTGGCGAACGAACAACATAACAAATGAACACACAAGGTAACAAATGAACGCATATCGTGGCAAACGAACTCATGAACCAACGAATAATGTGGTGAACGAACAACATAAATGAACGCATAACGTGACAAATGAACGCATATCGTGGCAAACGAACGCATGAACCAACGAATAATGTGACGAATGAACAACATAACAAATGAACGCATAACGTGACAAATGAACGCATATCGTGGCAAACGAACGCATGAACCAACGAATAATGTGACGAATGAACAACATAACAAATGAACGCATAACGTGACAAATGAACGTATATCGTGGCAAATGAACGCATGAACCAACGAATAATGTGGCGAACGAACAACATAACAAATGAACGCATAACGTGACAAATGAACGTATATCGTGGCAAACGAACGCATGAACCAACGAATAATGTGACGAATGAACAACATAACAAATGAACGCATAACGTGACAAATGAACGTATATCGTGGCAAATGAACGCATGAACCAACGAATAATGTGGCGAACGAACAACATAACAAATGAACGCATAACGTGACAAATGAACGTATATCGTGGCAAACGAACGCGTGAACCAACGAATAATGTGACGAATGAACAACATAATAAATGAATGCAGAAGGTAACAAATGAACGTATATCGTGGCAAAAGAACGCATGAACCAACGAATAATGTGACGAATGAACAACTTAACAAATGAACACACAAGGTAACAAATGAACGTATATCGTGGCAAAAGAACGCATGAACCAACGAATAATGTGACGAATGAACAACATAACAAATGAACGCATAACGTGACAAATGAACGTATATCGTGGCAAATGAACGCATGAACCAACGAATAATGTGGCGAACGAACAACATAACAAATGAACGCATAACGTGACAAATGAACGTATATCGTGGCAAAAGAACGCATGAACCAACGAATAATGTGACGAATGAACAACTTAACAAATGAACACACAAGGTAACAAATGAACGTATATCGTGGCAAAAGAACGCATGAACCAACGAATAATGTGACGAATGAACAACATAACAAATGAACGCATAACGTGACAAATGAACGCATATCGTGGCAAACGAACGCATGAACCAACGAATAATGTGACGAATGAACAACATAACAAATGAACGCATAACGTGACAAATGAACGTATATCGTGGCAAATGAACGCATGAACCAACGAACGCATAACGTGACAAATGAACGTATATCGTGGCAAAAGAACGCATGAACCAACGAATAATGTGACGAATGAACAACATAACAAATGAACGCATGAACCAACGAATAATGTGACGAATGAACAACATAACAAATGAACGCATAACGTGACAAATGAACGTATATCGTGGCAAACGAACGCATGAACCAACGAATAATGTGACGAATGAACAACATAATAAATGAATGCAGAAGGTAACAAATGAACGCATAACGTGACAAATGAACGTATATCGTGGCAAACGAACGCATGAACCAACGAATAATGTGACGAATGAACAACATAAATGAACGCATAACGTGACAAATCAACTTATAACGTGACAAACGAACGCATGAACCAACGAATAATGTGACGAATGAACAACATAAATGAACGCATAACGTGACAAATGAACTTATAACGTGACAAACGAACGCGTGAACCAACGAATAACGTGGTGAACGAACAACATAAATGAACGCATAACGTGACAAATGAACGTAAATCGTGACAAAAGAACGCATGAACCAACGAATAATGTGGCGAACGAACAACATAAATGAACGCATAACGTGACAAATGAACGTATATCGTGGCAAACGAACGCATGAACCAACGAATAATGTGGCGAACGAACAACATAATAAATGAACGCATAACGTGACAAATGAACGCATATCGTGGCAAACGAACGCATGAACCAACGAATAATGTGGCGAACGAACAACATAATAAATGAACGCATAACGTGACAAATGAAGTCATATCGTGGCAAACAAACGCATGAACCAACGAATAATGTGGCGAACGAACAACATAATAAATGAACACACAAGGTAACAAATGAACGCATATCGTGACAAACGAACGCGTGAACCAACGAATAACGTGGTGAACGAACAACATAAATGAATGCACAAGGTAACAAATGAACGTATATCGTGGCAAACGAACGCATGAACAAACGAATAATGTGACGAATGAACAACATAAATGAACGCATAACGTGACAAATGAACTTATAACGTGACAAACGAACGCGTGAACCAACGAATAACGTGGTGAACGAACAACATAAATGAACGCATAACGTGACAAATGAACGTAAATCGTGACAAAAGAACGCATGAACCAACGAATAATGTGGCGAACGAACAACATAAATGAACGCATAACGTGACAAATGAACGTATATCGTGGCAAACGAACGCATGAACCAACGAATAATGTGGCGAACGAACAACATAACAAATGAACACACAAGGTAACAAATGAACGCATATCGTGGCAAACGAACTCATGAACCAACGAATAATGTGACGAATGAAAACATATCGTTGCGAACGAACACATAACGTGACAAATTAACGCATATCGTGACGAACCAACGCATAACGTTACAAACGAACACATAATGTTTTCCTGTAGCTCAATCAGTAGAGCATTGGTGTTTGCAACATCAAGGTCATGGGTTCAATCCCAGGGAATGCAAGAACTGATTTAATGTGTTTCATGGATGCAATGCAAGTCGCTTTGGATAAAAGCATCTGCCAAATGCATGAATGTAAATGTGGTGAACAAACCCATGAACGCACGCATAACGTGGCGAACGGACGCATAAAACGATGAATAAATGCATAACACAATACATTTGGGCCCAGAACTGTTCTTATGCCACTTAATGGTGTGCATATTAAAGGATTGAGTTGTTTCCTGCTGAAGGTTTGTGAGGTTTAACCATTTAATTTGGGTGCATAACTCAAGCATTAAGCGACTGAACGACTGAACCAGGCACTAAAGTTCGCCAAACACGGTCCGAGACTCGCGCATTGAAGTGATTGATCTGTGGCTGGAGTGAAACGGGAAATAACTCCAGTATCGCAGCTCAAAGACTTAAATTTAAATGTTTTATGACTCATTTCCCACATTATCACAAAACGAGTTGACCCGTAAAATCCACTCTCAGGAGTGTTAATACCTTCCTGTTTGTCTGTCTGTGATCATTTACGGTTGGATCTAAAAGAGGTGACCTAACTCCCGACTTTATCCCATGAACACCCCGGCTGGGCACTTTGAAGTGAGGTCTCTCTCTTCTCCACACCATGCATGTTTAATGCTCGTTTAAACGCAGCTTCCATAGGTATTTATTAGCTGGACTCGCGTGGCTTTTATAGCCTGCGATCAGAGGGTTTTCCTTGCTGCCGTATCTCCCGATAACATCAGAAAGAATTCCTCTGCGCATCTAAATCATGATGTGACTGTGATCAAATGTCTGGGAGAAAATGCTGGAGCATTATATCATTGCAATGCACTTCCTGTGACCGTACAGGAAATGCCTGCTTTAAATTCCTCCTGAATGAAAGCGGGGCCTCGTTATGGTGACAGTCTTAATCTAACTAAAAGGATGCAACTGAAGTCCATGTATAAATGCTGTTTGCAACATCTTTAACTTCATAATTGCACGTGTTTATGTGAAACACATGGTTTTATGTGCTGAATATTGACTGTATTGTGAAAAGTGGATGATGCATTTCAATATTTGCATGAAATACTTAACCTATTTTAGTTATTTAATATGGAAGCCCGTTTCCGCCACAGTTTGTGTAAAAAAAAAAAGATTATTTAACTCAAAATAATTACGTAGTTTCTCGAAATAACGAGAAACTTTTTATTTCGAGATACTAAGTCATTATTTCGAGAAAGTTTCTTGTTATTTCGAGATAATTTCGACTTAAAATTAAAAAAAAATTCTCAACTGTGGCAGAAACGTGCTTCCATAATTTGGAATAGTGACAATAATAGTGACAATTTTCGTACGCACATTTTTAGGTTGACATCTACACTGTTTTATGCATAAACAGAAACATGCATTAAGAACATGAATAA
The DNA here is from genome assembly GCA_037043235.1 of Rhodeus uyekii. Taxonomy (NCBI): domain Eukaryota; kingdom Metazoa; phylum Chordata; class Actinopteri; order Cypriniformes; family Acheilognathidae; genus Rhodeus; species Rhodeus uyekii. Next base: position 198,957 of record JAWRVZ010000163.1, read on the forward strand.
AGTCAAATTTTATTTCATGTTGAGGAAAACTAGTAAAATTTGTAAAAAAAAAAGTTTGCATTAATTTAATGTGAATTGTTTTTATGAATGATTTACACAAAACGTAATTCTGTTTTGTGGGATTGTTGTTTTGCACTGTATTAATTACAGCTCAATGTTTAGACCTGTAATTGGTATTATAGACCCCGTTTAGACTGATATTAAGATGCATTTTAGTCAGTCGCATCACAAGTGGACGAAGGAGACATCCTGTATTTTCCCGCATATAACCCACAGACGCAGATAATCCGCACCCTCAAATAGCCAGTGGGTTTTGGGGTTTTGTGTAAAGAATCGGTGGTATAACCCGCACCTTTATATAACCCGCACCCATAGATTGACTTTGTGTAAGTTCACATTTCGAATTTTGAATGTTGCTCGCATGACGTCAATTATCATAACTGTTCAGCTCGGTACACAGTGCTTGTGTGCGAAATTCAAACAATAAGAAAACAAACGCAAGTCAGAATCAGAAGAAAGAGCAGTGTCTCCCGCTGTGCAGCAGCTCGTCCCTTAAGAAGCGATTCTACAGGTGTTGATCATCGATGAGATGAGAAGAGCCCGCCCTCATGCAGCACAGCCAATCACGTCTTCTTGCATGATTGACAGGTCAGACAGCCTATCAGCGCCAGCCGTCAGAGTGACAGTACAAGCGCCAGAGACAACAACCCTCACAAGAAAGAAAAACAAAGAAAATACAGCAAAAAAAACCTACGTCCTTAGGGACATAACAAATATATCGAAATATTATCACGCATAAAAAATGGACGATAGCCCGCACCCTTATATAACCCGCACCCTTATATAACCCGCACCCCTGGCGGGGTTTGTAAAATCTGGTATAACCCGCGGGTTATATGCGGGAAAATACGGTACTCGTTTACACCTGGTGTTTTAATCCGTCTCTTTCAACCACTTCCGTCCTGATTTCTGCGAGGGGAGAGTTTTCTATGTAATAGGCAAAATAAGCTCTTTCAATTGACATCGACGACGGAAAAACACATGGAGAGCATCAGCTTTTGTTTCTACTCTAATAGCCGCAAAATCACGCTGTGAGTGAGTGTTAGAAATCAGTAATGGAGAGGGAACATTGAACTTGGTGTGTTTTTTGTCTTCAAACCAAACTTGGGTCTCCAGCCGACAAAGTTTAAATCCCATCTGGCCATAATGTCCACGCATTAGTTCAGTAGATGGAGAGCAGGTGGTCTTTTAGTGGCTGTCGAATGCATTTGACCGCGTGAGTGTTTACACTATGAAAGCAATCCGATCGAATGCATTTGACCACATGAGGTTTTGCACCTCATTTACACCTGTTTAGCATCGTCCACTTGTGATCCAATCAACCAAAACGCATGTTAACATCAAGTGTAAACAAGGCCTTAGAGTAAAGAAAACCTTCTGTGAAGAGTTAATCCGATTCCTCTGCCTTCTGTTCCAGTTCGGACTCACTGTTTTATTATTCAGCGCAGCTGGAATTAAGACAACTATTGACTTCATACCCCAGTGACTTCACCCGGCGGTCTGCTAATGTAATCGTGTGTGAATTCTGCTGTTTGTCCAGGGCCAAGATGTCTAGTGAGGTGCAGAGACCAGATGACAGCCCCAGCACCAGCGGAGGGAGTTCAGATATCGAGCAGCGGGAGACGGCACCTCCTCAGCAAGAGCGCGATCTGGTCGTGCCCAAGAAGAAGGAGACCAAGATCTCCAGTAAAACTGCAGCCAAACTCTCCACCAGTGCCAAGAGGTAACGAGTGATTCGTCACAAACCTACTAAAAAGTGGTGCTTTGCTTCAGGACCTGGATTTTATACATTGGGACACATTTTTTATTTATCACACAGTTCTTTAAATTTTAGCTTCGTAGTTCATTTCCCATTCAAAATGCACTAAAGCAAAGCTGGCATGTCTCAAATCAAGTCGTTCTACCATAACATGGCATTATTGGCTTTCCTGTGTCTCAAACAGTAGAGAGTGGCGCTTGCAACATCAAGGTCATGGGTTCGATTCCCAGGGAAAGCAAGAACTGATTAGAATGTCAGTGTGTTTCTTGAATGCAATGCAAGTAGCTTTGGATAAAAGCGTCTGATAAATGCATGAATGTAAATAATAACACTAACAAAGAACACATTGTCACCCATAAATCATTGTCTTAAAAACACAAACGTTTACACCAAGGACGATAACTATGACAATAAAGATTTCGTTTTAAAAATTGTTCTAAATGTTGAACAATAGCAGAGATAACGTCACAGGGAAACAATATACAGTGGAATCCGGTTACGTCGACGGCCTCGGGAGCGAAACCAACCATTGGTTTAGCTGCACCTATCAGTAGCGAGCACACCTGGCGGCGTTGCCATTGGTTGAGCTGCGTGCCTCTTCGCTGTGATTGGTGAATTGTTTCCTGTGTTCATGCTGAGATTAAACCCCTTTCTCAAATGCATTTCCTTGCAACGTCTCGTTCCCGCTCTCAAAAGGGAACGTCTCTGGTTACTATCGTAACCTCGGTTCCCTGAGAGACGGAACGAGACGGTGCATGTCCGCCGTGTTCACGCTCGACCAGCTGTGCCGTGTTCAGTCAGGATTCTGACGCAATCGCTGCGCTTTATGCTATTTATACCGCCTGACAGCCAGAGCGCATAGTTGGTCAGTTGTCAACTGGTGTTATCCTATAAGGTTTCAGAAATTACGTGAAGGGAGGAGTTCCCCTTCAACTCGGCAGCAATCTGCAATCAAGCAGGTCTCTGACAAGGATTGTGATGGTGTAGCAAACCAGTATGACACTTTCATTGACAGTCATTCCTGCAAACTACTCCTTGTTCAAACATTTTGATAAGTGCAAAGACAACATTGACCGCTGTACTCTTAGTTGTGCTCATAGCCTGAACTGGGTAAACTCTGGTCAGTGATGTCCAGTTTGTTGTTGTATCACATGGCCAGGCTCCCGTTGAATACGTTTTTTCTGTTAATAGACGAACCCAAAAATGACCCCTGGTTTTCAAAAGCTATTGAAAGCCCTGGATGGGACTGGAATCAGACTGTTTATATGTGTTACTAATTGTTTGTATTGTAGTGTACGCTATTTTTCAAGGGACTATCAGTCTGTTGTTTTGAATGTGTTTGTTCCTGTTCTGGTTTTTGCCACTTACACATTTTTATGGGACTTGGCAGACTGTTTTACCCATTGCTGTAGACTGCTTTAGTTTAAATTTGTTTCTTCTGGTTTTGATACATGTACGTGTATCATATTTTTTGACTACAAAATCAATTACCAAAAATCATTAAAATGTCATTGAGAATTATAACTTTGACATTGAAAAGTCATGGAATTTTTTTGAACTGATGTGCTATGATCCCTGCCTGTAGATGCGTAGCGTTTTGGGTGTGTGTGTGTGTGTGTGTGTGTGTGTGTGTGTGAGAAAATAATTCATGTAATTTGAAAGATGTTGTCATTGAATGCATTTTGTGTCAAAGCAGCGATAGTTTAGTTTTTTTCCAACAACATCTAAAGTTATTAGCATGAACCTGTATTTAATGTTGCCTTGTTTTGTTAAAGGCTTATTTCTGCCATCTTTGATGTAGATGCATAGTTTCGTCAGTCAGTAACAAAAGATGGGAATGCTTTTGTATCCTTTTAAAGAGTTATTAAGCTTATTTATATCTTTCCTGATATATCTATCTTTCCTCTAGCTCTAACAGTAGAGAGCAACGCTTGCAACATCAAGGTCATTGGTTCGATTCCCAGGGAAAGCAAGAACTGATTAGAATCAATGTGTTTCTTGAATGCAATGCAAGTCAGTTTGGATAAAATGCCGAAATGTAAATTTATTTCACTATTCATGATTAAACGGTTTGTTTTCCCTGATATTAAAGACGTATGACCCAGCGGTTGACATGCGTCGGCTCTCAATGTCAAGGCTTTGAAAGGAAATGGCATGTTTGGAGGGTTTTGCGGCAGAGGGATCTTTGCAGGTGACTGTAGATTTGCTTCAACGCACTTGTATTGTTTTCTCCGCTGGCAAACGCTGAAGATCCTCTGAAGGCCCGACTGCAGTGCGATGGCATTATGCAATCGGCTGAGCAAAGCCTTGCTGGGACACGGTGCTTTTTATAACCGTGACTGCAGCATCCCGTCTGCTTCTGAGCGCACATCAAGATCCAAACATTGTGTGCTGGATGTTACACAATTCAGGAAGCCTCGGGGTTCAGACGGCAACATCAAGGGGGTTTTGTTCATGAAAGCTGCGTTGATGTTTGCTGGGCCTCCGAATTAAAACAATTATCTCATGCAGAGATGAGAATCGACTGGCTTTCCACTGAACGACTGGTTTATTAAAGCAACGGTTCACACAAAAATGACAATCGTTCCAAACATGCATCCTGTTTTTGTTTTTCTGTGATTGTTAATTCTGAGGAAGAAGGAGCAATTTTTGTATTGCATTCGAGTTATGAATAATCAATCCAGAACTATAAAACGGAAATAAATTGTGTGCAATTACAGTAAAGAAAGAAAACAAAACAATATGTAATTCATTATAATATATTATTGCAATGAATTCAGTGAATGTGTGCGTTGACATTTATTCATGCACAGCAATTACTTTTTATCTGGTGTCATAAATCAATTTATAATCTGAACAACTCATTCTTATTGCTGCTTTTCAGTGATATAGTGCGGCTTAAACACCCACAAACAACCCACTACTCACGCTTGATGCTTTGATGATGTATGGTTTCCTGTCAAAGGAAGTGTGTCTTTAAGTAACTGTGTGTGTGTGTGTGACGATTAGTGCAGATGAAAACCCTTTGATCTCGGATATAACAACAGGTATTGCTCGCAGAAAATGCCAGGAATATTCAGACTTGACAAATGTGCATTTTAAAGATTGTGAAGTCTATTAGAGCTCATACTTGCTGAAAAACGGCTTTAAAAATGTCGTTCGGTTCTGGTTTAACCTGAGTGCATTTTTGGCAGAGGATGTAATGTGTGAGTTCAGTTCATGCACAGTTTTTATGTAAATGCATCTGAATTTCAGGGGTGAATGTAGTTGTAAATAAACTGTGCGCTGCCGAAAAAGAGGAGTAACAACTTTTGTTTTTAATGTACGAGGCTTTCTGATCTCCGTGGAATAAATAAATGCTTTCTTGTGTTGCAGGATCCAGAAGGAGCTTGCGGAAATCACACTTGACCCTCCACCGAACTGCAGGTAAGCGCGCATGTGTGTGTGTGTGTGTGTGTGTGTGTGTGTGGGGGGGGGTAATGGTTATTGTGTGTTGATGAGGCTGTCAGGCGGGCGAGTGAGAAGAGAGCCGGCGCGGGGACGAGGTACCGGGGCTCCCCGGGGGCCGCGACGGAGAAGCCAGACCTTAATAAAGTGCATAACTAGAACTGACATCGCCATTGATTGCCCGCATGTTTGTATCAAGAGAATAATTACCCACGAGCCCTTGCGTTCAGAGACCGGGTTTCTGAGCGATGCTGAAAAGTGTCACGTGAGGGATTGGATCTGTTTAGATTAAGATCTCTGTTTTGAGAGACTTCCAGAGCGTTGATATGCTGTTCTTGAGCTGGTTTTAGTTGTTTTCTAACAAACTACCGTATTTTCCTGCATATAACCTGCGGGTTATACCAGATTTTACAAACCCTGGAGGGGGTGCGGGTTATATAAGGGTGCGGGCTAGATCGCAATTTTTTTTACACGTAATAATATTTCAATATATTTGTTATGTCCCTAAGGACGAAAGGTTTTTTTGCGGTATTTTCTTTCTGTTTTTCTTTCTTGTGAGGGTTGTCGTCTCTGGCGCTTGTACTGTCACTCTGACAGCTGGCGCTGATAGGCTGTCTGACCTGTCAATCATGCAAGAAGACGTGATTGGCTGTGCTGCATGAGGGCGGGCTCTTCTCATCTCATCCGATGATCAAAACCTGTAGAATCGCTTCTTAAGGGACGAGCTGCTGCACAGCGGGAGAGACTGCTCTTTCTTTACTTCTGATTCTGACTTGTGTTTGTTTTCTTTTCTTATTGTGTGAATTTCACGCACAAGCACTGTGTACCGAACCTGAACAGTTATGGATAATTGAGGTCATGCGAGCAACATTTGAAATTTTGAAATGTGAACTTACACAAAAAAGTTTATCAATCTATGGGTGCGGGTTATATAAAGGTGCGGGTTATGCCCACACATTTTCCCGCAGCACCCGCGGGCTATATGAAGGTGCGGATTATCTGCGTCTGTGGGTTATATGCGGGAAAATACGGTATATATCATGCCATTAGGGATAAATAATACAATTTAATGAAACTAAGGATGCATGATTGGTCATATCAGTATCGGACGATATCTGGGGATTTTTAATGTTATCATTATCAGTCTGATTAGATTTTTTACAGCAGATAAATAATGGATTATTTCCCTCACACACTCACTGTTCATCATTATGGTTTTGAATCGCTTGAAATATGCATTTCAAATGTATTTTATTAGTTTAATTATTAATTAGGAAACTTACACTGGTTCAAACTAGATTAGCGTACTTCTCTTTCGTTCGATTAGTTTTTTTGTTGAAGTGTTTGGCTTTTAATGGTGACACTTTTGTTTCTTTAATCGGCTTTCAAAAGTTCCATAATCAAAATCAAAATTTATTGCGCAATAAATATCGGCTTTTTAAATATAAAGTTATCGATATCAGCCAAAATGTACATCACAAAATTAAGTAAAAGTAGTTATTTATAATTGTTGCTTATAATCTTAAACTTATTTATTTAAATATAAAAGGGAAAAAAAATTTAAGTAATTTTTAAACCGCAATTATAGACTTTATCCATCATAAAATAATTCTGTTTATTTATGACTTTCTTGTCTGAATGACTTGTAATATTAACTCAAATTAAACATGCGTTTTGTAGATTAATCCCCCCCCCAGTGATTTCCTTCCCAGTTTCAATCCAAAGTGCTTTATTTCTATTCGGATTAAGACGTGGATATTGTTGAATAAAGATAAAATCAGTGCTTTCAGAATAAAATTATGCCTGTAAGTGCAGAGATCACTGATAAACTGAGTCATCACATGTTTGGCTTGGAGCGAAACGCACTGAAATCTTCTCTATTAGGAATAATCCTGACAGTGAGGGATTGTACCTTATATTGTGGTTTCTTCTTTTCTCCTGTAACTTCATTCATACCTGAGAAGAGCGTCCCTCCTGCCAGACGAGTGATGCACCAGATGTCAATGCAATAATAAATCACTTCTCTTTGTGCGCCGTTCCCCGCATGCGAGAGAATTGAGCAGCGAGCGCTCTCTATTCAACTCTTCCCGTATCAATACGAGTGTCTCCAAACTGATATTGAGTTCATGCGGCTTCAAAAGAAAGCCGTAGGTGTTCTTTGGATATTTGTGCACAGGTTTTTGTGCGAGTGAGCTGAACCGACAGTAATAGGATTTCGTCAACAAAGAGAACAACAGGCGGCGTTTGAGAATGGATGCCGAGGTCTAGGAATAAATACTGTAACACTTTTTCTTTTCCGGCAGCGTATTGTGAGTCTGGAGAACCAGCAGGCCTAAATTCAGACTGCGTGATGTAATTGTGGTCAGGTGTTGGTGACAGACCGTTCAGTGTTAGACAGCGTGTTATGATGGTGCAACACCATACAACAGTACTTTAAACCTGTGCATCTACATTCATGCATTTATCAGCTGCTTTTATCATCGCATTCAAGAAACACATTGACATTCTAATCAGTTCTTGCTTTCCCTGGGAATCGAACCCATGACCTTGATGTTGCAAGCACTGCTCTCTACTGTTTGAGATGCAGGAAAGCTTATCGAATTTATCATATACATTGCAAATTAATCATCAAAATTGCCCTCAAACGGTCATTCAGTCATTATTGCATTAAATGAGAAAAGCATCAAATTTATTTAGCTTAGAATTTATTACACAATTTTTTAGGCTTTAGTTGCTTTTTTTAAAATCTGCATTTGAAACTCACACAAACGAAAGGGCAAACCATCCCCAAAATATGAAATTATTATGTTTTTAATGAAGTGATGCTCTAAATAAGAGTAAATAACATTTGAGTTCTGACTCAAATAACAAAAATGATTTCGTTTTATTGTCCAGCCGTATTGAGGCGGTGCAATGCATATTATTAGGTTTTGTTTTTATCGTTTTTGCATGGAGGTCTCCAAAAGGACATTAGGACCCTTTTTAAAGGAGCAGTCAATATACATCTCCTATATCATTTACGTTTTTCTCCATGCCGCACGCAGAAGGTGTTTGTGCTGGCGCGACGCTCTCTGTAAGTTGCTTGCATCAGCAGCTGATGGGAATGTCACCTCTGCTCTCTAGGATTGGTGCTGCTGTTGATTAGCGTTACGATCCCGAGGGAATCCGTGTGTCATTTTTCCCCCTCTGACCATTAGTTGCAGCGGAGAGGATATGCATATTCATGAGGGCGGAGAAGTGATCTTGATCTCCATCTTACACCCGAGACGCTGATTAAAGCTGCTACACATCAGACAGAAAAGGGAAATAGTTGTAATAGTAGTTTCTATACACTATTTTGGTTCTACTAATAGCCTGACAAAAGGCATGATGGCACTTTTTGACTTTAGTTTGATTTCATTCAGTGTATAAACGTTGCATAATGCCAGTCTATGGCCTTTATTGGTTGCCTGTGTGTTTGTTCATGTCGAGAAATCGCAGTTTTTTTTATGCGTTTCCACGTCGTAAAGGATAAAGACTCGCTCTGGAACTGGTAAGGAAAACAATGGTGTGGTTTATATCAAGCACTGAAGAAGATCCACTGCTGAAAATCCATACATGGTCGGCCAATCAGAGCAGAGTGAGCCGTCCGGCCAATCAGAGCGGACCGAGCCGTCCGGCCAATCAGAGCGGACCGAGCCGTCCGGCCAATCAGAGCGGACCGAGCCGTCCGGCCAATCAGAGCACAGTTGGCTCGTGGAAAGGAGGAGTTTAGAGAGACTGAATCTTCAAACTATTATTATGAGAACACTGTTGTTGTTTTTTCCTGGGATGCATGTAAAACTATTTAAGCACAATTAGGAACTTTAAAATGCTGTAATCTGGGAGCTTTAAATCTAGTTCTGCATCTTTTTGTTGTTATTGTTGTTTGTTTGTTTTGTTTCTCTGAACAAATGTAATATTTTAAATATATATTTATCGCCATTAATATAAAAAAAAATGTATTATCAGTTTTATTGCCCAAAAAAATATTTATTTATTCTCTTTGCGAGTGATATTGATCACGTTTTGTTTATTCGCTGTTGTGGATTTAACAACAACAGTTATAAGTCACCAAGTAGCAAAAAAAATTATAATAAAGGCATGAAAAATAGACTATTTTAGTCTGACCTTAAAAAGAATAGAAATGTGTTAGTTTCAATGAAACTCAAGCGTTGCTTGTAGCTGAAGAAACACCCTGATATGAATTAGCAATGAAGTCGTTCTGCGTCTGTGATTTAATGCTCGTGTGGAAACACTGTTGTCTGATCTGGAGTCGTTCTCAATCCCTCGTTCTTGAAGGCAGGAAATGTTTGGTATATCCTGCTGCGCCGCTTACCGGGATCATGTTTTAACACGCAAACAAACAGGAAGGAGGGATTTGGCTCTGTGATCGGCGGCGTTCGGTGCATGACTCTTAAAACATCACATCAGCAACCCGTTTATTTAAGTGCAATCCAAACGCCACGTGTTTATTTAACAGCCGCACTGTTTATCCTGACTCAGACATCACTGCTCCTTAAAGCTCAAGTGTCTTTTACTGTTAAAATCTCCTCTAGATTAATGCAACTGTAATCCACTTTCAATTGCTGATAATAAAGCAAGTTGGAGGGATGATGAATTCAGTTTCAGAAGACCATATTCTTGCATTCAAAGGGAGAATTAAAGGCAATTTGCTGGTCTTAATGCTCTACGGCTGCATGCATTTTATGCTTCAGAAGTAGTATCACTCATGCACACTGCGCAAAGCCTGTTTATTATTATAATTACCCATAATGCATTATTCATAGGCAGCCTAAGGCGAGCATATGAGCCGACTGCTCGCTGCCTTCGGGCTGATTTGATTTCGATATGTAGCATCACTCTTACATTTCTCGAAGTTTAATACTGACCTCCTCCTGGCGTTTCTAATAGATTTACATTACAGCCGAAGCAATGAGAAATGAATCCATCACGGTGCTTTTGAGGAACCGAATTCGGCAGAATAAACCGTTTGAACCGACGTGGAGGAATTCTATTGTCGTGTGAAATACGGCTTGTAATGGGATATTCACTCGGGCCCCGATCGAGCAAATATTGCCCTGCTTCGGCACTAATTACAGGCGTGTTGGACGGTGTCGTTTAAAGATCTGAGAAAGCAAAGACGGACTCGACTGCCGCAGCCGTAATTGGCACCGGGGTATTTCACGGTCAGAGGAAGAGAAGATTGCTTCATTAAGTCCCTGTTCTGATAACCAGCGCAGAACTGCATAATAGAGCGTATTAACTGAATGAATACACAATTACAGAAGAGTCTCTTTGGATAGAGATGCTGCTTTATATAAACGAATATAAATCAAAATGGGATCATTTACTTACAAACCTGTGTGACGATTTTTATTTCCTATATTTTTCCCCCTATGAATATCCAGGCTGTTCTCTTCCATATATAATGAAAGTGACTGCGTCTGTTAAATGACAACCTGACATTTTATGTAAATAAATAAAATATTTACGTTTGCATTCACGCATTTATCAAACGCTTTTATCATCGCATTCAAGAAACACATTGACATTCTAATCCGTTCTTGCTTTCCCTGGGATCAACCCATGACCTTGATGTTGCAAGCGCCACACTCTACTGTTAAAGACACAGGAAAGCTTATATATGTGTATATATGTATATGTTGTTCTTAGACATGCGCATATGTTTATTTTGTCCCGAATAGCACGAGTGCAATGGTTTATATTGATTTTATACAACAATTAAATAATTAAGTTAATATTGTGTTATACTTTAGACGCAGTATTGTCTCTTTTGCTTCCATCTCAATCTTCGCAACAAAAATATATCTTATAAAGCCAAAACTGTTGTGTGTCTCTCAATAACAAAGCAGTGTTTCGTTTCTGAATGAATCTGTAATGAGTGAATCAGTGATTCAATGACTCTTTTCTAAAGAGTCGTTTACTTCATTCCTGAATGAATCAGCTGTTTGAACGAATCAAATAATGTTTTATTCATTTAGACATTTACCTACTGGCAGATTTAGTTTCATTAAAAAAAAAAAAAAAATCATATTTCCACATTAATAAAAAAAATAAAAAAAAGATTAAAAGTATAATTCACCCAAAAATTGTAATTGTTATTTACTCGCCACTCATGGCCATTTCAGCCTAGAAGTTTGTGTAACAAATTCTGTTGAATCAAATAAAATATATATATTTAAAGCTACTTTTTGTAATGATGCATTTCTCATTTAACGCAATAATGACTTTAAATGATCTTTTGGGGTCATTTATCAGCCAAAATTTGCTGATTCATCTACTGGCAGATTTAGTTTCTTATTTAGAGCATCACTTCATAAAAAAATGATTTTATAAACACACATATATATATATTATACTTATGTCGTTTGTATGACTTTGATGCAGATTAAAATTAATTTTAAAAGCCTAAAATTGTGTAATAAATTCTATGTTGAATAAAATAAAATGCTTATTTCTACTTTTTGTAACACAATAATGGGTGATTTGTCAGCGAAATTTGATAATTAATTTACAATTTATTAATTGGCACATATAATTAATTAGATAAGCTTTCCTGTCGCTCAAACAGTAGAGAGCAGCACTTGCAACATCAAGGTCATGGGTTCGATTCTCAGGGAAAGCAAGAACTGATTAGAATATCAATGTTTCTTGAATGCAATGCAAGTTACTTTGGATAAAATGCATTAATATAAACTTTGAATAAAAAGTGTTTAATGCTTGACAGTCCTAATATATTCATGTGTGTCTGAGAGCGAGACTTTATTCAGATTCCTTATATCTTATCATCACTATATGCATTTATACTTGTATGTAAAGCTTTAAAACCATCATGTCATTTTCCAAAACCTCACAAACCTATTTCAGAAAACATTGAATATAATTAATTTTAAACATGTATTCCGGTTGAATTCTGTCCTTTAAAACATTTTCTTAAGCTAAAAATGAATCCGTTTTTAACGATCTCTCAGGTGTCGTTCATCGTTATCGACGGCCGAACGAGAGGCGTATTTAATGCCGTTTGTCATCTGCTAAACTCGTCATTGATTAAACGAGCGTTACGTTAGAATCCGCTCTTTTTATAGTGGATTATCTCAGCGCCCGCAGCCTCCATTCAATTCCTCTCTGACCTTCTGGCTCAATGCGCGTTAGCTAATTAGTTTTGCACATTGACGGATCGCGCAACCTTGCCTGGAGCCGCGCGCATTAATAATCTCTTGCATTGCATTGCATTTCTATCAGTAAAGCAGAGGAACAAAAGCAAACCGTGTCGTTTTATTGCAGCAAATCATTTCTCTTTAGGATATGGAGTTTCTTTCTTCAAACATGGTAGGAAAACATTTATACTCTCGCTTGATTTGATTTAGTTCATCATTAGATTCACTCAAAAAAGAGAGATTATTCACTCATGTAATCGCTTGCTTGAAGGTGATGATTTTCTTTTAATGTACAATCCTGGTATTTATAAACCCTATTTGTAGGTTGATGTTGGTGAATAAAAGCTTCTCAGATATTGATTATCATGAATCATTTGTTCTGCCGTTTAAAAGGACATTATCTTGATGAAAGTGTGACTAACATTAGGATAATTTGCATTAAAAATTAATCATTGATTAAGAGTTTGATTTCTTGGCTCATGCAGTTTGAACTGATTTTATGAAACTACCAACTCTAAAAGAGAAACTTCACCCAGAATGAATTACATGATGTGGCGATTTAATTAATCGAATTCATCACATGTCAAATTTTGCTGATAAATGACCCCAAAAAAAAAGTCATTTAAAAGTTGTAAAAAGTTATAAAAGTTGTTTAAAGTCATTATTGCGTTAAATGAGAGATGCATCATTGCAAAAAGTAGCTTTAAAATATATATATATATTTTATTTGATTCAACAGAACTTATTACACATAAACTTTTAGGCTAAAATGGCCATAAATGGCGAGTAAATAACAATTAAATTTTTTGGGTGAACTATAGTTTTAATGTTGTTGTTTTTTTTTTTTTTATTAATGTGGAAATATGATTTTAATTTTTTTATGAAGCTAAATCTGTCAGTAGGTAAATGTCTAAATGAGTAAACCATTATTTGATTCGTTCAAACAGCTGATTCATTCACGAATGAAGTAAATGACTCTTTTTATGAGTGAGTCATTGAATCATTGACTCACCCGATTGATTCACTCACTACAGTTTTTAATGAAGTGATTCACTAAATATGAAACTAAATCTGCCAGATATAAGATATATTTTTGGTTGCAAGAAAATATTGTGTCTGAAATGTAATAATAACAATTGTCCTGTGTCTCTGATAGTAGAGAGTGGCGCTTGCAACATCAAGGTCATGGGTTTGATTCCCAGGGAAAGCAAGAACTGATTATAATGTCAATGTGTTTCTTGAATGCAATGCAAGTCGCTTTGGATAAAAGCGTCTGATAAATGCATATATGTAAATGTCACACAGGAACACGAGAGTGAGTAAATGACAGGATTTAATGTGAACTTAAATTCCCTTTTCCTTGATTTGCGTGTTTAATGCGAGTAACTCTTAGCGTTTATTGTGCGTTTGCTCGGTTCGTCACGAGGAGATTCTGCGTCAGGAATAAGTGGTTGTGGTTTGAGTTTGTTTGTGGGGGATGAGCTTCAGTGATGATGGTCTGTCGGCTCGGGCGGATGCGGGGTCTCGGCAGAAGCGTGTTGGCAGGGGATGCGGTTGGCACGGTAACGGAGGCGGTTGTCAGTGATGGCGGTTTTTGTTTGTCAGGTGTGATGTGAACTAAAAACTCATCTGCTGTTCATCTGAACTCTTACATCTCCATCCATCTCTCTATCCATCCATCTCTCTATCCATCCATCCCTCTCTCTCTCTATCCATCCCTCTCTCTCTCTATCCATCCCTCTCTCTCTCTATCCATCCATCCCTCTCTCTATCCATCCATCCCTCTCTCTCTCTATCCATCCCTCTCTCTCTCTATCCATCCATCCCTCTCTCTATCCATCCATCCATCCATCCATCCATCCCTCTCTATCCATCCATCCCTCTCTCTATCCATCCATCCATCCATCCCTCTCTCTATCCATCCATCCCTCTCTATCCATCCATCCCTCTCTCTCTCTATCCATCCCTCTCTCTCTCTATCCATCCATCTCTCTATCCATCCATCCCTCTCTCTCTCTATCCATCCCTCTCTCTCTCTATCCATCCATCCCTCTCTCTATCCATCCATCCATCCCTCTCTATCCATCCATCCCTCTCTCTATCCATCCATCCATCCATCCCTCTCTCTATCCATCCATCCCTCTCTCTCTATCCATCCCTCTCTCTCTATCCATCCCTCTCTCTCTATCCATCCCTCTCTCTCTCTATCCATCCATCCCTCTCTCTATCCATCCATCCATCCCTCTCTCTCTATCCATCCATCCATCCTTCCATCCCTCTATCCCTCTATCCATCCATCCCTCTCTCTATCCATCCATCTCTCTCGCTCTCTCTATCCATCCATCCCTCCATTCCTCCATCCATCCATCCCTCTCTCCATCCATCCATCTTTCTCTCGCTCTCTCTCTCTATCCATCCCTCTCTCTATCCATCCATCTCTCTCTCGCTCTCTCTATCTATCTATCCCTCTCTTTCTCTCTCTATCCATCCATCCCTCTCTCTATCCATCCATCCATCTCGCTCTCTCTATCTATCTATCCCTCTCTTTCTCTCTCTATCCATCCATCCATCCCTCTCTCTCTCCATTCATCCATCCATCCCTCTCTCTATCCATCCATCCATCTCTCTCTCGCTCTCTCTATCTATCTATCCCTCTCTTTCTCTCTCTATCCATCCATCCCTCTCTTTCTCTCTATTCATCCATCCATCCCTCTCTCTCTCCATTCATCCATCCCTCTCTCTCCATCCATCCATCCCTCTCTCTCTCTCTCTCTCTCTTTCTCTCTCTCGATAAAAGATAATTAGGGAATCACCAAGATGCAAAAAAGTGAATCGTTTGAACGAATGACTCAGTGACTAGTTTAAAAGGCTCATTCATCCCAACATTTCTTATCTGGATATTCAAACTACATTTAATACAATCTCATAACGTTTATCTAACGCAATTGTGATTTTTCCAGTGCAAATAATTTAACTTGACTGTAACAACCCAATAGTGTCTTTTATTATTCTGAATTTACTGATCAACTTCAAGAATGTAAAATGTAAAACTTATTTACTCTGAGAAGTGAGTGATCGATAAACACGAGACGAGACGTAATGACGAGCCCTTTATATGAGCTTTCATAACACCGTTGTGCTTTTATAATATCACTGATGTTTATCCGCGGGAACTGAGTGATAACGCCGTTATCTCCGTCTCCTCGCTAATGTCATTAGTCAGCGTTTACTTATAATGTATTGCTATTTGTGCAACAGTGGTTTTAGAAATGAATGCAATGCATGTTTCCCACACAAGCGCTCGGGATTCAGTGGCTTATCCAGTGCTTTCCCCCCCACCACCATATCTCTTACTTGGAAACTGAAAGCTCAATAACAAGGTCGGTTAACTGCGGTGTTTAAACTCGTTCGCTGTGGCCAGTCGTGGTGGGGAGGGGAATTGTTGTTGCCAGGCAACCGTCAGCTCCGGCATGCACCCAGAGATCTTTTCCCATCGGATCCGTAGAGGTTTTGCCCACGGCACCTGTCGTCAGTTACCGGTCACGACCTTCATATATCAAGTGGGCATTTACAGGAAACGAACGGCTCACTAGAATGTGTGCAATTCAGATTATTAGTGCTATTATTATTATTATTGTGCATGGGGTTATTCATATGTTCTCCACGTTCATCTCTCTTTAGTGTGTGATGTTGCAGTTCTTCTCTATATCAGAGTTTCTGAACTCCTGAAACTCTCCATTGATTCTTGAGTTTCAACACTCACAATATTCCTCATTATCATAATTCATGCACAGAATAAAGGGGCGGGGCTTGAGTGAGTGAGTCGTGTTGAAACTGGCGGTTATAGAAAGGGGGCGGGACATTTCCCCAAACACGACCAATCACAACACACCGATCCAGCCGACCAATCAGAGCGCAGTGTGCTTTCAGGAGGAGGAGCTTCATAGAGACAGGAACTAAACAGAGCGTTTCTGACAGACTGGAGCGACTACTTTCTGATTTATGGCTGTAACAACATTCAACACTGCAAATAACTGGTAGAAACACACGCCTGTCGAATGGTGTGTGTGTGTGAGAGAGAGAGAGAGAGAGAGAGAGTGTGAGTGAGAGAGAGAGTGTGTGTGTGTGAGAGAGAGAGAGAGAGAGAGAGTGTGTTGTGTGTGTGTGAGCGTGTGTGTGTGTGTGTCAGGGAGAGAGAGAGAGAGAGTGTGTGTGTGTGTGTGTGTGTGAGCGTGTGTGTGTGAGTGAGAGAGAGAGAGAGTGTGAGTGAGAGAGAGATAGTGAGAGTGTGTGTGTGTGTGTGTGTGTGAGTGAGAGAGAGTGTGAGTGAGAGAGAGATAGTGAGAGTGTGTGTGTGTGTGAGAGAGAGAGAGTGTGTGTGAGCATGTGTGTATGTGTGTGTCAGGGAGAGAGAGAGAGAGAGTGTTGTGTGTGTGTGTGTCAGGGAGAGAGATAGAGAGAGTGTGTGTGTGTGAGCATGTGTGTATGTGTGTGTCAGGGGGAGAGAGCGAGAGAGAGAGAGAGTGTTGTGTGTGTGTGTGTGAGCATGTGTGTGTGAGCATGTGTGTGTGTCAGGGAGAGAGAGAGAGAGAGTGTGTTGTGTGTCGGAGAGAGAGAGAGAGTGTTGTGTGTGTGTGTGTGTGTGTGTGTGTATATGTGTGTGAGCATGTGTGTGTGTGTCCTGCAGCTGGCTGATCTCTGGTGCTGTGTGTGTGTGTGTGTGTGTGTGTGTGTGTGTGTGTGTGTGTGTGTGTGTGTGTGTGTGTGTGTGTGTGTGTGAGTTACTTGTTGCACTGGGTAAGAAAATATTGAACAAAATTCCTGACCGCTTCAGATTTGGAATTAAATTATTTCAGATTTTAGACGCTTCAGATTCAGATTGTAATGCAGTGAATCTCGTTCTGCCGTGTTTTATCTCAGTATCTCAGTATGATGGACAGAACGAGTTTCATTGCATTTCAGTTTGAAGTGTCTCACTTTACTAACTCACAGGAAACCAGCATTCACTAGGAGACAGGTGTGTGTGTAATTAGTGGTGTTTTTGCAGAGGAGGTTATTATTGCTCATACTCACAGTCTGTGATTTGTACGGATCATTTGATGTCCGTTTTAACCTTCAGTGTGTTTCGTCCAGCAGCGTTTGAGCTCAAGACATGAATGATTCCTCAAAATACATGTATAAACTATCATGAAAGCTCTGGATTCTTGGCTCTGGTCATCAGTGCATATGCATTTACTTCTGCCATCCGTTTATGAGCACACACACACACACACACACGAGCATTATGAGGAAAAGCCCCCGGGACACGCCGTCCCCCAAAACACAAGTGCACATTCAAGTGGATCTGCTCCTGTTTAACAAAGGTACAGATCTAAGACTTGTTTAATATTATGGGCTGGATCTGGTCCCAGTCTGTTTGTTTGGCAGAGATACAGCAGTCCACCGAACTCGTCGTAAATTCATACACACACACACTCACATGCACACACAGACTCTCACACACACACACTCAGTCATAAATCTTCAGTGTGACGCTCATCACGAGGGAATCCGGCAGCCCTTTGACAAACAAGCTCAAAGTTGTGCTTTCGAGTCACTTTTGCTCCGCCGTTACCATCATTTCAGCAGATTTGGGAGTCAATTTACTCTTATGCATTAATAATGTAGGCGTCAGACGGAGGAATAAACGAGCGTTTCTTAGATTTCATCTGGTAGACCTTCATCACGTTAAGCCCCGGTTCCACAGACAGGGCTTGGATTAAGCCAGGATTAGGCCTTCGTTCAATCAGGTCAATCTATAAACGTGCCATAGAAAAAAACATTAGTGAAAACAATGAAATATTTTAAGATAAGTTGCTTTTAGTTAAAACGGCTCAATCGTGCATTTTAATCTGAGACTAGCTTAAGCCTCGACTGTGAAAACAGCATGTATGACATCTAGATTCTGTAGTACAAGCGTTTTATTATAATATGTATTGCTGTAAGTTACCTCCACTTGGTCGTGACCGCCACAGTTTTAATACATCATATCATGAGGAAGTTTGTGTTATCCAAGCAGTTGGTGAAGGGAAGAGTAAGGGCTCAATTTTGCAGGGAAAAAGGCTTATAAGTACAAATAAAACAAAAGGCAACAAAAACAACCCTGAGAAAAAAACGGAAAAAAACTAACTGACTAGAGAACTTAACTGACTGGAGTTTACTGGCAGGACAGGAACTGACGAGCAGCATAAGACATGAAATACACCGACGCAACCCCGGACAGCAAACACGAAGGGAATAAATAGGGAACACTTGAGGCGGGTAATAAGAAAGAACAGCTGGGGAAAATCAAACTATAACAAGGGAACAAGACGGGCGGGGTTACACAATAACTAGGGATGAGCGAGTACAGCATTATCTGTATCTGTACTCAGACTGGGTGGGGCCTAACCTAGAAGTGGGCGGGTTGTCTTAAAATGGGCGGGGCTAACCGGTATGTTATTTTTAATTATGCAATTGATATGGGTTGAGCAGAAATTTTTATATTCGTTGCTGATTAGAAAACTATTTACATGACAGCATAAGAATTGAGCTTCAGATCAACAGTTTTGATCACGATAACAAACGAACTATATCCACAAGTTTTGTAACAATAAATACAACACATGCGGTTGCAATTATGAAGAAATCATTATTTTTAATCATATTTTTTGCGTGAAGTCAAAAACGCTAGTCGCATTCTAGCAAGCACAACGTCTGAACAAACCCCACATTTACCAGAACTCTACTGGTTAATAAGTACTAAAAACAAACCTGATCCTGAAGAAACCCTAAAAATTAATGGAAAAGACCCGCGAACTTGAGTGACCGAGAGAGAAAGAGCGAGAAAGAGAGCTGTTCTCGTCTCAGTGTTCTGTGTGTGAGTGAGCAGGGCGGGACGCAGCAAATCTGCACGTGTAGGGGAGGGGCGCTGTGACTAGCCTATCACAGAACACAGACACAGTCAGCTACCCAATGAGGATTTTTATTCAATCCGAGCACAGATAATGACTCGTATGATACTCGTACTCTGCAAAAGTGCTTTATCCGTACTGGATACTCGTTTCAGCCGAATATCCCGCTCAACTCTAATAATGACAAGACACGAACACGCAGCAAAAGCCGCATGTCCACGTGAAAAGACGAGACAGTGCATAGTTAGTGAAACACACACTGCGCGCGATACGAAACACAACATGAAAGCATGCGGCTGATGAAAACATGAACCGACATCAACATGAAACAGGATCGAACATCATAACCCGCATTCAAGACGCTTCTCTGACATAAACGTCTGAGGAAGGAGTTTAGCTAATCTGGTTTTCGTGTGTCTGTAATGTCTTGTTTCTCGTTGGCTTTTCACTCATGAATTAATGATGATTTATCTTCCTGGAACGGCCAGTCTGTCCCTGTTTAACTTCTCAAATCTGTTCGCTCTGTTCCTCCAACAGCGCCGGTCCCAAAGGAGACAACATCTATGAATGGAGGTCAACTATTTTGGGACCGCCGGGCTCTGTGTATGAAGGAGGAGTCTTTTTCCTTGACATTGCATTCACACCCGACTACCCGTTCAAACCACCCAAGGTAAGAGCAAAGAGCAGTGTGGAGATCAGTGTGGACTGACACTGGCAGATATCAATGAGATCTGAAGAGCTACAGTTTCTTTTCCTTTTTTGTATAATCTGATACATATCTATACAATATGTGTGTGTTTATTATATGCGCGCGTGTGCGTTTATATACATATATAACCCCATTTTTTTTATATATATATATATAATTTTTTTTTTTTTTTTCAAATGGGATTTGTTATACGTACTTTATGTAACAAAACTATATTTTGGGTGTGTATATATATATATATATATATATATATATATATATATATATATATATATATATATATATATATATATATATATATATATATATATATATATATATATATATATATATATATATATATATATATATATATATATATATACACTAAAATGCTAATGTGTAAATTTTACCAACATGCATAGATAATTTTGGGTTATTCATGCTAAAAAAAAATTTAAATTACAATTGCAGCTTCGGTTCAGATTAACGCTGGCTCTCATCGGGCTTGTGTGTGTGTGTGTGTGTGTGTGTGTGTGTGTGTGTGTGTGTGTGTGTGTGTGTGAGTGATTGTCTCTGTGTGTGTAGTTTAGTGTGAGTGCGTGCGTGCGTGCGTGTGTAAATGTCTGTGTGAGAGAGAGCGTGTGTGTGTGTATGTATGTGTGTGTGCGTGTGTAAGTGTCTGTGAGAGAGAGAGAGAGTGTGTGTATGTGTGTGTGTGTGCGTGTGTAAGTGTCTGTGTGAGAGAGAGCGTGTGTGTGTGTGTGTGTGAGTGATTGTGTGTGTGTGTGTGTGTGCATGTGTAAGTGTCTGTGTGAGAGAGTGTGAGAGTGTGTGTGTGCGCGCGTGTGTGCGTGTGTAAGTGTCTGTGAGAGAGAGAGAGCGTGTGTGTGTGTGTGTGTGTGTGATTGTGTGTGTGCGTGTGTAAGTGTCTGTGAGAGAGAGAGCGTGTGTGTGTG
>JAWRVZ010000163.1:222500-295000 GCA_037043235.1 Rhodeus uyekii
GTAAAACAGTGTAATATTATATCAATGTAAAACAGCTGTTTTCTATGTGCACCTGTCTTGTCATCACTTACATCGTTAAGTCTTCCCAGGTGTTGGTCATTCCCTTGTGTATAAAACCCTCTTGTGTTTCCCTTGTTTTTGTCGGTTGTTAACGTCACTGTTTCCGTGCGTGGGTTCTCCTAGTTATTCTTAGTTCCAAGAAACCATTCTTAGTTATTCTTAGTGCCGCTTTGTTTACATTTAAAGTGTTTTGTTTCCATGTTTTTGAAATAAAGAGAACTTGCCTTGAGAACCCGTTCTTCATGCATCTCTCCGCACACGTTCTCCTGCATTGTTACAGTGCGCTCCTGATCTAACGTGTGTTTGTCCCGGTATCCGCAGCGGATCCTCTGGTCGGGAGCATCGCCACACAGTACTTGACCAACAGAACGGAACATGACAGAATAGCTAAACAGTGGACGAAGAGATACGCCACATAAACCGGCCGTGCAGCATCGCCCCCCCCCCTCCTCCTCGACACAAACACACACTATACCCCCCCCCCCCCCCCCCAGCCCTACTGTGCCTCTACCTCTCCCCGTCTGCTGAAAGCACACTCACCAAGTGCAACAATACATCTGGCCCCTCTTCCTTCCAACTTCCTGTAGACCTTTCTGTGAAGAAACTGTCCTTTGTTCCTTGTTGACTTGAAAGCTTCTTTTTATACAAAGAGTAGATTGGGACTTTATTTTCCAATTATCTGAATGTTTGAATTACCTTACTGTAGGTGAAAAGGAATACTATTGTTATTATTATTATTGTCCTTCAACTTAATGTATGTATATCCTTTCTTTTTAAGTGGCATCAGGAACAAATACAGCTTATGAACTACTTTTTCTCATCACTGTATAGTGTGTTATCTTTCCTTTTTTCTCCTTTTTGTTAGAAGTCAGTAAAGTTTCCATGCATGTAACCGGATCGAATCGCATCCGTTCAACTCCAAACTTTGCCCTCTTGTTTTGTTTGTATGTATTTTTTAAACTCAAAGTCATGGCAGCCGCTCGACGACAGGCTTGCTTGTGAATTAAAAAAAATGAAAAGGAAAAAAAACAAAAAATAAAAACGTGTACATATTGCTACATGCCGCCTCTGGCCAGAATGGACTGTTGTGCACTTGCTTCATGAAAAACACCATAATAAACACTGTGGCTGAATTGTCATTTCTTGTATGTAGTGTCGTATGTTCAATGCGCGCGTTTCGCGTCGATCTTTCTCTCTAGCGACTCCTGTGCTTCTGTCACACGAGCTGTCTCTGAAAGCAATGCGAGTTTCAGTCGCTAATAACGTGCGTTTGAAAAAGCAACGCGTAAAGCAAACTTGTAATGCGAAGCGTTCGTTAACCTGATGTCAACTTTTTGTTTGCGTTCTTCGTCAGTCGAGTGTTTAAAATGTCTTTTTTGCGATTTGATGTGGCTTATCCTCACAAAATGAGACACGCAATGTATTATTTTATATTGTTCTACACCGTGATAAAGGCTGTGTCGACTAGCATTGCATTATAAATATACTTTATTATAATGAAAATACCAGAGAAGAACTCAAATACTCCATATACGGTCACAGTCGTATCTTTGTCAGTGTTTCCTGGGCAAACATGCCACTGTTTTCACATGTGCTTTTTTTCGTCTGCCATCGCCTCTACAGATACAGTAGAACCCCGACTTACGAAACGCTCTACGTACTAAAAGTTCAACGTACGATAAAAGATTTTGGGGTTTTTTTCGCCCGAGTAACGACAAAATGATTGAGATGCGAAAAACGAAATCTCGGCCGAGGCGACGATTTCCGAGTTTTGTTTTGAAATTTGCGCGCCACTGACCCGGAAACTCGCACCAATTGTCCCGCTCTCCCATTGGCTGTCTCCAGGCCAGTGTTGCCAGATTGGACTGAAGATTTCCAGCCCACCTACAGCTTAAAACCCACCGGAAACCCGCCCAATCTGGCAACACTGCTCCCGGCTCTGACGCTAGCTTTCGCTGCAGCATCCTGCTCTCCTATTGGTCAGCATTGCTCCCACCAGCCTCTGCGTAGCGGCGTTCCTCTCCCATTTCATTTCACGATGAAAGTAAAAGTGAAAGAGAAGAAGAGGATGCAATCCATGGAGACGAAAAGGGAGATAATTGAGAAGTATGAAGCTGGGATTTGCTTGTTATACCATACTGAACAAGTATTGCTTTATTATAAAATTAAATGTGGTGTTTTCGTAGGGCTTGGAAAAGCCTGACCGATTTACGAAAAGATCGATTTACGAAGCCAACCTCGGAACGGATTAATTTCGTAAGTCGGGGTTCTACTGTACAGACAACGAGACTTGATGCGTTTATAATCAAACGTTAAAAAACACACATAATAGTTTTCATTTGATAGTTAAAAGATTAAAACATTTTGCCAACATCAGGTCTCGTTCCAGCCTTTTTACATCAGTAGAAAAAAATATTTCTTTTAAATGTATGCTTGTTGGAAACAATGTTCAGATTACAATATTTTGCAAATATCAATCTTTTAGTCACTGTCAATCTAAAACCAGCATGTAGAAATTCGTCAATAAAAATATAAAACATAGCGTGCAACAAGTGGGAAGAATGAGTGTAAATCCCTGCTGAACAACATCTGGATTCTCGCCAGATTCTTGTTAACAGATGCACATTTTCTCTTTTCAAAAATGTAGAATATTATGTATAATAACTTAAAGTAAGCATATTACAACTACTATCAGCTGCCCTGTTCTCTGCATTTATCTGCACTGGATAAATTTATATTTAGGAAAAAATCTGCAGATTTTGTTTACATTTTATGTAATGCATGATCAAAAAACTTGTTTTAGCTAATAAATGTTGTGAAAAGTGACGTCCGGAGGCGATATTTGTTTTTAATGCTTCTACAAGTTTGATTAAAGCATCAACATGAGGGAATTGTTTTTAAATATGAGGGAAGAACAAAACCCTAAACTTGCTTACGGTATTTCTCTGACAGGTTATTTTGCAAAACAGAAGGCAAACTAAAGCTACATTATGCAAACAAACAAATACTCAAAGAAAAGCAAACACTGACTACAACAATCAGTTATTAATATTTCGTTAGTGCTCTCGTTTTTGCACTCATTCATAATTTCTTTAACACATTTTTGGCCACTTCTGTATTGCAAAAATGTGAAAACATTCTGGCAGGTGTTTTATTCCAAGTATATAACAGTAAAAGTATCCCTGGAAGTAACATGCAATCTTTTGGCATAATCTGCTGTTTGCACCACGTCAAATTTAGTTTTATTGACTTTTATGCAGATGTTTTGATTGAGAGATTTGGGGAAGTGTTTTAATATTTCATGAGAACTCTATACGAGAATTCAGTGAAATGGTTTTTGTGCCAAATAGTCCGTAGAACATTGTTTTATTGAACAATCTGTGAAGCAGAGACATTTTCTGGAGCTTAATTTTCTCATTACGATGCACAAATTACCCCCCATTTTCACACATTTCAATGTCAAAATCAAGACACATTGATGACATAAAAGTAGGCTACAAAAGAATGACTGAATCTACCTGTTCTCCCGAGGATCTCCTGCGAGTCTCAGCCTGATTGATCCACTTCCCTGGAAGAAAAAGCAGCTCAAGTCAGACTTTCAGGAGAGGTTTTCACAGACCAGGGAAAAATCATTTAAATGCAAGCATGTTTTGCACTTACTAACATTAGTGTACCTGTTTCTGCTTAATAATATTTAACTAATACTTGTTTTCTCCAGCATTAATTTGTATTTTGGTTTTAAAGGCTGAATTAACTAATTATAAATGTGTGTCCCCCACATTAAAATGTCAATTTAAATGTATTGTGCAGTAATTTCTGGGAAAACATGCCACAAGTTAAATTTCAAGGTGGACTGGGGTTTTGTATTAGTTTTATTATGTAGATTTAGCTGAAAGCATGCGTTAGACTTCTTATTGGAAGGTTCCTATAGTATCAACTTATAGGGGCATGTTGTCACTAAAGGTCAACGTGTCAAATTATCTTCTTCCTGGTCAGTAAAGGCAAAAAGGTTCAGTGGCTTTAAGGTTTGTGCATATACAATTTTTATTTATTTATTTAAATCAATAAATTAATGTATAAACATCATGTAAAATATTCACTGGAATAAAATAGTAAAAACCAACCCTGGTCTTTCCTACACAACACACAACACACAACGTCATGTACAAATACTAGGAGCAGGGACACCAACCTCACAGTGACAACAGTTGACAAGGATTGAAGGCAAACACTAGGTATAAATACACAAGGAAGGAATGAGGGAATCAGACACAGCTGACCAGACTAACGAGGTGACTGATGACGCGATTAGTGGTGAGTTTATTAATGAGCCGTTGTCAACAATAAAGAGCCCGTTTAACAAAAACAGCTTCTTCTTCATCATTGCTGTTGTCAATAATACATTTGTATAGTAAAACATTGGTGTATTCTTTTTAAAGACAAAATTGTGGCTAAGAAGAACATGCATTACTTGTGAAATCACTCTTGATTAGCGAGTGGCTCGTCGTTCATTAAACAATCACGTGATCTATCAACCTAAAAGGTCATTAAAGCATGCAATAACATGATGTCTGATCCACAGTGATCAAATTAGGAAATCGTCCACATGGTGTTTTATGTTAGTCGGAAGTTCACAGTTCATTTACAGTGTAAAATCATATAATGGTGACCGAAGTGTCTTTTCTGTTCTACAAAAGTACCTTTCACACAGATTACATGATCTCTCAGCGATTATAATGATCTGGATCAAAACGTGCTCGCCACAAATGCCAAAAGGTTAGTCAATCATTGGAAATATCACACCCAAAATCATAAAAAGTCAAACTCGTTCACTCAAGTTGATTCAGGTCAGTCCTGTCTTAAAGGAACAGTACACCCAAAAATGAAAATTATATTGTTTACTCATCTTTCCCAATGACGTTACTTTTTTAAATGGAATAAAAATAAATTTTCTTCACCCTTTTTTCCTCTCAAACTAAAAAATTACAAAAAAACCTTTGTTGAGGAGTTATAAGCCATGAATCAAGGCAATCAGCTATGAGGAGAATCTTAAACTTTGATTTGAAGCAAAAAAGTTTCGACTTGATTGTCATTCGCAGTGATTCATAGGAGTGGGCGGAGCTAACAAAAAATATGATTATTAAGATGTACATTTAATTATCATTATAATTCCAATAATGTGAATGCTTAGTAAAGTTTAACAAGATCAAACTAGAATGTACATTTCCAGAAGAAAATGTGAG
The DNA here is from genome assembly GCA_037043235.1 of Rhodeus uyekii. Lineage (NCBI taxonomy): Eukaryota > Metazoa > Chordata > Actinopteri > Cypriniformes > Acheilognathidae > Rhodeus > Rhodeus uyekii. The sequence goes on from JAWRVZ010000163.1 coordinate 227,804, forward strand.
CGCTGCTTGCAGTTGCAAAAACTTGGCACTCGGTTGCTAGGGTGTTACTAAGTGGTTGCTAGGGTATTCTCGGTGGTTGCTAAGGTGTTCTGGGTGGTTTATTCCAATAATGTGAATGCTTAATAAAGGTTAAAAAGATCAAACTAGAATGTACATTTCCTGAAGAAAATGTTAGCGGTGCTTGCAGTGGCAAAAACTTGGCACTCGGTTGCTAGGGTGTTACTAAGTTGTTGCTAGGGTGTTCTGGGTGGTTTATTCCAATAATGTGAATGCTTAGTAAAGGTTAACAAGATCAAACTAGAATGTACATTTTCAGAAGAAAATGTGAGCGGTGCTTGCAGTGGCAAAACTTGGCACTCGGTTGCTAGGGTGTTACTAAGTTTTTGCTAGGGTATCCTGGGTGGTTACTAGGATGTTGCTAGGAAGTTGCTAAGGTGTTCTGTGTGGTTTTTTCCAATAATGTGAATGCTTAGTAAAGGTTAACGAGATCGAACTAGAATGTACATTTCCTGAAGAAAATGTGAGCGGTGCTTGCAGTGGCAAAAACTTGGCACTCGGTTGCTAGGGTATCTTGGGTGGTTGCTAGGGTGTTACTAAACGGTTGCTAGGGTATCCTGGGTGGTTGCTAGGGTGTTTCTAGGCAGTTGCTTGGTTGATTCCAATAATATGAATGCTTGGTGAAGATTAAAAATATCTAATAATAAGAGAAGTAATATTTGTGATCCAATCAGCTTCTCTAACATCACACTTACGCCAGATGACCAGTTCAAACAAGCCAGGGTCACGATAACACCAGTTTCTCAAAACAAATAACCTGTTTTCCATGTGTTCACCCATGTGAAGATCGCGCCTGTCCACTAGATGTCAGTAGATGACTGTCTGTTTAACAGAGGTGCTGCTGTCCATCCACTCAATACAGACTGTAATAAAAGAAAGTGCATTTAAACTCTCTGTCCGCGTATACATATAACCCGTCCTCTGTAAGGACGCCTGAGAGATGTGGATTCATGCAGTCAATTATCCGATTATCTCATTATTATCTGGTTAATCATTCTTCATGATCATGGTGAAATGGCATGATAGACTCAACCAGAGGGATATTTTTAGCTGTTCATCTGGTGCTTTTAACCTCGCCCTCTATTATTCTTGGCTCTCTAGAGTGCATGAGGTTGTGTCGTTCGAATCGGTGATCTGAGAAGAAACAAAATGTTCAGGATGTGGTGTTCGGTACATGATGTGACTTTCCAAGTCAGACACTTTAACTCGTGTTTCACAGTCGAGGCTTAAGCTAGTCTCAGACTAAAATGCATGATTGAGCGGTTTTAACTAAAAGCAACTTCTCAGAGACATTGTTTTGTCAAGATGCACACTGTAATGCAGGGGTCACCAAACTCTTCAGCCCGAGGGCCGCATTAACTGTGAAACAGCAGTTCGGGGTCCGACTACACACTCGAGGTCCAAATAAAAAAGTTGTTTTTAATTATTTATTTAATATTATTTTATTCAGTTATTACTTAATAACACAATGATACACTTAATACACTACACATGATCACCTGTATTAGTGGGAATGTTAAAATTGTTTCCTGGATGCCAAAATAGCAGACATTTCTGGCTCTAGATTTGATTTCCCTAACTAAGTTTGTCCTTAAATTATTCTTCACATTTTTTTTTCTCTTGAAAATGTTTGTTCACACATGTATGTTGTTCAAAAGATTGAAAGGTACATTGATGCAAAAGTTTTGACATTAGGAATGTCTGCCTTAGGCAAAAACGGGGAAAAAAACACCAGTTCTGCGGGCTATATCACACATTTTATATGTTTATACATAACATTTTTATACATTTTACATCACACCCGCGAGCTATATGAGGGTGTGATAAATATGCGTCTGCGGATTATATGCGGGAATCATCTCATTGACGGTGACCGGAAGTAGAAAAAATAAGCAGCGAACAAGGTTTTATAATGTAGTGATAGGTTGGAAAACGTCTCTGTTAACTATCGTAACCTGTTATTTACAGGTTACGATAGTAAACCTGTATTCCGTTTAGAGAAGCGTGAAGGAAATACTCTGACGCAATGGTCGCGCCTATGCTGTTTATCCCGTCTGTCTGCCAGATCCGCATCGCGCCACGATTGGCCAGTTGTCAAAAATGGTTTCAGAAATGACGTGAAGGGGAGGAGTTCCCAAATGCATTTCATTGCAACATCTCGTTCCCGCTCTATAAAGGGAACGCGCTTCTGCGCGCCTCTATTTTAATTCGGTAAAAACATAACGTCCACGTAAGCGGCGGCGTAAAATTATGTATTTTTTTCCGTAGACAAAAAGGTCTCCGCACCTAATCTTGGCTTAATGTAAGCCCTGTCTGTGGAACCGGGCCGTAGCTTGTTATAGGTCTTGAATCAAATTTATAACAACTGATGCATAAACACATTTAAATGTACTGAAGGACATCAAGATAGTCATGTATGGTTAAATTTAATGTAATTTGTGTGTTAATGAATCAAATCTTTTCTTCCATATTGCGACGTATATCTGTGAGTGAAACAGCTTCTCAAACAAGAACAAATGTAGGGTGTGGGGCTTGAGTGTGTCTGTGGGGAATTGATTGGATGTTTGTGGTTTACTATTGGTGGATCTCATGTGATTGACAGGTTGAGATGTTGCTGTTATTCAGCTTCAAAATAACAACATATAAATAAATAAATGCTGTGCATGGATAAATAATTTATAATAAACAGCAATACTCAATACTTATAATTGTTTAACAAATATATTATAATATTTATATATAAATATTAAGCAATAATCAAAATTGTCCATTTTGATTTCATGGTGACTTTATAAAAGTTAAAAGGTTAACACACAGACAGATAGGCAATGCAATAGTTAATTTGTGTAGAAAAGCTGTGAGAGTTCAATTAAAATTACTCTCCCAGGTGAACCTTTATAGTCATTACCCATAATTCTTCAATTTATCTTTCTTTTGTAGAAACTAATACAGGTCTGGAAAAACATGAGGGTGAGAAAATGACAAATTTCAAATTTTTGGGTGAACTATCCCTTTAAAAATATTACATATTGCAAAAGCATGCAAAAGAAAAGCTAAACATAGTTAAAAGTACAATTAAATCTGTCATCTTTTTAACTTGACGCGCTCTTAAAAATGAAACTTATTTTATTAACGAGCCATTGTCAGCAACACACACCACACACACACACACACACATACATACATACATATATGTGTATTTATATATATATATATATATATATATATATATATACACACACACATAAATAAATACATTTAAATGTGTATTTGTATATATATATATATTAACAAATACACACACATATATATACATATATACAAATACACATTTAAATTTATTACAATTAAATGTCTGATCTTTTCAGCATGATGCGCTCTTAATAATAAAGGTTCTGTAACATTCCTCTAAACTGTTAAACTGTTAATTGCACAAAAGTCTCTTTACGGAGAGAGAAACCTATGAATGAGTTTTACGGGAAAATTCGGAAAACATGTTCCCAGAACCTCACGTGGGCGCGCGCGCGTGCGGGTGAAAGTGTGTCACTGGGTTAAAGCGCGCACGCGCACGCGCGCAGAGGGGAGGCGCCGCTGACGGAGGAACATCGCGTCCCGACACACACACACACACACACTCACAGATCGAGCTTGAAACATTGGGCCATCGACAGGCTGAACTGCAACATTCAGCGACTCTGAAGACATGCGATCCGCAAAGCAAGGTAAAACGAGGCTTTATTATCGCTTATGATTTTAATCCAATTTATTACATATTTAGCACTATAAGGGCATTTACTCGTTATTTGAAGAAAGAAAAGGTGTTTACAAATGCAATCGTGATGGTATCAGATAATATATATATACATTTAATAAATATTTGTATTTATATTTATTAATATGTGTATTATCTATCTATCTATATATATATCTATCTATCTATCTATATATATATATATATATATATATATATATATATATATTATTTCTAGCTTTATTATTTATCTTTTTTTATTTATGTTTTATATATTTTTACATATGTATATTTATATTATATATATAAATATATATATATAGAGAGAGAATAAAATATATCCACTGTCATAAAAACCTGTGAATATTAAGGAAAAATCAGTTTATTTCTTGACATAGACATGTTGAATACAAATACATCTTTGAGCGAAAAACAAGTAAATACTTTTATCAAAAGTCAGTTTATCAAATACTTTTATTTGTCATATTTTGTTACATGTGCACAGACCATTGCTGTTGATATTTAATTAAGAAGTGTATGAATGGCAATATATTATGAATATATAACTATATATAATATACCTATCAATATTATTATTTATATATTATATATATATATATATATATATATATATATATATATATATATATATATATATATATATATCCCTCTGGCATATTATTGAAGCTTGCGTGTCTTAGATCTGTTCTGTGTTGTGAGTTAAAGCGCCTTTGCATTACATACACGTATACACACACACACACATACACTAGATGTGGGTTAGAGAGCCCGTGACGTCACACACACAGAACTCAGAGTACTAGAAGAGCTGGAGCTTCACGTGGCTCGGCCATGTGCATGTGTGTACGAGCAGACGTGATCTGCCTCTATTGGTCATGACGTGTGTCATGCGTAATCCCTGATTGGTGGAAGCCAGGCGGTTGCATAATTTAGCACACTGCCCTGACGCGAGACTCTCTGCAGTACCACGTGAGGAAGCAGGAGACAGAGAGTGACCTACATATTCTTCCCGTACAAAACACGAGGTCCACGTGTGGGTGGGTCTGGGAAACGAGGCTTGTTGCTGTTTAAAACCTCCCTTGTCCATTTAAAGATTGTACACTGCCTGATCGTGTATTATGCATGTACTTTTTCAGTGAACTACTAAAATAGTGACTGCTTTGTCCATTAAAAATACAGTGATGGTATCAAATTGTTCTTTTTTCTACCATAGTGCTATAGTGTAATTAAACAATGCTATACATTTCTGCATTGCATTCAAAAAGCACATTGACATTCTAATCAGTTCTTGCTTTCTCTGGGAACTGAACATAATGATATTGGTGTTGCAAGAGGTTTCATTCATTTAAAACTGGGTCATCATGAGCTGTCCAACATGTGTGTGCACTGCATACGATTATATAATTCTAGAGCAGAGTGAACAATAAAAGCATATTTGTGACCTCTTTATAGCTTACATCCATGTTAGTTTACGTAAAGCAGTTATCTAATATGTGAGTGAAATGCAACGAGGCTGGTTAAACTGTCTCACGAGTTAAAACAGTTTCAGATCATCTTCACAGACTGCGTTTGTAATTGTTTTTAATGTAATAATATTTTAATATAAAAGCCCATTTTCGCCACAGAATATATAAAAAAAAGGTAACCATGGCTTCTGTTCACAGAAAAAAAGCTTAGTAAACTCAGAATTGTGAGATATGAACTCGCAATTTTGAGAAGAAAAGTCTAAATTATGATAATTTATTAAAAAAAACGATAAAAATTACCTTAAAAAATATATAAAAAAATTCCACGGTGGAAACAAAATTTTAGAATTCTGAGTAATGACATCAGAATTCCAAGATGTAAAGTTAGAATTCCGAGTAATGACATCAGAATTCCAAGATGTAAACTCAGAATTCTGAAGGTAAAAAAAGTTTTTGAGACTAAAAAGTAGTAGGCAGAAACAAGATTCCATAAAAATAAGAACATTATTAGATCCATTATTGGACCAGTAGAACAAAAAATAATGTAAATGATTTTTTTATTTGGAATTTTCCACATTTTCTTTTTTTAATCTAGTAAATGCATATCAGTGTGTGCATCTTTAGTACTGAGCATAACTGCTAATACTCTTGTAAATGTTTGTTTTTTAGCGTGTGCATTTAAAAAATGTCCCTGCTCTTTTTATTTCCAAGGAGGCGTGATCGCCTACGTCTGCTCCTCAAGCTCCGCCTCCAGTCCCGAGTCACGCATGAGTGACAGCTCTATCCCCACCCCATCGTCCCCCCCACCGAGCCGCAGCACAGACCCGCCCACCGCCGGACTGCCATCGAAGCGCCTCCACCCACCCAAGACCCTCGCAGCCAAGAGCGGCATCACCAGTGAGTTCAGCTTTCATATGAGATTTAACGTCTACAACACAATCGGCAGGATTTGCCCAGTGGATCATTATTGCCTGTATTGATAATGGTCTAATCTACATGATTAGACCAGAAGAATTAAAAAAAAGGGGTAATTTTGCATTGCCATTTATTTATTTACTGACGTTTCAGTCCCATGCCCTACATCAGGCATTTACATTGAAACAAAATCTTTTGAATTTAAGATATGACTCAAACAATAACAACTTTAATCTTGGAAATGCATATTTTGACATCAGTTCGTTTGCACTGGATGTGACTCTCGCGTGTGTATTTTGCAGAGCTTAATGGAATGGTGCTGCTGTGTAAAGTGTGCGGTGACGTGGCGTCGGGCTTCCACTACGGTGTTCACGCTTGTGAAGGCTGCAAGGTAAGGAATCGCTTCCCTCGGGATCAACGGGCACTTTCATCATGTCAGGTTAAACTTGATTTGCTTGGCAGAGAATGCAATCCTAAACATGCAGAAAACACTTGTGTTCTCCTGTAACAAATTAATGTATTTCTGTCCAAATATCACTTCTATCACAAAACAATCACCAAATATGGAACCTTGAGACTCAGACCTTTCCAACGAAATGCAATTTGACTATAAAGTAATTAAAATAAATAAATAAATAATATGACTCCGCCCATTAATAGCATTTCGAGTATCGTTTCCATAGTAACAACATCCAGTTTCAATTCGCAAGCTTTTGAGTTTTAGGGTTAGATTTTTTTTTTGGAAGGGGCCCATCTTAAAATGAGGGGGCCAAACTGCGTGCGATTGTTGACGTAGGGGGGGCGCGTGATTGTTGGGCGGGGGGCGCGCGCAACGCGCAATTGTTGACTTTGGGGGTGCCTTGCGATCGTCTTGTGCGGCGGGCGATATGTGCTTTCACTTTCGTTTTTACAGTCGCCATTTTAACCAATTGAAAATCTAAGGGGGCCGGATATGTACGCCACTGGTTTGTAAGCTTTTGAATGACACCTAATTTACGATGATTACTAAAATATGCGATATGCAAAACAGGCAGTGACGTAAAACAAAATATTAAAAAATTAAGTAGTAAAAATATAAATATTAGACAAAAAAACTTGATTTGACAAAGGTTGGCTGTGGTCAAATTCTAAATGAACTATTAATTAAAACGAAACTGAAATAAAAATAAATCTGCATAGAATTATTAAAAAACGTATAAAAATGTACAACAAAATTGTTAAAATTCAATTGAAAGTAAATGCTAATTGCAGTTATGAATAAATACGATGAGTTTATAACTGTGCTGATGATCTTCACAGGGCTTCTTCAGGAGGAGCATCCAGCAGAACATCCAGTATAAGAAATGCCTGAAGACGGAGAGCTGCACTGTCGTGCGGATCAACCGCAACCGCTGCCAGCAGTGCCGCTTCAAGAAGTGCTTATCTGTGGGGATGTCGCGCGACGGTGAGAAATCAGGCTAGCAGCGCGTTAAATCAGGCTTACAACATAAATCATGCTAGCAACATGCTAAATCAGGTTAACATGATGAATCATGCTAGATCAGGCTAACAACATGATAAATTAGGCTAGCAACACGCAAAAACAGGCTAGCAACATGATAAATCAGGTTAGCAACATGATAAATCAGGCTAGCAACACAAAACAGGCTAGCAAAATGCTAAATCAGGTTAACAACATAAATTAGGCTAACAAAATGCTAAATCATGTTAGCAACACAATCAGGCTAACAACATGCTAAATCACCTTAAAACATTTAATCAGGCTAGCAACATGATGAATCAGGTTAACAAGCTAAATCAGGCTAGCGACATACTAATTCATGTTCGAAACATGCTAACAAAATGATAAATCATGCTAACAACAAATTAAATCAAACTAGCAATGTGCCAATTCATGCTAGCAGCGTGTAAAAACATCCTTTGAATCTTGATTTTGTTTTTGGGCTCAACTAGATATGAATCCTTCAAAAAATACATAATTTTCCTCACATCTGACATTGTTGCTGCTCCTAAATCATTGATCAGTGTTCAGAAACAGTGACCCTGATATTGAGAAGAACTCCTGCTGGAGAGACTGTTCTTTTCATGCTCAAATAGCAACATCACACACTAATAAGTGCACAAGAGCATAAGAGGACCGCCTTTAATAAACAATCTGTCTTTCAGCTGTGCGATTCGGACGCATTCCCAAGCGGGAGAAGCAGCGGATGCTCCTGGAGATGCAGACGGCCATGAATAACATGATGAACAACAATCAGCTGCAGCACATGCTTCACAGCGCCATAGAGACCAGCCAGAGCGACTCCAATTCCTCTTCTCCGTCGCCGCCGGATTCGCCTCGGTCCTCGTCGGATCTCTCCCGGGATTCGGAGTCAGTCGCTCCCATGGACACGGCGTCCTCCTGCTCGTCGGACAGCGGAGAGGAAGACGGGGTGAGCAATGGACGCATTCCCCGCGAGGACCTGTTCACGTACAGCTCATCCGGATCTCCGGCCAGCTCTGAAACGCTCAGTGAGGAACCGCAGCGGGAATGCTGGAACCGCTGGAACGACAACCAGTGGCGCTCTGACGGCACCACTGGACCTTATAGAGAACAGGCGACCGCGCACCATGTGACCCAGCAGTGCGTTCAGAGCGGGTGCCCCCGTCAGACGGGAGAGGACAGAGGACATCTGGTTAGTGACAGTCTCTGTTTATACACCAATCTTAGCAACCACAACATTTTATTGTTAACTAAAACTATTAACCCCTGAACTGCCACCGCTTTTTTTTATTGCCTTTTTTCGTGTCACATATTGTAGCCATCATCATAAATTGGGTGTCATTCGAAAGCTCACAAACTCAAAACAGTTCCTGTGAAAACGGTTTTGAAATTAGAAGTAATTTTTTTTAGTGGGCTCCTCCCCCTTGTGGGCGGAGTCAGGTTTCATATTACAAATTTTAACTACTTTATAGTCAAATCGCATATCGTCGGAAAGGTCTGAGTCTCAAGGTTCTATATTTGGTGATTGTTTTGTGATAGAAGTGATATTTGGACAGAAATTCATTGATTTGTTACAGGAGAATGCATCACACCCGGTAGATGTTTTTTGTACAGTGCGAAAACGAATACATTTTTGTGACCTCAACTTCAAATTCTGAGCACAACTTCGTTAGACACTTAATTTGCTTGTGAATCACTTATTGTGCTATAATGTCATCAACATCATTCAATCTGGTTTTACAACAGAGTAATAAAAAAGTAAGAATTTGAGTGAAAAAAGTTCACTTATTCTCCTTGTTATTCTCCGCGATGCTTTATGGGATTCCATTCTCTCCAAAGAACACTTTCCATACCGTTTTAGGGCCAGTTCACACAGAACACAGACATGTCAGTGAAACGGAAAAAAACGCAAGGTCTAGAAATGCATATTTTCATCCCTTTGACACGTACGATTACGCACGATTATAACGTTCAGTGCGTCATATTAAAACTATTCAGTGTTTTCAACCACATAATATTTATTTTAGGTTTCAGACATTTAAATGCACGCAAGACATTTCAGACATTTCAGACATTAAAATACACACTGATGTTTAAGGAAGCGGCAATAATCTAAATTCAGGGTGTTTTATTCATATCATACACACGTTGCATAACTATAACGTTTTCTCTATTCGTCACCAGCCTCTTACTTTCCTGTGATAAGATGATGCGTTTTAAAATAACCAGTATCTTTTTAACTAAAGAATTTTTTTTTTACTTATTTCAACGTGTTTTTACAATTGAATGCACAAGATGCAAGCGCAACAGTCAAACACGTCCTTATAGCTCATGATTACATAGAAAAACATTGTTGAATGGAACATTTTGGCCAAAAGAATACATTTGGTCCTATTTTTTGAACAGCTATTGAACACGAGCACAGCTTTAAACAGGCAGTGCAGACTCATTTTAGCACTAAAGTGATTCTGAAAGTGTTTCTGGTCTAATTTGACTCTACCTGTCTTCTCTCAGGTGTGTCCCATGAGCGTTTCCCCCTTCGTGGATCCATGCAAGCCTGGTCATGAAATCTGGGAGGAGTTCTCCAAGAGTTTCATCCCTGCTGTACGAGAAGTCGTGGAATTTGCCAAGCGAATCCCTGGCTTCCAGGACCTTTCCCAACATGACCAGGTTAACCTCCTCAAGGCGGGAACCTTCGAGGTAAAGCGGCACAAGTCCCGACGCACCTCGGACAGCAGCAGCCGTCCATCAGACCCCTAACGTTCTCCTCCGTTTAGGTTCTGATGGTGCGCTTCGTGCCTTTGTTTGACGTGAAAGAGCGAACGGTGACCTTCCTGAGCGGGAGGAAGTACAGCGTGGACCTGCTGCGCTCCATGGGCGCCGGAGAGCTGCTCAACTGCATGTTCGAGTTCAGCGAGAAGCTCACAGTCCTGCAGCTCAACGAGGAAGAAATGAGTCTCTTCTCTGCCGTGGTTCTGGTGTCTGCAGGTACGGCATTCAAAAACACATCCAACTGAGCACCATAAGTGCACATGCTTTCCTGTACAATCAGTAGAGTGGCGCTTGCAACATCAAGGTCATGTGTTTGATTCTCAGGGAAAGCAAGAACTGATTAGAATATTTGTGATTTATATCTTGTCACTTTGGATAAAAGTGTCTGACAAATGCATAACTGTAAAGCTTATACATTTTGTTCTTTAAATATTATAAATGCACTTAAACATTATTTTAATTAATATAAATATAATTATTTTTAGAATATTTATAATAAATTAATTTACGATTTATATTATTTTTATAATCAGTGCGAACACAGCACACAAATATTGTGCATTATATTTTAAATTTAATTATATTGAACGATTTATTGATACAGATTAGTTTTGCATTATAATCTTTGTTTTAATAATGGTATATACACTTACATTTTTTGCATGCTTTTTGTAGAATGTACGTCAAGAATGTAAACGGCACATAACAAAATTACTAATACTAAAATTAAAGTTAAAAATGAAAAATCTAAAAATAAAAACTAATTACAAAAAGTACAATAAAAATATATTTAAGAATTTAATATAGTTTTTTAAAAGTTATAAATTTATTTTTAAAATATAAATACATTTATCGACAATATATATTAAATAGGAAAACATTATTGTTTTTTTATATTAGATGTATACTGTATTGTAAAATTAACGGACTTAAAATGATTTTATAATTACATATATAATGTATTCTTTATAAATTATATCTACGTATATATTTATAGACAAAAATATACATTTAAAGTAAATAATTTGTACTATTCATTAATAAATTATATACATGCATTTAAAGACAATATAAATGTAATGTAAATTAATACATTTATGCTATTAATTTATTTTAGTTTTATTTTTAGATTTAATTTAAAGTAAGTGCATGAGACTTGACTTTTTAAATGTAAATCAATATAAATTAATTTATAATAATAATAAATAATGATTTTAATATAAATTGTTGATTTTTATACATTTAAAACATTTATTTTTAAATTATAAATGCATTTAAAGACAATATAAATTTAATGTAAACAAATACATTTATGCATTACAAATATAATTATTTATTAAGCACACAAATATTGATTATAAGCATGCAACTTTCATTTAACTTGTGCATTTGTGCATGCCCTTGCAGAACGATCAGCCATTGAGAACATCAGCGGCGTCGAGGCCCTGCAGGAGACGCTGATCAGAGCTTTGAGGAACCTGATCATGAAGAACCACTCGAACGAAGCCGCCGTCTTCACCAAGCTGCTTCTGAAGCTGCCCGAACTGCGCTCGCTCAACAACATGCACTCCGAAGAGCTGCTAGCCTTCAAAATACAAACTTAAACCCAGCGGCACTTCCTTTTACTCCGTCTGACCAATCCGGCTTGTAAAGTTTACTCTTGAATGTATTTAACTGGCTTTTTTACGCCGTTTTGTGATTAAAGGCACTTTGAGTTGCATTCAGAAACTTTTAGATGATTTTAAAACTACATTAGATATTGTGATTTGCTTATTACGCACAAGCAAAGATGGTCTACGTTTCACGTTATTTTAGTAAAACGATCGACTCTTCCTTATCAGTATATCATGACTTTTAATTACGTGCAATAGCTGCTAAAGCATGGCTATCGTATAAGAGCAGCTTTATGTCGTATCGTGTCTTCTTAAAAAGATTATGTGTTGTAAATATATAAATATACGGTATCATTTGTTTCTGAATGTATGTCTGTTTCTAGCAGCATGTTGGCATCGTTTTAACCTGTTTAACAGGGCAATGCTTTTGCACGAGGTGTCGAGGAACAGATGGGGTTACGTTTGCATAAAAAGAGGATTTATGATTTTAAATTATGCTTTTATATAAGCCACGTACAGAGAAGTGTAATAAGTCTTCCATTATGCTGAGGGAAACGTATAGTGGACGCGAACAAGTGCACAAGTGAAAGAGATGGAGTTTATTTATGGATCTTTTTTTACAGATTGCCTTATCACTCTTTGCCACATCTATGGACACAGAGAACGTGTTTTGATTTTCTTCTCGATGTTTGCAGAGCAGGGAAACCATGTTAAAATCCCAGTTATTTTGGGATGCACTGCTCCCGGTTTACTCTATGCATATGGAAACAGCTTGACGATATGAACATTTCTGTTTTTTGTTTCCTTATAAACAACAGTGCAGTATGTATAGTTGTGTATATCTATTTGAATTATATCATTATGAAGTAAATAAATATTTACTTGTCATTTGTTGTCATGCATGTTTATTGCACTTCCTGTGTTTATCCACTAGAGGACACTGAAAGCTGTGAACGTACTCGTTACTGAACAGAATAAAGCGACTCCTGAGAAACACTATGCAGCATAAGTGAAAAATTAATATAAAAATGATAATAAATGGTTGTATTTCAGTTTATTCATCAGACTTGAGTGCATTGCATTATGGGATACATCACTCTGGTTGTGTTACGCATACATTCTAAATGTTGTCGGTCATTCGGGTATTTAATGCAATTACGATTTTTGCATATTGCGCAATTAATTAAAGTGCTTATTTAGGAAAACAGGACAGAAGCATAAATGTGTGTAAAGTGCGTTGGTCATCCTGAGATCCTAGTGAAACTATAAAAACAGGTAACACTACAGAAGTTTCATTTCTTAACATTAGAGGAATTAGTAAATATTTAATGACAATTAACATGCATTCATATGTATATACTGTATATGTGCATTGTTAATGTTAGCTGATGCATTAATTAATGGTAACAAGTGAGACCTTGCTGTCTTGCATTTATTACAGAATGCCAAAATATTTATTTTCAGTTTTAAACCATTTTATCTGCAGTATTAAAGGGGAAAATTTAAGCCACTGAATGAGTGTAAAATATAGAAAGACAATATTCTAAAGGTTTACACACACACACACAACATATAAAAGCTCTATTTTAACATGTCCTGAGTGGAAACAATAGTAAGAAAACCTAAACAGTACTATTTGTTTTTATATTAAATATATATTTGAATTCAAATGCATGTGACGTCAAACGCAGAATAACCGTAAAAGGAAGGCGAGATCTCACACACACACACACACTCACACACACACACACACACACACACACGCATTAAAGTGCACGAGTGAGGAAAATGCATTGACTATTGCAATCTAATATCGGTTTGACTCACACATCAGCATGTTGTTCAGATGCACATGATCAGTTTATGATTCATAATGTGAGATCTGTCAGATGGTCTTTGCATGCATGACGTTTGACCTGAGAGGCTGCGTCTCCAGACATGACAGCTGTCAATCACTGATGTGCAGCAGGTCACGGGGTCAGAGTTCGTCTCGTTCCTGCTCCTGAATCCCGTTCGCTCCTGTAGTTCACACTGACCAGAGACAGAAAGGGTTTATCATTTATCAAGCATTTGGTCTTTATCAGGGTATTTTTTTTCTTATTTCATTGAATGGCAAAGTAATATCATACATTACATTCCACTTAATTTAATAAAAACTACCTTATCAGTTCGAGCTGAAGAAATATCAACCCGCTATAAACAACATAGAACGATTCATTCAGGAATCGCAGCTGATCTTGAATCAACTCACTGATCTCCGGTCAAAATGAACTGATATAATAGTTTTATATATAATAGTACCAGATTTAAGTACTAGTAAATGAAAAATCACATTTAGATGATGACTGTCAGTTATTAGCTAACAAAATCTGCTGTAAAACTGTTTGGGGTCGGCAAGATTTGTTTCTGAAGGAGTCTCTTTTGCTCAGCAAGGCTGCATTTATTTGATCAAAAATACAATTAAAAATTAAAATAACTTTTCTATATGAATATATAGTAAAGTGTAATTTATTCCTGTAATTAAAGCTGAATTTATTAGATGATAAATACAGTAAAACAGTGTAATATTATATCAGTGTAAAACAACTGTTTTCTATGTGAATATATAGTAAAGTGTTATTTATTCCTGTGATTAAAGCTGAATTTATTAGATGATAAATATAGTAAAACAGTGTAATATTATATCAGTGTAAAACAGCTGTTTTCTATGTGAATATATAGTAAAGTGTTATTTATTCCTGTGATTAAAGCTGAATTTATTAGATGATAAATACAGTAAAACAGTGTAATATTATATCAGTGTAAAACAGCTGTTTTCTATGTGAATATATAGTAAAGTGTAATTTATTCCTGTGATTAAAGCTGAATTTATTAGATGATAAATACAGTAAAACAGTGTAATATTATATCAGTGTAAAACAGCTGACGTCATGAGCCAGGAGTATAACTGCACGCGGCAGACTAGCAGCCTCAGCTTAGTGTCTTCAACAGCGCTCGAAGCTAACGTGTGTTTGAGTTGCTCTGCTGGCTGTAAGTTGATATATTTCACTTACCTTGGAAGAAATGGCGGATTCACAGTCTTTCAGGCGTTGTGTCACTCCTTGCCCGCGTTTTATCACGGGTAAGGACACACACGCTCTCTGTGTCTTTTGTTTGGGCGAAGCTCATGCACGCTCAGCGCTCGAGGGCACTGAGTGTGCAGAGTGTTTGCAGCTGCCGCTGCGCACTCTTCGCTCACGCCTGGCAGTCTTCGAGGGGACTGCTCAGGCTTGCGTTCCTCGTGGGTCTGGTCCCGCTGCAGCTGAGGCTCAGCGGCGGCTGCACTCATGGGGATCGCAGCTGGATTTAGCAGCGGGGTTGGAGACGGGCGAGCCCTTTTCTCCTCCCTTACCTGCTGAATCCGCGCTCACTCAGGATTCGGAAGCGCACCATGCGGTGATTACTTCCGACTTGGGTGATGACGCTCTGCTGAACCTCTCTAGTTCCGAGGAACTAGAGGTGGACGTAGTCAGCATTGATGTGGATGAAGCTGAACCGCCATCAGCTTCACCCGCGTTTGAGGAGCTGCTTGAGGTTGTCACTCGGGCAACGGCGAGGCTCGGTCTCGAGTGGCCAGCTGAGCCCAGGGACGCTCGCCCTAAAAGTCGGTTAGACGAGCGTTACCTGCCTGCTCGAGTGCAACCTCAGCGTCGGGGTTTGCCGTTTTTCCCGGACCTCCACACCGAGGTGTCGAGGTCTTGGAAGCGGCCCGCCTCCCATAGGGTGCATAGCAGCGTTTCCGCTAACTATGCTACCATTATGGGAGCCAAAGAGCGCGGCTATGGGGCGATGCCTAGAGTGGAGGAGGCGCTGGCTAACTACCTCGCCCCCCACTCATCGCCGCCCCTTAAAACCCCGACGCTGCCCACCAAACCCCTCCGGGTTACTTCCACCATGGTGGGCAGAGCATACTCCGCGGCTGGTCAGGCTGCAGCGTGTTTGCACACGTCTTCACTGCTGCAGGCCTACCAGGCGGAGCTGCTCGCAGACCTCGATGAGGGCGGGGGAATCGGCCCTGAGGCAGTAGCCGAGCTGCGCAGGGCCACCGATCTTTCTCTGAGGGCTGCTAGGGAAACGGCCGGTTCTATCGGTCGCTCCATGGCAGCCCTGGTGGCCACAGAGAGACATCTCTGGCTCAACCTGACTTCTCTCAGAGAAAAAGACAAGAATGTTCTGATCGACGCTCCTCTTACGCCTCCTGGTCTCTTCGGCGACGCTGTCAAGATGGCCGTCGAGAGATTTCAGGAGGCTGCTAAGCAGGAAGTAGCGTTCAGGAAGATTCTTCCCCGCCGCTCTCGGGCAGCTGGGCTTGCGAGCCAGCCGCAGCCCAGCAGCAGCTCCTCGCACCGCGCTGCTCAGCGGCAGAGTGTGGCTTCTCGCCAGCCTCCCCAGTCGGGTGGCGGCGCTGGTCGCCGCACTCAGCCGCAGCCCTCTGGCAAAAGGACAGATCTGAGGGCTGTCCTTCAGGCCAGGAAGGCTAAGAGCAAGAGGCCCTGACACACTCCGGTCGCGGCCTCGCAGCGCTGGTCCTCCTCGAGGGGTGGACCAGTGCACACCAAGCGCGGTGTACGGCTCGGGGTCTCGAGGGACCCGGGCCGTGCTCTACGCGGGCAGTCTTGTCCAGTCACGCTCCTCTCGGGCCGTGCTGGGCAGGTTGCCCCCTCTGAGGAGGGTCCTAGAGCATCCGCCCCGGCGGTCCTTTGGTTTCGGCCGGGGCTCCGGGGTGGCAAAATATTTATATCCAGAGGTCGGTCTCGAGAGGCTGATACCCCTAGTAGATTTCCTGGCGGCGTGGCAGCGCCTCCCAGGTATCTCTCGATGGGTCCTGCGTACCGTATCAGAAGGATACGCTGTTCAATTCCGGGTTCATCCTCCCGGCTTTGCGGGCGTATTACCAACAGTGGTGAACCCCGAGCAGGCTCTGGTCATGGAACGAGAAGTAGACTCACTGCTGAGGAAAGAGGCCATAGAATATGTACCCCTCTCAGCCAGAGAATCAGGTTTCTACAGCCGGTACTTCATAGTTCCCAAGAAGGGTGGAGGCTTACGCCCTATCTTAGATCTTCGCACTCTGAACAGTTTTGTCAGGCGACTGAAATTCAGAATGTTAACTCTGAAGCAGATCGTAGCTCAAATCAGGTCCGAGGACTGGTTTGTCTCGATAGATCTCAAAGACGCGTATTTCCACGTCTCCATCCTTCCTCAGCATCGGAAGTTCCTCAGATTCGCCTTCGGGGGGAAGGCTTATCAGTACCGGGTTCTTCCGTTCGGCCTGGCTTTGTCTCCTCGCACTTTCACCAAGTGCGTGGATGCAGCTCTAGCTCCGCTCCGATCCCGAGGGATCCGGATCTTGAATTATATCGACGACTGGCTCATTTTGGCCCAGTCTCGAGGGTTGGCGGTTCGGCATCGAGATGTCGTTCTCGCACATATGAAGGAGCTCGGGCTGAGACTAAACGCCCAAAAGAGTGTACTCTGGCCGAGGCAGAGCACGACTTTCCTAGGCGTTGTATGGGACTCGGTGTCAATGTCGGCACGGCTTTCCCCCGTGCGCATTACATCAATCCTATCAGCAGTCAACGACATAAAGCTAGGCCAGCTGGTCACTGTCAGACACTTCCAGAGAGTTCTGGGGCTCATGGCAGCAGCCTCCTGCGTGATACCGCTAGGTTTGCTTCACATGAGACGTCTGCAGTGGTGGCTCAAGTCCAGGGGGTTTTCCCCGAGGGGGAACCCTTCCCGCCTGATCAAGGTCTCAAGGCGCTGCCTGCGAGCCTTGAGTCAGTGGAAGAATCCCTGGTTTCTTGCCCAAGGACCCGTACTGGGACCAGTCTGTCACCGCGTGACGCTGTCGACAGACGCCTCCCGCTCGGGTTGGGGGGCGGTCCTGAGGGACCGCTCAGCCCAAGGTTTATGGAACGAGGCCTGCCTCTCTCTGCATATCAATGCGTTGGAGATGTTGGCAGTTTGGAGGGCGCTTCAAGCCTTCCTCCCAGACCTCTGGGGCCACCATGTGTTAGTCCAGTCGGACAACATGGCGGTGGTATCCTACATAAACCATCAGGGGGGTCTCCGCTCCCTTCGGCTTTCCAAGCTGGCCGGGCGGATCCTCCTCTGGGCTCGGAACAAACTCTGCTCCCTACGGGCAGCTTATATTCCGGGGTCCCAGAACACGGAAGCAGACTTCCTGTCGAGACAGGGGCCGAGGCCCGGGGAATGGATGCTCCACACCGAGGTGATGGAGCAGATATGGGAGAAGTTCGGTCAAGCCCAAGTGGACCTCTTTGCGTCCCACGAGGCGACCCACTGCCCTCTGTGGTACTCCCTTTCTCCTCCAGCTCCGTTGGGACTGGACGCAATGCAACAGGAGTGGCCGAGGCTACCCCTGTATGCTTTTCCCCCAGTAGCTCTGCTCCCGGGGGTTCTAGAGAAAGTTCGCCAGGACAGGGTCCGTCTCACCTTAGTTGCCCCGCGGTGGCCGGGCAGGGTGTGGTTCTCGGACCTGGTGTCCCTCCTAGACGGCACTCCTTGGAGGATTCCCGTCAGAGTGGACCTCCTGTCTCAGGCACAGGGCAGGATCCTTCATCCTCGCCCGGAACTGTGGAATCTGTGGGTCTGGCCTCTGAGGGGGCCCGACTCATAGACTCGGGTCTCTCGACTGAGGTCGTTGAGACCATTCTCCACTCTAGAGCCCCATCCACGAGGAAACTCTACGCCAGGAAGTGGGCCTCCTTCACTTCCTGGTGCGGTAGCAAACCTGTAGACCCAGTGACCTGCCAGGTCGGTATCGTCCTGGAGTTCTTACAGGAGAGGTTCGCCGCTGGGCTGTCCCCCTCCACGCTTAGGGTGTACGTGGCTGCCATCACGGCTTACCACGTGCCCCCGAGTGGTATACCCCTGGGTCGGGACCCCCTAGTAGCTCGTTTCCTCCGTGGCACTCTCAGGCTGAGGCCTGCGGTACGCTCCCGGGTTCCTTCCTGGGACCTGTCCCTGGTACTCCAGGCCTTGTCCCAGGAACCCTTTGAGCCGCTTGAGGACATCTCAGAGAAATTTCTCACTCTTAAAACGGTGTTCCTCCTAGCCATTTCCTCATTCAAGAGGGTTGGCGACCTTCAGGCCCTGTCAGTGGCCCCCTCCTGTCTGGAGTTTGCTCCTGGTCTGGCGAAAGCCTTCCTCTCTCCCAGACCAGGGTATGTTCCGAAGGTCCTCTCGAGCCCAGCTCGTCACATTGTACTGCAGGCCTTATGTCCTCCCCCCGTTGATGATCATGACCAGGACAGGAGCAAGGTCTGTCCAGTGCGAGCACTGGACGCCTATGTTCGCAGAGTGGCTTTATGGCGTAAGTCTGACCAACTCTTTGTATGCTTCGGGGCTCCTAAGGGAGCTCCAGCATCTAAACCTACTTTAAGCAGGTGGATAGTTGAGACTATCTCACTAGCTTATGAACAGACGGGTCAGCAGTGTCCTCTGCATGTCCGCGCCCACTCTACCCGGAGCATGGCTACCTCTAAAGCTTTTTTCGCAGGGGCTCCCCTTGCCGATATTTGTGATGCGGCTGGCTGGTCCTCACCGCATACTTTTATTAGGTTCTACCAGTTAGACCTTAACCCCGCTTTGGGAACCTTGGCCCTTTCGTAGTGAGCTACGTTAGCTTGGCATACTCCGTTCGCTGAGGCGGCGTGGGTATTCTCGTTCCCATATGCGTTCCGACGCAGTGTTGAGTTCCCTTGACAGGGAACGTCTCAGGTTACTTACGTAACCCTAGTTCCCTTAGAGGGAACGAGACACTGCGTCTCGTAGCCTCAGCTCCATCGCACGCCGGCTGTTTCAGACACTAGTTAAGCTGAGGCTGCTAGTCTGCCGCGTGCAGTTATACTCCTGGCTCATGACGTCACACTCGGCTACGTGCACTCGCACACCTGGTTTCAATTGCGCTTCAAGAGACAATAACACTAATGCGTTCCCATATGCGTTCCGACGCAGTGTCTCGTTCCCTCTAAGGGAACTAGGGTTACGTAAGTAACCTGAGACGTTTTCTATGTGAATATATAGTAAAGTGTAATTTATTCCTGTGATTAAAGCTGAATTTATTAGATGATAAATACAGTAAAACAGTGTAATATTATATCAGTGTAAAACAACTGTTTTCTATGTGAATATATAGTAAAGTGTTATTTATTCCTGTGATTAAAGCTGAATTTATTAGATGATAAATACAGTAAAACAGTGTAATATTATATCAGTGTAAAACAGCTGTTTTCTATGTAAATATATAGTAAAGTGTAATTTATTCCTGTGATTAAAGCTGAATTTATTAGATGATAAATACAGTAAAACAGTGTAATATTATATCAGTGTAAAACAACTGTTTTCTATGTGAATATATAGTAAAGTGTTATTTATTCCTGTGATTAAAGCTGAATTTATTAGATGAATACAGTAAAACAGTGTAATATTATATCAGTGTAAAACAGCTGTTTTCTATGTGAATATATAGTAAAGTGTAATTTATTCCTGTGATTAAAGCAGAATTTATTAGATGATAAATACAGTAAAACAGTGTAATATTATATCAGTGTAAAACAACTGTTTTCTATGTGAATATATAGTAAAGTGTTATTTATTCCTGTGATTAAAGCTGAATTTATTAGATGAATACAGTAAAACAGTGTAATATTATATCAGTGTAAAACAGCTGTTTTGTATGTGAATATATAGTAAAGTGTAATTTATTCCTGTGATTAAAGCTGAATTTATTAGATGATAAATACAGTAAAACAGTGTAATATTATATCAGTGTAAAACAGCTGTTTTCTATATGAATATATAGTAAAGTGTTATTTATTCCTGTGATTAAAGCTGAATTTATTAGATGAATACAGTAAGACAGTTTAATATTATATCAGTGTAAAACAGCTGTTTTCTATGTGAATATATAGTAAAGTGTTATTTATTCCTGTGATTAAAGCTGAATTTATTAGATGATAAATACAGTAAAACAGTGTAATATTATATCAGTGTAAAACAGCTGTTTTCTATGTGAATATATAGTAAAGTGTAATTTATTCCTGTGATTAAAGCTGAATTTATTAGATGATAAATACAGTAAAACAGTGTAATATTATATCAGTGTAAAACAGCTGTTTTCTATGTGAATATATAGTAAAGTGTAATTTATTCCTGTGATTAAAGCTGAATTTATTAGATGATAAATACAGTAAAACAGTGTAATATTATATCAGTGTAAAACAACTGTTTTCTATGTGAATATATAGTAAAGTGTTATTTATTCCTGTGATTAAAGCTGAATTTATTAGATGATAAATACAGTAAAACAGTGTAATATTATATCAGTGTAAAACAGCTGTTTTCTATGTGAATATATAGTAAAGTGTAATTTATTCCTGTGATTAAAGCTGAATTTATTAGATGATAAATACAGTAAAACAGTGTAATATTATATCAGTGTAAAACAACTGTTTTCTATGTGAATATATAGTAAAGTGTTATTTATTCCTGTGATTAAAGCTGAATTTATTAGATGAATACAGTAAAACAGTGTAATATTATATCAGTGTAAAACAGCTGTTTTCTATGTGAATATATAGTAAAGTGTCATTTATTCCTGTGATTAAAGCTGAATTTATTAGATGATAAATACAGTAAAACAGTGTAATATTATATCAGTGTAAAACAACTGTTTTCTATGTGAATATATAGTAAAGTGTAATTTATTCCTGTGATTAAAGCTGAATTTATTAGATGATAAATACAGTAAAACAGTGTAATATTATATCAGTGTAAAACAGCTGTTTTCTATATGAATATATAGTAAAGTGTTATTTATTCCTGTGATTAAAGCTGAATTTATTAGATGAATACAGTAAGACAGTTTAATATTATATCAGTGTAAAACAGCTGTTTTCTATGTGAATATATAGTAAAGTGTCATTTATTCCTGTGATTAAAGATGAATTTATTAGATGATAAATACAGTAAAACAGTGTAATATTATATCAGTGTAAAACAACTGTTTTCTATGTGAATATATAGTAAAGTGTTATTTATTCCTGTGATTAAAGCTGAATTTATTAGATGAATACAGTAAAACAGTGTAATATTATATCAGTGTAAAACAGCTGTTTTCTATGTGAATATATAGTAAAGTGTAATTTATTCCTGTGATTAAAGCTGAATTTATTAGATGATAAATACAGTAAAACAGTGTAATATTATATCAGTGTAAAACAACTGTTTTCTATGTGAATATATAGTAAAGTGTAATTTATTCCTGTGATTAAAGCTGAATTTTTTAGATGATAAATACAGTAAAACAGTGTAATATTATATCAGTGTAAAACAGCTGTTTTCTATATGAATATATAGTAAAGTGTCATTAATTCCTGTGATTAAAGCTGAATTTATTAGATGAATACAGTAAGACAGTTTAATATTATATCAGTGTAAAACAGCTGTTTTCTATGTGAATATATAGTAAAGTGTTATTTATTCCTGTGATTAAAGCTGAATTTATTAGATGAATACAGTAAGACAGTTTAATATTATATCAGTGTAAAACAGCTGTTTTCTATGTGAATATATAGTAAAGTGTTATTTATTCCTGTGATTAAAGCTGAATTTATTAGATGATAAATACAGTAAAACAGTGTAATATTATATCAGTGTAAAACAGCTGTTTTCTATGTGAATATATAGTAAAGTGTAATTTATTCCTGTGATTAAAGCTGAATTTATTAGATGATAAATACAGTAAAACAGTGTAATATTATATCAGTGTAAAACAGCTGTTTTCTATGTGAATATATAGTAAAGTGTAATTTATTCCTGTGATTAAAGCTGAATTTATTAGATGATAAATACAGTAAAACAGTGTAATATTATATCAGTGTAAAACAACTGTTTTCTATGTGAATATATAGTAAAGTGTTATTTATTCCTGTGATTAAAGCTGAATTTATTAGATGAATACAGTAAAACAGTGTAATATTATATCAGTGTAAAACAGCTGTTTTCTATGTGAATATATAGTAAAGTGTAATTTATTCCTGTGATTAAAGCTGAATTTATTAGATGATAAATACAGTAAAACAGTGTAATATTATATCAGTGTAAAACAACTGTTTTCTATGTGAATATATAGTAAAGTGTTATTTATTCCTGTGATTAAAGCTGAATTTATTAGATGAATACAGTAAAACAGTGTAATATTATATCAGTGTAAAACAGCTGTTTTCTATGTGAATATATAGTAAAGTGTAATTTATTCCTGTGATTAAAGCTGAATTTATTAGATGATAAATACAGTAAAACAGTGTAATATTATATCAGTGTAAAACAGCTGTTTTCTATATGAATATATAGTAAAGTGTTATTTATTCCTGTGATTAAAGCTGAATTTATTAGATGAATACAGTAAGACAGTTTAATATTATATCAGTGTAAAACAGCTGTTTTCTATGTGAATATATAGTAAAGTGTCATTTATTCCTGTGATTAAAGATGAATTTATTAGATGATAAATACAGTAAAACAGTGTAATATTATATCAGTGTAAAACAACTGTTTTCTATGTGAATATATAGTAAAGTGTTATTTATTCCTGTGATTAAAGCTGAATTTATTAGATGAATACAGTAAAACAGTGTAATATTATATCAGTGTAAAACAGCTGTTTTCTATGTGAATATATAGTAAAGTGTAATTTATTCCTGTGATTAAAGCTGAATTTATTAGATGATAAATACAGTAAAACAGTTTAATATTATATCAGTGTAAAACAACTGTTTTCTATGTGAATATATAGTAAAGTGTAATTTATTCCTGTGATTAAAGCTGAATTTTTTAGATGATAAATACAGTAAAACAGTGTAATATTATATCAGTGTAAAACAGCTGTTTTCTATATGAATATATAGTAAAGTGTCATTAATTCCTGTGATTAAAGCTGAATTTATTAGATGAATACAGTAAGACAGTTTAATATTATATCAGTGTAAAACAGCTGTTTTCTATGTGAATATATAGTAAAGTGTTATTTATTCCTGTGATTAAAGCTGAATTTATTAGATGAATACAGTAAGACAGTTTAATATTATATCAGTGTAAAACAGCTGTTTTCTATGTGAATATATAGTAAAGTGTCATTTATTCCTGTGATTAAAGATGAATTTATTAGATGATAAATACAGTAAAACAGTGTAATATTATATCAGTGTAAAACAACTGTTTTCTATGTGAATATATAGTAAAGTGTCATTTATTCCTGTGATTAAAGCTGAATTTATTAGATGATAAATACAGTAAAACAGTGTAATATTATATCAGTGTAAAACAGCTGTTTTCTATGTGAATATATAGTAAAGTGTCATTTATTCCTGTGATTAAAGCTGAATTTATTAGATGATAAATACAGTAAAACAGTGTAATATTATATCAGTGTAAAACAACTGTTTTCTATGTGAATATATAGTAAAGTGTAATTTATTCCTGTGATTAAAGCTGAATTTATTAGATGATAAATACAGTAAAACAGTGTAATATTATATCAGTGTAAAACAGCTGTTTTCTATGTGAATATATAGTAAAGTGTCATTTATTCCTGTGATTAAAGCTGAATTTATTAGATGAATACAGTAAGACAGTTTAATATTATATCAGTGTAAAACAACTGTTTTCTATGTGAATATATAGTAAAGTGTTATTTATTCCTGTGATTAAAGCTGTATTTTCAGTAACATTACTCCAGTCTTCAGTGTCAGAATAAATGATCACGGTTCATTGATCAGCGCTTTTTACTTTTAAAACTTAAGTAAACTAAAAATCAGTTAAAGATTTTATTCAAGTGATATTGCAAATGAGTACTTATAATTTAGCTGGAGTAATAGTTATTAGAGTATCTGCACTTTTGCACAAATACTTTATTCCAAAACCGGAAATTCAACAGAAATCAGTTTCAACACCGTCAGATTTACCTGTAATATCCGTTTTCCTCCAGCACTTCCTCCAACAAGCTCTGAAACACCAGAAACAACACCAACAGCTCACTAGACATTCAACTCACAACCGTTAAACATGGGAATCTTATTAATTACATTTCTATAATGGCCATTAAGTGAATATATCGGACGGGGAGAATAACTAATTTCACAACTTTGGCTTGAGTTTAGTTAATTTTTGTCTGTTTTTCACCATCCAATCAAATCAAGCCACGCCCCCTACATTTATTCTTGTTTGAGAAGCGTTTCACCGGGCATTTACATCACAATAGGGCAACGTCCTTTTCATGCCGACTAACAAAAGCCAGTTAATTAATCACATTAAGTGAAGTGACATCATTGCCCAGGGAAAACAACAGCACAAATGTCATTAAGCATTCGGATTTCTCAAGAACATCCTGGCTAATCA
Source organism: Rhodeus uyekii (assembly GCA_037043235.1). Taxonomy (NCBI): domain Eukaryota; kingdom Metazoa; phylum Chordata; class Actinopteri; order Cypriniformes; family Acheilognathidae; genus Rhodeus; species Rhodeus uyekii. Next base: position 253,346 of record JAWRVZ010000163.1, read on the forward strand.
ATTATTATTCAAACTACTCATGCATACATTCGTAAATGTATTGCACAAAATAAAGATGTAAAAACCTACCTGTATTTCCTCATAGGTGAGCCCGTCTTGAAGACTGGAGGAACCGGATTCCCCTACAAAATAAATAAGACGAGCTCAGCGGAGTTTGCAAGGCTTTAAGATCAAATCAAGGAGAGAATGTGAGTTACACTTCCACGGTTCTCCGCAGCGGGGGGGTCTGAACTTAGAGACTGAATCATGGACCACCACTCCCTGCTGGCTGACGACATCTCCACCAGCTCTTGACTTCCTTGAAGAACCTGAAAGGTTCGAAACAAAAGGCCTGAAAATCACTTTTCCACTGAAGTTCACTATAACCTCCACAAGAGGGAGATGTTGCGTCTCTTTTCCTCTCATCCCTACAATTTTTTCTCAACAATGCCTAGAGTTTCAGTAGATACTTGGGTGTTGCACATCTTTCATAAGGGCAAAAATCATGCACACTTTATTCCAGTAACTCCCATTATTGTGCTCTTTTATAATAAACTAATCATTTGCTTTTATCTAAAGCGACTTGCATTGCATTAAAAAAACACATTGAGATTCTAATCAGTTCTTGCTTTCCCTGGGAATCAAACCCATGACCTTGATGTTGCAAGCACCACGATCTACTGTATGAGATACCGTTAACAACATAAACAAACAGTGTTGTTGCATTAAAGAAGATGAAGTACCTTATTGAGCTCCACCTTCAGATTGTGGGGATCGCTTCCGTACGCGAACAGCGGCTTCTTAAAGCGTTCGATCGCTCGCTGCTTGAAGCTGTTTTGTGGAGCCGGCGGGAGCTAAAAAACACAAAACATGAATAAAAGAGATTGAAACATTCTGGAAAATGCTTGCATACAAACTCCAAATTACCTGAGTTATGAATATAATCTTATGCAGAAGTTCAAGAAGCCTCTGATTGGGATCGTCTATTTGTCGAACTTTCCTCTGAGATAAACAAATTCCTGCCGACGCTGTGAACATGTAAGAACACAAGGGCAACAATATCTTAAATCCCTGTTTACAGATGTTCTGTGACACGAGAACAGTTACTTTCACAGATAATATACACAAACTCAAACAGCATCTCATAACTGTTGAGTTTTTACCTGGTCGTGCTTTTGACTTTTGACAATCCAACCTGCCAAACACAAAACAGCATTTATTTGAAACATATTATATCACTCTAATATATATTTGTCTGTATCTATCTGTCTAATACATATAATATATGTTAGATTAATGAATATAGAGACAGAAAGAACGAACGATAGACAGAACAAACAATCGATATAGAATTATATATAGAATGAACAAACGATCAATAGACAGAGAGGTATATAGAAAGCAAGAAAACAATTGAACAAAGAAACGAATGAACGATAAACAGACGAACGAACAAACAATAGATATATAGAACGAAGAAACAAATGAATGATAGACAGAACGAACGATAGATATATATATACCGTATTTTTCGCCGCATAAGACGCATTTTTTCGGCGCTCACGCTTCACTCTCTGTGAGTCACGCCTCTTTCTCTTGGTTTAGTTTCACTTCTCTCAGTTGCACTTGTGAGCCTTGCGTTCTCTGCTTTTGTGGCGACTCGCGTCTCGCCAGGTGTTGTACCGAAATCTGATTCCCCGGACAAACTCATTCCCCTATGCGCGCATTAATACGCGCTGCATCGAGGTGAACGCACTTCCCTGAGCATATTCACCTACAAACCGACTTGTACGCTTACATAAATAAGCAGAAAATGAAATTATATTACAGTTATAATGAATTATAGTAGGCCGATGGGTTTACCAGGGGGAGTCAAATTTTCACAGCAGAAAAATACACCTGTGAAAATCTCACTCCCCTCACTAACTCTGGTTTAAAAGCTCACTGATTACCATATTTATTTTATTATCTCATTATGGTATGGACATTCTTTGCTCAAAAGCATTTGGTTGAAAAAATTATAGTATGGGTTTACCAGGGGAGTCAGATTTTCACAGCAAAAAAATAACTCACCATATTTATCTTACTGTCTCTTCATATGGTGAGTCTGTGAGCTTTTAAACCAGAGTTAGTGAGGGGAGTGAGATTTTCACAGGTGTATTTTTCTGCTGCAGAAAAATCTGGATGTTAGTGAGGGGAGTGAGATTTGTCCGGGGAGTCAGATTTCGGCACAACACCCCACTTCCCGGTTTACACAAAAATTATTGGAGTTCGAATAAAAACATTACAGCCTTATTTTTGTTACTTTCACTGTTTACTGACTGTTAATGAGAGTAAAGATAGTTCTTAATGTTACATGGTTGGCATAAAATTGTTTTGTTTTTTGTGCTGTTTACTTTATACAGTTGATATAAAATATTTTACTACAGTATTTGGTTCAGAAGCTTTTTTTTCTAGATTTTCCTCTAGATTTTCCTTTTTTTTTTAAATTGGGTGCGTCTTATGTTCCGGAGCGTCTTATATGGCGAAAAATACGGCATATAGAATGAAAGATAGAATAGAGTAAATTAAAGATGTAAGCCTTATAATAATAATAATAATGTGAAGGCAGACTCACGCAAGCGGCTCATCAGGATCCTTCTCAACGCGCCGCCACACGCCTGAGGATCAGCAACATCAAGGTCATTGGTTCGATTCCCAGGGAAAGTAAGAACTGATTAGAATGTCAATGTGTTTCTTAAATGCAATGCAAGTCACTTTGGATAAAAGCATCTGATAAATGCATGAGTTTAAGTGTCACAGGCATTAGATGCAACTTCTCACCTGAACTGTGCTCTGGTTCTGCTCCACTTGCTAAAACAGAAGCTTCAAATCTCTGAGTCTGTGATTGATCTTGATCTTTGAGGCCAAGGCTCTGAATCAAACACACCGAATATTCAGCCAGAATCATTTTCAAAAGAGAAAAACAGGGTTGTTATCCGATAAACAGAAATGTTCAGTATTTTTCTGATTAAACCTGTTGCAATGAGCGGCACATCCTGGTCCGGTTGCTCTCCAGGAAATACTTCTGCGCTCTCTTCCTGTCTCGCTCCGCCCGTCTCTCTAGTGAATTATGGGATGCACAGAGACTGTCCACAAACTTCATGATTATATCAGAAATCCTGGAGCTGACCTGGATGATGTCAGGACGCACGTCTGCGTTTGGAGACAAGCACCTGATCAAAAGACAGCAAGAATGTGTCCCGTTAGAGCGGATCATCTTTTATGATGCTTTCAGAAACTATGACTTATTTATGAGGAAGCAGATTCGTGTAACAAAACTAGCTGTTTTTCACAGAGAATTAAGGGTAATGTAATGCATCAATTACAGACTTAATGTACAACCGTCGCTCTTCATTTTAGCACAAAGAGAGAGAAATAAAACCTTTTCATAATTAGAATCATTTGTGAAGATCATGTGACACTGAAGACTGGAGTAATGGTGCTGAAAATACAACTTTAATCACAGGAATAAATGACACTTTACTACATATTCACATAGAAAACAGCTGTTTTACACTGATATAATATTACACTGTTTTACTGTATTTATCATCTAATAAATTCAGCTTTAATCACAGGAATAAATGACACTTTACTATATATTCACATAGAAAACACCTGTTTAACACTGATATAATATTACACTGTTTTACTGTATTTATCATCTAATAAATTCAGCTTTAATCACAGGAATAAATGACACTTTACTATATATTCACATAGAAAACAGCTGTTTTACACTGATATAATATTACACTGTTTTACTGTATCATCTAATAAATTCAGCTAATTCTTGTATCTGAAAGCAGTGCCTCTTCAGGGAAACATACCATTTAATCATGTCAGTCACTCTCTCAGAGACAGTTTTGTCTTCCACTGGATCATAGACGGCTTCCACGATCTAAACACATGAAGAAAGATCAGTAAAAACAACCTGACAAAAAACGTCTCAGGTTACGTATGTAACCATAGTTCCCTGAGAGGGAACGAGACGCTGCGTCTTTCGATCGCTTTGGGGAATGCTCGCGCGTTGCCTCGCGAAGCACAATATGTAAACTTCCGTCGCGTGCGTGAGTGACGGTCGCGGCTCGGTGACGTCACGAACCAGGTCATAAAAGAGCGCCGGAACCCGGAAGCGGCAGCTTAGAGTTGTCTGAAGCAAGCCCGGAAGGCGCGAGGAGCTGAGGCCAAAGACGCAGCGTAAGTCCACATAAGTGTCCCGAGTGGGGCTGGATGCAGAAGTGAATACCACAGAGGGCAGGGAGTTGTTTCCTCGGACGCGAACAGGTCTACTTGTGCTCGGCCGAACCTTAACCAAATCTGCTCCACCACCTCGGGGTGGAGCCTCCATTCCCCGGGTCTCGGCCCCTGCCTTGACAGAAAGTCTGCTCCCACATTCTGGGTCCCAGGGATGTGAACTGCCCGTAGATGGAGCAGTTTCCCTTGGGACCAAAGGAGGATCTGCCGCGCCAGTTTGTAATGCGGTCGCGAACGAAGACCCCCCTGATGATTTATATAGGAGACCACTGTGGTGCTGTCGGTCTGAACAACCACATGATGGCCTCTGAGGTCTGGGAGGAACGCTTGAGGCGCTCTCCAAACAGCCATCATCTCCAGCAGGTTTATGTGCCAGGACAACTGGTGTTTGTGCCACAGACCCTGGGCAGAGCGATCCCTCAGGACCGCTCCCCAACCCGTGAGGGAAGCATCCGTCGATAGCATGATGCGTCGACAAGGAGCTCCCAACACAGGTCCTTGAGACAGAAACCAGGGTTTCTTCCACATATCCAAGGCACGTAGGCATCGCCGCGTGACCTTGATAGTGTGGAAAGGGTTGCCCCTCGGGGAAAACCCTCTGGTTCTGAGCCACCACTGTAGTGGCCTCATGGGTAGCAGCCCGAACGGGATGACGCTGGAAGCTGCTGCCATGAGGCCCAGCAGTCGCTGAAAGTGTTTTACAGTGATGGACTGGCCTATTTTGACTTTCTTCATGGTTGACAGGACCGAATCGATGCGGGCGGGGGATAGCCGCGCCGTCATTGAAACAGAGTCCCATATAACGCCTAGGAAGGTGGTTCTCTGAAGAGGAGAAAGCACACTCTTCTTCGCGTTCAACCTCAGCCCCAGCACTCTCATGTGTGCGAGAACAACATCTCGATGCTGAACTGCTAACTGTGGCGACTGGGCCAGAATCAGCCAGTCGTCGATGTAATTTAATACTCTTATGCCTTGGAGGCGCAACGGGGTTAGCGCTGCGTCCATGCATTTCGTGAAAGTGCGGGGTGATAAAGCCAGGCCGAATGGAAGTACTTGATATTGGTACGCCTTCCCCCCAAAGGCGAACCTGAGGTACTTCCTGTGCTGTGGAAGGATGGAAATATGGAAGTATGCGTCCTTCAGATCGATAGTGACGAACCAGTCCTCGGACCTGATCTGTGCCACTATTTGTTTTAAAGTCAGCATCTTGAACTTCAGCTTCATGACCGAGCGATTCAGAAGGCGCAAATCCAGGATGGGCCGCAATCCTCCATCCTTCTTTGGAACGAGGAAGTAACGGCTGTAAAAGCCTGACTCTCTGTTTGAGAGGGGTACATGTTCTATGGCCCCTTTCCTCAGTAGGGAGTCTACCTCCTTTTCCATTACCAGAGCCTGCTCGGGGTCCACCACCGTGGGTAGAACCCCATTGAACCTGGGCGGGCGAGACCTGAACTGGATTGAATACCCTTTCTTTATAATTCGCAGGACCCACTGAGAAACTTCTGGAAGACATGTCCATGCTGGCAGAAATTCTACTAGGGGAACCAGCCTCTCGAGGCTGGCCTCTGGTATCTGTGTAGCACACACTCCAGGGCCCGGTTTTCTGGGGAACGCCTGAAGTGAATGCTCTAGGACCCTCCTTGGAGGGGGCTATCTCCTCAGTGCAGCCGGTGTAACGGGCGGCAACTGAGGAGGGACGCCTCCAAGAGGCCTGACGCATCTGGCGTCAGGGCCAATTTGAGGTAGCCTTCTTGGCGAGGATGACGGTCCTCAGATCCGTCCTCCTGCCAGAAGGCTGAGGTTGGGAGTGCCTGTCCGACCCCCCGGTTTTCTGGGGAGGTTGGCGGGTTGAGACGCTCTGCCTTTGAGCGGCCCGCTGGGCGTATGAGGAGGCCTGGGGTTGTGGATGGCTCACAGCCCCAGGTTGAGGGCGACGAGGCAAGAGTACGTTGAACACCACCTGTTGCTTTGCCGCCTCCTGGAACTTCTCGACAACCGTTTTTACTGAATCGCCGAAAAGCCCAGAAGGCGACAGAGGGGCGTCCAACATAAAGTTTTTCTCCTTGTCCTTCAAAGTCGTCAAATTTAACCATAGGTGCCTCTCCGTGGCCACACAGGCTGCCATGGAACGGCCAATAGATGCGGCCGTTTCCCTGGTGGCCCGGAGAGAGAGGTCTGTGGCTTTGCGTAATTCTGCCACAGCCTGCGGACCAATGCCTCCGCCCTTGTCGAGGTTCGCCAGCAATTCTGCCTGGTAAGCCTGAAGCAGGGCGGTGGTGTGGAGACACGCCGCTGCCTGGCTAGCCGCAGAATATGCTCTGCCCACATGAGATGATGTAACTCTCATAGGTTTAGTGGGCAGTGCCGGGACTTTAAGCGACGACACCGATTGCGGAGAAAGGTGGCTCGCAAGCGCCTCCTCCACTTTCGGTATCGCGCCATAACCATAATTACGCACACCAACCAGAGTGGCATACATATTATTCTGAGGGGTAAACACTCTGGAGGTGGCTGGCCTATTCCAGGATCTAGACACCTCAGTATGAAGATCCGGGAAAAAAGGCAGGTCCCGGCGGGGGGGAGGGACCCGCGCTGGCAGAAATCGTTTGTCTAATTTACTTTTTCGAGGACGAACAACAGTACTTTCTGCTGGCCACTCAATGTTTAAAGTGGCCACAGCGCAAGTCACTACCTCGAGCAATTCCTCATACGCTGGAGAGGGGGTTGGCGAATCCTCGCTCTCCATGTCGACACTGCCAATGTCCAACTCCTCAGAGCTAGACAATTGTAGTGCCGGTGCTTCAGCTTGGTCGGAAGTAACCGCCCTCGAGCGTGCTTCCGAAACCTCGCATGAAACACTGGATCCGCCGGGTAAGGGCTGAGATAGGGGAGTGCCCGATGTGTGATCGCCGCAGAGCCTCAGCTGCTGCGGGACCCGAGCCCTGGGGAACGCGAGCCTGGTCGGTCTCAGTGTCAAACACCGCCAGGCGGGAGCGGAGCACCCGCAGCGGTAGTTGGCTGCAGTGATCGCAGTCAGCGCTCACGAGCGCTGACCTAGCATGCTCCGCTCCCAGACAGACTACACATAACAAGTGCGTGTCTCCCCCCGAGAGATAGCGACAGAAACGCGTGAGCATTCCCCAAAGCGATCGAAAGACGCAGCGCGAGTTCCCTTGAAAGGGAACTATAATTTCAGAGCACACAAAATCATCTGAAAGCGGTTCTATTTCCTATCGTTCCAGACCGCCAGAGGCAGTGCTGTAGCACTAGTGGAAAATCCCTCGTGCTCGCGCTTGACCGAGAATCGAATAAAAAAGTTGTCACCTCGTGACTCATGACGTGTCTTCATCTATAAAACACCTTAACACGTCATAATCGTTCTCTTTCTCATTCTCGCCTGATTGAATCGAAGAGACGATATTTTGTGCAGCTTGTTGCTGAAGAGTTCTTCAGAACATTCACGAGCTGTTTCGTCATTGTCATCGCATCAATTTTAGGATTTTCACTTTACGAGTGATATTGATAAGCATAACGCTTTGGAGAGGCTTCAATCTTCTGGCTGCCTGTAAGTTTGAACGCTTCATGCCTGTAAGTTTGAACGCTTTAGTAAACACGCACTCGGAAGCCCTGGTTGCCTTGGCTTGAGAGAGAGAGCGCGCGCTGTGTGTGTGTGCGCCGGCGCGCGCGTCACTGTGCGAATATCAACGGCTTTTCCCTCGGGATTGAGGTGAGTATTTAATTTGCTATGCCTGTAAATTTGAACGCTTCAGTAAACACGCACTCGGAAGCCCTGGTTGCCTTGGCTTGAGAGAGAGCGCGCGCTGTGTGTATGCGCGCGCGCGTCACTGTGCGAATATCAACGGCTTTTCCCTCCGGATTGAGGTGAGTATTTTACTTGCTATGGATGTGCTTAGGTGCTCTACATGCCCTAACACAATGGATATCATGGATGGCCATCACCAGTGTCCTGCGTGTCTTGGTATGGATAATCTTAACGAGGCATTGTCTGACCCGTGTCCGGAATGCTCTATAATGCCACTCGCGGTACGACGCGCGCGTCTCGCGGGCCTGGAATCCGGATCGGAAGGTTTGTTGCCTTCCAGTTTTACTGCCGTTGATCGTAAGCGGAAACAAACATTTCAAAATGAAAAGAAAGGTAAGAAGACTAAATCGTCGGATTTAGCACGCAAGGTCGATCAGCTGTCTTCTGCGGTACAGTTGTTATTGCCGCTCCTAACTAAAGCGCAACCCAGTATGGGGATGCAAGAGAAAGGGTGGCCTGAATCATCGCCGATCATGCATACGGCACAGGAGATAGATGTGATGTCAGTGGCTGCCTCTGACTCACTTTTTGAAGTTACTCCAGCAGCCTCAGGTACTGAGGAAAATTTGCCTGCCGATCAATCACTCTGGTAGTGAGACCGTGTCTGTGAGATCGGGTGGGTCAACTTCAGTTGTTGCATCACTGAAAGGAACTTTAAAAGCAATGCTGGCACGCATTAATCTGGATCGCCCCCCAAGCAGCAGTGGGCTCTGAGAATGTTTTTCTACGTCGGGCACAGAGAGCATCCTTTACAATGCCTCACTGCAATGACTTTACATCAGTGTTGGTATTCGTCCGGATCAGTTAGCCCGCACACTGGCTGTAATGCAGGACCCAGAAGCAGTGGGACTTGGTAGCATGCCACCTATAGAATCTAGTGTGGCTGCACTCATTGTGTCTCCTGATGAGGCACTTCGTGAAAACGTGTGCTGTCCTAATGTTGAGTGCAGACGTACTGTCGAACTACTGTCTCGGACATACAATTCCACAGCAAGCCTTGGCTGTGTTTCTAACTCTTTGGCCCGTATGCTTGTGGCCTTACACTCCTCTCTGAGTGAAGCTTCATCTGACCCACTAGTGGTGGACCTAACTGAACTTGCACTGCAGGCCATGGGTGTTATTGCTAACCACTGTGGCACAGCTTTAGGGACTCTTGTGCAAGCTCGACGGCAAGTGTGGTTGGCCCAATCCTCCTTACCAGAGGTTTGTCTGAATAATTTGAGACTGCTGCCATTGGTACCTGGGTGTGTTTTTGGCCCAGCTGCACAGGAAGCTTTGGACCGACGAGTGTCTGTCTCTGAAACTCGTTTGCGTCATGTGGGAAGAGCCTCAGGATCCAGGCCCCCTCCAGCAGCAGCTGGTGGCCGTTATCACAATGTTGGGGTGAGACAAATGTATAGGCCTCCTCAGCATTTCCAACAACGGAATACACACGCTCCTCCACCCCCCCAGACGTGGTGGGACTCAGCTGCGTGGACATCAGTTTCGCACACGACACACAGGCCCCCAACGACGCCCCCCGCCTCTACAGAAAAGCGTTCAGGGGACCGTTGACGCAGGAAGGTTGACAGTGGGCTGTTTCACTGAAAGTCAAGAAATCTGAATCGGTTTCTAAAGTTTTGCCATTTCGAATGCTACACGCAGACGATGTATTGCAGGCCGTTATGCCACAAGATTGGTTCGTAACGATAGATTTGAAGGACGCCTATTTTCATGTTCCAATTGTTCCAGAACACAGGCGATTCCTTCGGTTTGCATTCATGGACCAAATATTTCAGTTCAGGGTTCTTCCGTATGGTCTGGCTCTGGCACCAAGAGTTTTTTCCAAGTTTGTCCAGGCAGCGTTGGAATTATTCCAAAGGTCAGGCATGAGAGTTTTGCCATACCTGGACGACTCGCTTGTTTGTGCAGCATCACCCCATCAAACAGTGGACCAAGCACGTCATCTGTTGGACCATGTTGCGGCTTTGGGAATTGCAGTAAATTGTGACAAATGCAAGCTTGTCCCAGTGCAGTCGATCAGCTTCATAGGTCTTGTTCTCAACTCCGTCACGATGTTGGCTGTTCCAACACCAGAGAGAGTAACGTCAATTCTGAGGGCTGTACGACAGCTTCAGGTTGGCCGCACTGTTCTCCTGAGACTCTTAGGAAAGCTCACAGCAGCGTCAACAGTAGTTCCACTGGGACTGTTGTGGCTTAGACCTTTCCAACGTTGGATTATTCAAAAACGCCTGTGTCCCAATACGAGACAAATACAAAAAGGTCAGAGTCGCACGTCGTTGTATAGAAACCCTAGCTCCTTGGTCCCAGGAGTTTCTCGTCAGGGGAGTAACATTGGGACCCCCACCTGCGCAATGGGAGGTCATAAGGACAGATACCAGCCTTCTTGGATGGGGAGGAGTCTGGCGCAAGAGGGGAGTTAATGGCGCTTGGAGTGGGTCCCTGCGCACAGCACACATCAATGTCCTGGAGCTGACAGCAGTGTTTCTTACCCTTCTTCACTTCCAAACTGTTCTCAGAGGAAACATGTTTTGGTGCGCACAGACAACAAGGTGACCGATTTTTATATCAACCATCAGGGAGGCACAAGGTCACAGAGTGCACTTCAGGTGGCTGACAATCTGCTTCTTTGGGCCGAGGCCAACCAGCTGTCCATCCGAGCAGTATATCTACCCTGCCGACTCAATCAGACAGTGGACGCTCTGTCACGGGGCAGGGTGTTGCAGGGAGATTGGATGGTGCACCCGGAAGTGGTGCAGATGATATGGAGAACGTATGGGACCGCGGCGGTAGATGTCTTCGCGGACAGTCGGACATCTCACTGGTTTTTCCTGATGGACGAACCAGGATCTCTGGGTCTGGATGCATTAGCTCATGTCTGGTCAGATGTGACTCTCTATGCTTTCCCCCCCAATTATCATTGGTTTGGACGACTCTGTGCAGAGTGTGCGATTGTGGCCACCGTTTGCTGTTAGTGGCTCCACATTGGCCTGCGAGGCCATGGTTTCAGACTCTGTTTTCACTGATGACAGGACCACCTTGTCGTCTACCCAACAGACCAGACCTCCTGAGTCAGCTAGAAGGAAGACTTTGCCACCCACATCCAGAGAGACTGAAACTGTGGGTGTGGCCATTGGGCCCTCCAGGCCTCTCTTGGAGTGTTCAGAGAGGGCCATGGACACTGTTTTGAATGCACGTGCAGCATCCACTCGAAAGTTGTATGCTAGTAAGTGGAAGGTGTTCTCTGACTGGTGTACTAGCTGTGATGTGGATCCACTATACTGCTCAGTGGGATGTGTTTTGAATTTTCTGCAATATCTTTTGGAACTTGGGTGGTCTACATCCACGCTAAAGGTATATGTGGCGGCTTTAGCAGCTCATCGATCAGAGTTTAGTGACTCTTCACGTGGGTCTGATCGTCTGATTGTTGCTTTTCTGAAAGGAGCTAATCGCCTGTGTCCTCCAAGGGCCGTGCAGAGCCCGACGTGGGATTTGGGTTTGGTACTCAATTCTTTGTCACCATTGCTTTGAACCATTGCTACAGTCTGACATTAAATGGTTGTCATTTAAGACTGCATTTCTCTTGGCCATTACAACGGCGAAGCGTGCAAGTGAGCTCCATGCGCCATCAGTGAGTGCCCCCTGTTTACGCTGGAGTGGTGAACTCAGTGTTTCATTGTGGCCTAATCCGGCATTTCTACTCAAGATTTTGTCTCCACAGTTCATGAACCGGCCTAATGTGTTGGCTGCACTGCCGGCTGATCAAGCTGACATAAGGTTGGAGCTATGTCCAGTTAGGTCTTTGAAAGCTTACATTGATAAGGCTGTAGCCTGGCGCAAGACTGATCAATTGTTTGTCCGTTTTAGTGATTCACGCAAAGGTGATGCACTTTCTAAACAGAGACTGGCGCAATGGGTGACGCAGGTCATTTCTCATGCATACAAGTTTGTGAAGGAACCTCTACCTTCATCTATTCACTGTCACTCTACACGTGCATTGGCAACATCTTGGGCAGCGCTCCGAGGAGTGTCGCTTTCTGAAATTTGTGCTGCTGCAACTTGGGGTTCAGCCAGCACATTTTCACGTTTTTACAGCTTCAATGTGACTCCCTTGCCAACGGTGTGCGCAGCAGTACTTTCTGCCTGCCCGGACGTTTCGCAAGAGGATTCCTCGTGACTACGTAGGTATTCGTCTTCCACTAGTGCTACAGCACTGCCTCTGGCGGTCTGGAACGATAGGAAATAGAACGCTAGTTACGAACGTAACTGTGGTTCTATGACTAAGTGGAAGACCGCCAGAGTCTCTGGTCACTCGGTATCGCGAGAATGATCTAGAGAACGATTATGACGTGTTAAGGTGTTTTATAGATGAAGACACGTCATGAGTCACGAGGTGACAACTTTTTTATTCGATTCTCGGTCAAGCGCGAGCACGAGGGATTTTCCACTAGTGCTACAGCACTGCCTCTGGCGGTCTTCCACTTAGTCATAGAACCACAGTTACGTTCGTAACTAGCGTTTTAAAATGTCTGAACATTTCTTTTGCAATGCATTTTGGGATGGATTTCTTCACTATATGGTAAACCGGAGACCTTGGTGGCGAGAGAGAGCATGTTTGCGCTGTAGAACGGAGGCGTGAGGGTGACCATCTGATAGAGGATGCAGCCGGCGGCCCAAACATCTGCCTTCTCTCCGTACGGCTCGTTTTTCACGATCTCTGGACTAACACACACACACACGCAGAAAGACAGATGGGCACACACACACACAGACAGACACATTTACACACACACACACACACACACACACACACACACACACACACACACACACACACAGAGACAGACACATTTACACACACACACACACACACACACAGAGACAGACACATTTACACACACACACACAGACAGACAGACAGACAGACGGGCACACACACACACAGAGACAGACACATTTACACACACACACAGAGACAGACACATTTACACACACACACAGAGACAGACAGACGGGCACACACACACACAGACATTTACACACACACAGAGACAGACACATTTACACACACGCAGAAAGACAGACGGGCACACAGACACATTTACACACACACACAGACAGACAGACAGAGAGACGGGCACACACACAGAGACAGACACATTTACACACACACACAGAGACAGACACATTTACACACACACACAGAGACAGACACATTTACACACACACACACACAGACAGACGGGCACACACACACACACACACACACATTTACACACACGCAGAAAGACAGACGGGCACACAGACACATTTACACACACAGACAGACAGACAGACGGGCACACACACACACAGAGACAGACACATTTACACACACAGACAGACACACACACACACACAGAGACAGACACATTTACACACACAGACAGACAGAGACACAGACAGATGCGCACACACACATCAGAAAGAATACTTCACCTCAAACTCCAACAAAAGTTCACCTGGTCAGGTATTTGAGAACAGTAAATAAAAGATTTCAGTACCAGCAATACAGTATTGTCCCGACCACTGACGTCAGCTTACTGTTCTCCTGCTTCTGTTTCGCAAGACCAAAGTCAGCTGGAAAACATTTCATATTGTGCACATAATAACCAATCAAATAATTGATGCGTCTAAAATACACACACACATATTCTTTCCCCAGGACAGTTTAAAGCAACTCACTAATCGTGACTTTATCTCTCTCTCCGAGCATGATATTATTCGGTGTGAGATCTCGGTGGATGATGCGTTTCTCCGTGTGCAAGTATCTCAAAGCCAGACAGATCTGTGGAGGATTCAGTGTGAGCACAACTGATCATGTTTATTTCCTCAGAGTTCCTCACCTGTATGAAGATGTTCCAGACTCTCTCCTCTGTGAACGTCTGCCGTTTCTCTTTGAGAGAGTTGAAGTGTTCGGCCAGCGGCGCTCCTTCTATGAGCTCCATCACGATGTAGAGTTTGTCAGCTGAGACCAAGACAAAGACAGACATTTGTAAATGATATACATTTAAAAATACACGCATGCATTGAGGACATGGAGTCTGAAACAGTGAGAAACTGAAGCAGTTTCACAGGTTTTACAGCTTAAATTCATTGTATTGTATTATATGCTTATACTGTATATAATATAAAATTGTTAACGAAGAGTACGTACCTTCTAAAAATGTTTTGAAGTATTTTACAATGTTTGGATGAGACATCTGAAAGAAAGGACAGCTTTCAGTTTTGTGAGAACATCAGGGTCATATTTTAATCTAATATCAAAAGCATGCTATAGTTTGCCTATCTAAAATTATGCCTATTTCAAGGCCTGCAAATGTGTTGTAATTGTGTTTTAATATGACAATAAATTACATTAAACCTACTGATGAATCCCTATTAATCCTAATCATCTTTTAAACACTATAATTGTCATAAACAATTTTAATGCTCTGAAAATAAAGTTGTTTTTTTATGCATGGTTTTTCATCTTTTTGGCAGGTGAATTATCATAATGCGCAGAATAAAGGGGCGGGGCTTGAGTGAGTGAGTCGTGTGTTGAAACTGGCGGTTATGGGAAGGGGGCGGGGCATTTCCCAAACACGACCAATCACAACACACCGATCCAGCCGACCAATCAGAGCACAGAGTGCTTTTAGGAGGAGGAGCTTCATAGAGACAGGAACTAAACAGAGCGTTTCTCACAGACTGGGAAGAGACGAGACACAACAATGAGAATATGGGGAAAATAATGTTGTTGTTTTTTTACATTTAAGAATAAAAGCCTTTTCTAGAACAATATTAAGGAATGATCAGTGACTTTAATTACCGCTTGAGGAACGTCTGATCGGTTTGTGAATGAAAATGCATTATTCACCTGTTCTTTAATGATGGTCAGCTCAGACACGATCTTCTCGACGCTACTGTCTCTAGATCGATTGTCCTTGCCAAAGGCCGGATTGTGAAAGTTGACCTCCTTCAGTGCAAGAACGTTCTGTCCGCTCTGCTTACGGACCTTCGAATGGGACCAAAAACAACTACGAATGGCTCAACTGAACTATTAACTAACAAAGGACAAATTAACAGCACAGATCACCCTCACCTTAAAGACGCTGCCAAACGCACCGCTGCCCAGATGCTCCAAAACCGCATAACCGTTGATCACTCTCAACGGAGGTCGGTTCTGGTTCACCGCCTCTATGCTTTCCCTGAGAACATCTAATTCCTCCTCCTACACATGAACAGTCATAATGTAAAACATGCCAGAGAGGAAATATTCGAGAGAGCTTTGACTATTTTAGAGCAAGAGTCTCCATTAATGTCATTGCTTTAGAGACGCAGACGGGTCAGTGTAATTCACTGGTTCTTCAGTCTCGTACCGTTAAAAGTGCAATTTTCTCCTGAAGCGGTTCATATGCAGAAATGTCTCTTACATAATGCCCAACATCAATAAACATCGCAAACAACTCCGGAGAAAACAGTCTGGAACAAACAAACAGAACCAAAAATGATGAATCACAAATAAAAAAAACAAATTCATATATTCATAACTTTGAATAAATGAAGCACCTATATCATGTAGATGACTTAAATAAATATAGAATTAATAAACAAAACGTTTGTCAATTTAAAATAAATACAACAAAAGTGAGATACCTTTTAAAGTGATGTCTATTGCGTTCCATGCTAAACAGGAATCGTAAGGCCCTGAAAGCGTAACACTTCAGAAAATAAGGAGCAACATTATTATCTGAATTTCAGAGATACTTGCAAATAATAATGCAAAAAACACAAAACGCAGTTTTTAAAATGAAGGTTGTTATTATTAAGGGAAAACAAAATCCAAACCTACATGGCTCTGTGTGAAAAAGTGTTTGACCCCTAAACCTGATAACTGGTTGAGCAGCAACAACTGCAATCAAGCGTTTGCGATCACTTGCAATGAGTGTTTTATAGCTGTGGAGGGATTTTGTCCCACTCATCTTTGCAAATTTGTTGTAATTGTCAATTTGGAGGGTTTTTGAGCATGAACTGCCTTTTTAAGGTCATGCCACAGCATCTCAATATGATTCAGGTCAGGACTTTGATTAGGCCACTGCAAAGTCTTAATTTAGTTTTTCTTCAGCCATTCAGAGCTAAAACTTGCTGGTGAGTTTGGATCATTGTCCTGCTACACAACACAAGTTCACTTCAGCTTGAGTCGTGAACTTATGGACAGACATTCTCCTTCAGGATTTTTGGATAGACAGCAGAAATCATGTTTCCATTTCTCACAGCAAGTCTTCCAGGTCCTGAAGCAGCAAAACAGCCCCAGACCATCACACTACCACCACCATACTTACTGTTGAAATGATGTTCTTTTTCTGAAATGCGGTGTTACTTTTATGCCAGATGTAATGAGACACACCTTCCAAAAAGCTCAACTTTTGTCTTGTCAGTCCAGAGTATTTTCCCAAAAGTCAAGATGTTTTCTGGAAAAAATGAGACGAGTCTTAATGTTTCTTTCTCATTTGTTCCTGAATTTCTTTGGATCTCGGCATGATTTCTAGCTTTTGAAGATCTTTTGGTCTACTTCACTTTGTCAGGCACGTCCTATTTAAGCAATTTCTTCATTGAGAACAGGTGTGGCAGTAAATCAGGCCTGGTGTGGTTAGAGAAATTGAACTCCATGCAGGTTTGGATTTTGTTTTCCTTTAATAAAAACAACCTTATTTTAAAATTAGCATTTTGTGTTAACTTTGACTAATATTTAAATTAGCTTGATGATCTGAAACAAATCAACATGCAAAAAAATAAGAAATCAGGAGGAGGGCAAACATTTTTTCACACCACTATATGCATATTAGTATATACTACACTCCATTATTAGTACGTTTCATATGAACATGAGTTTATTCACTAGAATGAAATACCTGTAGAGACTTTGCATGAGGTCCTTTAAAGCTTTGTGGCAAAATCAATTTGCTAATTATGTACACACCGTTCTCCTGAAACAGAATCAATGAGAAACATGAGATGAATGCAAACTGACGTCTTTGATTCACAAGAGAATCACTGACAAAAAGGACTACCTGCACCACATTATGGGCTGTCGTATCATCCAAAACGAGCTCTGTGATGGCCGCACAGCATGCTGGGAACAGGGACATGACTCAGTGCTTTCATTAACTGTTAAAGTTCAGGACAATGTTGAATGTACTGGTAACACTTTATATTAAATCAAACTAATATTTGGACAAAAACCGGTTAAATCATATGGATTATTATTATAATCTCTTTATGAACTTTATGAAGCACCAATAGTTGTGTATCTGTCAATGGAGGAACAGAATTCGCTCAGATTTCATCAAAAAGACCTTAATTTCTGTGCCAAAGATGAACATAAGTCTTACAGCTTTGGAAAGACATGTAGATGAGTAATTAATCACAGGATTAACATTTTTGGGTGGACTGTCTCTTTAAATCCTCATTGTCAAAAATATTAAATTTTTCTACATGTATCGATATTAAAACAACAAACAGCTTCAATACTAATTTTCCCCATTATCAAAACACAGATACCAGCTGCACTTTCTTTCTCTCTCTTCTGTCAGAGAGCGAGTTAATGCATATATCTTTCCTGTAGCTCAAACAGTAGAGAGTGATGCTTGCAACGCCAAAGCCGTGGGTTTGATTCCCAGGGAAAGCAAGAATGTCAATGTGTTTCTTGAATGCAATGCAAGTCACTTTCTGACAAATACATAAATGTAAATATCTCACAATTGCGAGAACAAAAGTAAAATTGTGAAAATAGTCACAATTACCTTTTATTATTCCATTACAGAAAACAAACTTCCATAAACCTCTATTAATGCATGTATATGATTTAATTTGATCACATGATCAATACTACGCTATTAAATAGTTAAACAATTCTCTTGTGTTTTCCTGTGCATCCTCACCTGCCTGCAGATTGATGGTGTTCTCCGCTGTCTCTTGAGGGGTCACCTCCACCGACACGTGCTGCCTGTGTATCCTGCCTGCCGCATTGGCGCTGGAAAGTCCGTCTACGGTGGATCGATCAGACACGTAAACTCGTTCTCTGGAACAAAAAGTGTTGCATGACTTAAAACTCATTTAAAGCTCAACCAAGCGAGAGCCGACCGCATTGAGACGCACCCGTGTAAGATGCGCAGCAGTTGTTGCACGCCGCCCCACGCACGGATCTCAGCGCTGGAGTCCGGATCCTGACATAGTTGCACGAGCACCCAGACGGCGCTCCACAACAGCTTCACATGCTCCGAGTGCAGGAGGCTGAGCAGCACCGGCACCCCGTCACACTGACGCACCTGCTCTCTGATGCACAGCACGGAGCACAGCAACCGAAGCAGCTCCGCACTCAACCTGAGGACACATTGAGAAATAGTTCCTGTAGCTCAAACAGGAGAGAGTGGCGCTTGCAACACCAAGGTCATGGGTCGATTCCCAGGGAAAGCAATGAATGCAATGTTTCTTGAATGCAATGCAAGTCGCTTTAGATAAAAGCAAATACGTAAATGTAATAATATCGAATTGAATTAAGATTTTAAGATGAAGTGTGTAACTTCGGTGCCAGTACAGCACATAAAATTGTGATGTTTCTTTGAACCATTGTTGTGTTAGTCAGGCTACTCAAACAATTGCCTTGTTTATATCAATTCTATATACATATACACACACACATACTGCAGGGTTGTTGAATGCTTGAATCTGATTGGTTGACGAACAGGTTAAGGTGTGCAATTATTTTGAGTTGTTCCAGGCAGGTTTTACTGCATTACAGCTCCATGTCACTTCACCAAATGATTTCAGTGATTTCAAAGCTGATTTACAGCCGACGACAGCAAAAGAACCAAAACCGACACGAACCAAACAAAGAAATATAACCAACAAAAGGATAAAATTGGCTAAACATTTTCATGCTTTTTGCTACAAAATTACATTTTATGTATGGAAAAACATTTTCTTTATCATACACTCAAACTTGTTGTTGATGCTCTGATGATTTTATCAATAAAACAATTTAACAACTTAAAAGCTACATGACATTTCTCACTAACAAGGGAATAACACCGCTGTTTTTGAAGCAAATCAACTTAGTTTCACTAATAGTTGAGAAGCTAATGCCGAACACAGAGAAACACAGACGCAGGTAATTCACACACACGTAAATCAGTCAAAAACCTGACAAATGTCTTGGAAAAACTTCATCTGTATACTGACTTGAAGTGTGGTAATCGTAGTATGAGCAGAATAATTAACTCTAGCTCATTGAGTTATTAAAAAATAATGCACAGCTGAAGTTGTCAGGAAGAATGACAGAAAGCCCGAACGCAGGAGATGAGCAGAGACTATTTATAGACAGGACAGTAGACAAGACACAAGCAGACAAAAATAAACACCTAGAAAAACTATGAATAGGGGAAAATGCAAACTATATAACTGGAATTTAAAAAATAAGTTCAAAAACAACTAACGTGCAAACAAGAGACAAGAAAAAGAAATAAGTGCTAGGAATAAATGACTGGACCTAAAAACAAAGGAAAACAAAAACTGAAACATTGCAGGGAACTATAGAGAAAAATAAGCAAAGGACTGAAACCTGACTAGAGTAAAAACACAGGAAAAGGGGAAACCTGAATTCTTAAAAGACAATTACAAACCAAGGACTAGTACTGATTGACCTGATCTGCAAACAACTCATGAAAGCAGCAAAGAGACTGAAAGGAGCACAATATCAAGGGAGCAGAGCACATGAGGAACAGGTGAACACGATCAAGCAAATGAGGACTAAATGAGGGGGAGTGGTAACTGGAAATGAGGAGGCAGGACCAGGGCAAGGGACACATGGCCAACATAAACAGAGACAGAGCCATGTGCTCAAGCACAAGACAAACAAAGAAACATTGAACAAAGACAAGACAGACAAGGCTGGCAGGGTCCTGGTAATGCAAACACAACCCAAAGTGTCAATTATCATCAAATATTATTGTGCAAACTGTAATTTTCTTCTTTTTTTTCCGAATTCTTTGATGAATCGAAAGTTCAACTGAACAGCATTTATTTGCAATTTAAATCTTTTGTAACATTCTGTCTTTACAGTCCCTTTTTTATCAGTTTAATGCGTCCTTGCTGACTAAAGTATTAATTTATTTGAAGAAAAAAGTAGTGTATGCAATTCATTTGGATGGATTGTGATTCTACAAGGAACTAATACGATTTTATGGTATCTTGTAAATGCAACTTATTTCTCATAATTGCGCCTGAAAAAGAAAAGCTAAAGCTTTATGTATTTCCAATAACACTGTTTGCAAATGTAACATATCTAAAGGGTAGTAAAAATATAATCAATGTGGGTCGAAATCAGATTAATCAACTGCGAGAAGTAATGTGCAAATAACAATAACTACATAAAGGTAAAGAAAAATCACAAATGAAATGCAGGAATGCGTTCAGCTCATGAAGTCAAAACAACAAACAACATTCATCAGCACACAGAAAAACTGAAAAAAGTTATAAATAAAGTTATCTAAAAAATCAAACAAGCCTTTACTTACCTTTTCGATAACATGTCATATTCTTGTAATACAACTAGAACATGCTGCACAACAGACAGCTCTCCGATCTTCTCTTTGCATTCTTGACTAAATGAGAAGTGGGATTATTAATTAAACTTATCATGCCAATGTAATTATGAAAAATGTTACTCCTGCTATACAAGTACCTTTCAGCGAGTGAAGTGAGAGCCAAGAGAGCCCCTAACACTACATTACTGTCCCGCGTGGAGAGCAGATTCACAAGAGTCTGTGCAAAAGAAAAAAAGGGATGGTGGCCTAAATACAAAAGATTTTAGAGACAGATTTTAATGTCAGCAATACAGGCATTTAATGAGGGGAAGAGTAGAAGGGAAGGAAGCAGATCATCGGCGTAACAATGACAACCAAAGCCTTTGGTTGTCTTGAGACCATGACATCGGATAATATGATTAAGGGGTAACGCATAACTATTGAAAAGAAGAGGTCCTAGAACAGAGCCTTGAGGAACCCCTTGAGAAAGAGAAGTGCAAGTGGAA
Organism: Rhodeus uyekii; assembly: GCA_037043235.1. Classification (NCBI taxonomy): domain Eukaryota; kingdom Metazoa; phylum Chordata; class Actinopteri; order Cypriniformes; family Acheilognathidae; genus Rhodeus; species Rhodeus uyekii. The sequence continues at coordinate 274,558 of JAWRVZ010000163.1, forward strand.
GATTTGAAGTTATGGACAGCACTGAAGAATTGTTTTTCCTCACTTGCAATGCCAAGGTCATGGGTTCGATCCCCAGGGAAAGAAAGAGTTGATTAGAATGTCAATGTTTATCTTGAATGCAACGCTTTTGATCAAATCGTCTGCCAAATGATTACAAAATGACACAATTTTTGTTTGTGTGTGGCACAAAATAACATTTAATAACACAAATAAATGAAACTATAGCTGTTAGGAGTGATGATGTCCAGGTCCTTTAGGGAAACTGTGCATGAAGGATTTAAACTGGGTAAATATGGGTGTGCAGAACTATGGACACAAACCACAATAGCCATATCCATGAGATAATTTAAATTCAGATGAATTTCATGTTATGCCATGTTGACTGAGTTTGTTGGCAAGTGAATTAATTCCCAAGGAGGAGTATTAAAAAGTTCAGTGCATGCGATTTTCACAAACCCCCCGAATAGCTGACTTCCTGTTGGGCGGAGCATATGACTTGCAATTCGAACGTTGTTCAACTCAATTAGATCTATATGTGTACCTTACATAGGTGCAAGTGTGTATGATATATATTCGAACACCATGTAAACTTTAAGCTTTGACCTGGCCCTAACGGCCGACGACTCTGATATGTGCGCAACATTTTAAGAGTTTCTCAGCATGTTAACAGCCCAAACTTCATAAAATGCATACATGTAAAATCTAATTGACTATCAGTGAGATAAGATGTACATAGAGAAAGAGCACTGCCCGTGATGTTTATATCTGAGAAACACGTACCTTATGTGCACCAGAATGAATAATCCACTGTCTTTGTTCCTCAACAGAAGACAACTTCTGAAACATATCTGCAGGGCGAATGATGGGGGAAACAAACTTAGCAAACACATCATTCTTCTTGCGGCTCGTTTCCAAGCTGTACATACTGTATAACATACTGTCTCACATGTCATTGCAACCAGTTGCTCAATTTCCAATGTCTGTTCTCTGCATTCTAGATACACAGTGGCAACCGACTCCATGTGCTGAAAAACATCCCATGAGAAACAGTGAATTTCCACATGCATTTCGGCATTTGAACATTGTGAATTTGTTTTTACCTTAGCGAGCTGCCCAGCACCTTGCAGTTCAAAGAAGACTTTCTATAAGAGGAAACAAATATATATATATATATATATATATATATATATATATATATATATATATATATATCAAATGAAAGTACACATTTTTTAAATTTTGGAATCACTATTTTCACCCAGGTGTAAATCGCACTAACTTTTCTTTTGAAATCTTTATTTTCAAGGCCCTATATCTGGTTCAATCCCATTGATAAAGAGATGTGGGTTTGTTTTTAAATTGTTGAATTTTTACCAATTCCAAAGGGTTGAAAACCAAATGTGAGTCACTTTGCACACATCTGATACTTATTGCATTTAAAAGGGAATGTTTGAAACTAGAAATATATCTTGTTTCTCACCATCAAAACAACTGATAGAAAAAAGGGACCTCTTGCTGAGTTGACACAGAATGACCACAATGCATTTTTATATTAAACAGGGATTGTAGATCTCACCTGGTGAAGAGGATCCCTGATCAACAATCTCAAGCAGTTCAGAGCTCTTAAAACGTTGTCTGAGGAGGATGTTTCCAGCCAGTTGCTGAAAACAAACATGACTGGTCTATAGTGATCCATAACCACATTATCCGGAATAATAATACACACTGTACACTATACACTAATGAATACAGACCTACAACCAAGTCTGTTATTGATCAAGGCGGTGAAGATGTCCAGGAACAGCGTGCGATGTGGCTGGTCACTAAAACATCTCTGGTTTCTATAAGTCACGCTGTTAACGACATGAAAATGGGTTTCAAAATGGGAATGAATATGAATAAATTCACCAAATAACACTGGAAATTGTGGACCTAAAGTTATCCAGCTCAGAAGCTTCATTATTTGTGCCATTTTTCCGGTGGTCGGGAACATTTGAGGATTTTTGAGACTTCCGTCCCTTGGATTGACTCAAAGATGAAACCTGAGATGGGGAGGAGAGATTATATTGTGAAACCAAGTTGCAATTGAACTGAAAATCAAACTGCAATTAAGCTCTGGAAAAGAGTTGGGTTATCCGGACATTTTTTTATTCTTTAAGTAAAAATTTTAATGTTACCTGTTTGGATATTGGTGCTGTGATCAGTGATAAAAGTCTCTTGAGATCATGAACCTCCCTAAGAATTATTTTAAAAAAAAAGACATTTATAAATATCAGAACAACTACATTCTCATCCATAAAAGTATCGGTGATGGCTTACTTGTCTTTAGGTTTTGGATGTGATCTGTTTGGTCCTCTAGACCTTCTGTCTTGGAGAGGCATGTTGTCCCAATCTTAATTCCTCTCATGTCTGCAGCTCAAATAAGATGAGAAAAGTATGAGAAATGCTTCACATATTTTTAAAATGACATTTTAAGTGCTTCAACCTTTAAATCAATGACGTAAAGTACACAAAAAAATACAGCATTAAAATTTGGATGTCAATGTCAATGCAACACACAAAGCATAATAAATACGTCTGCAAGATGCCTGTTAAAGATCTGGAAAGCATTTGCTGTGTACAAACATCTGAAAAACGTCTTTAAGGTGTCAGTTTTACATCCATTCTAAATCATAAACATCTCAAAGACATTTTCTATTTAACATCTTTGACAGGAAAGGCCATAAAGACTTATTGTAGATGAGCAAACACTTTAAAAAATACGTCTTCCAGATGTCAAATAGACATCTCTGAGATGTACGTGTGATATCAGGGTAAATACCTATAAATATTACAGCTTTAAAAAATAGTACAAAAACATATAAATTGATCACAGATATCTGAAGAAAGACACCAATCCACAGCAGTTATAAACTAGTAAAAAGTTATATACTATAAACTATAAAGTTAACTATTTTTTTGTAATTTGATGTAAAGAAAATATAATACTATTTATAGCATTATAAATATACATAAATGTGTATGTATGTATATATATTTATAAATGTGCAGGATTTGGATGCTGATGACCGTTAAAACCGTTAAAACGCGTCATCACAGTCACATTTTCAAAAAAGTCCAGTCATTCCATTCAAGTTCTAAAAGAGGAACCATCGACGTTTTTAAACACTATTTCTGTAGCTTTTATCATTTCAAAGACATACAACTTAAAATATTCTACTTGAAAAGTGTCCATATTCTGAGTTTATTTAAAAATAAATTCCAGTTGTGTTTATATTTGATCAAATGCATTAACATTCAGACACTTGAAGTGTGAATGACTGTATGAACTACATTTAACGGCTCTTTCTGGCTGTATTGTCTCACCTGTACGGATCAGGAATATTATGTGTTGTTTAATCGCATGGCTGAAGGTCGTCATATATTTCTCTGTATTTGGAGATGACAACACACCGAAGCGCCAACCAGGAGCGTGAAGACACGCAGCAGCCAATGAGGAATCGCGATGTTGAAGCGTCCGCGGTTACCGAGGTAACTCAAACACGCTGAAGTTTATCCCCAGTAAAAGGCACAACAAGCGCTGCGCCAAAATGGCGTCATTGTTTACAAAACACAGGATATCTTGTTGTGCAGAAAACGTTCAAAAGCGGCACTGTATAGGATAAAAACCTGCACATAACATTAAAAACTAACATTAATGACAAATTTGCCCCTGCGCCACGTAACAGAACAGAAGTTATTTAATCATATTTAGGAATATTATATTGTTATATATTGAGAATGAGACTTGTGTAAGTCGATGTAGAATTATGTTTTATTGTTTATTTATGATTATATCTAGCTGTTAAGGACTAATTAAAGTTACTGACAGAAATAATGGAGAAATGATAAAAGTTTGATATTAAAAGATAAAGACTAGATAAAAACCCCCGTTTGTGGACAACCTTTAAGTTGGCGTGAAAAAGCCAAGCCAGAATAAATTATTGAATGTCTGTCTGTCTGTCTGTCTGTCTGTCTGTCTATCTATCTATTGTCTATCTATCTAAAAATACCCTTTTCTATTCAAAACTTTAATCGTGTTTGCTATATCTTTTTTTTATTAAAGTGGAAATCAGTTAGTTTCCACTAAATAGCATAAGTTAGTATTACTACAATGCATGGGGATAATTATTTGGAATTCATGTATTGAACTATTATGTAATTGTCAATTTGCTAAATTTTTGGTGCAGGAAACATACATCCTCCATAATTAATGTTTTGGTCTGATAAGAAAAGGTTAACAGTCTAATCCATTAAGTCACAGTGACTGTTAGACGTCAAAGAGAGATTAAAATAGCCTATAAAGGTGTTGTTTTGACACCTTAATGACCTTTAAGAAAATATTGCAGATTCTCCATCACCTCATGTGGTCAAAGGTGGAATTTTTTGTGTATTTTCACACAAAAATGCATCATGTAATCATTTCTGACGGAAAAAACACCCACTCCCAGAACTAACATCCGGAAATAATCAAACAATCACAGCATAAAGTAGACAAACATATCAATGATTAAAGAAATTAATAGCATGAAGAATAATAATAATGCAACATGAGGAATATAATCATTAAACGAATACATATCAATAGCTAGCACTCATAAAGAAGAGAATAATAAGATTCATAAAAAGGAATAATTAATAAAAGATGTTAATTAAATTTCATGGGACACCAACAATTTTTAGTAGCAATTTCACACACTGGACTTCTTTCATGATTACAAACCTTTTCATTAAAACAATTTCACATAAAGAACAATTTGCATGAACAATTTACCAATGTTTGTATGGCTGTACACAGACATTCATTGAGTATGCCTTGCATTGCATTCAAGAAACACATTGACATTCTAATCAGTTCTTGCTTTCCCTGGGAATTAAACCCTTGAACTTGATGTTGCAAGCCAGACAGCCATAGGCCTACATTTTATTGACAAGCCTTAAAAATCACATGTCTAGAAATCTTTTTGCCATTTAACGTGTGTCAAAGTCATAGTCAAAAATGCAGTTTTCTTAATTTCACTTGGCTGTTTAATTTTGTTTAAAGATGATGAATATCTGAATGCAAAAACAATAAAATAGACATGTGAGGGTTTTATGGCCACCATAAATTCAAACAAGGACAAGAAATGCTTGCATGATGTTTAGTTCCTTTTGATTTCAATCATGAACTGCCTTTTTAATTTCATTCCACAGCATCTCAATAGGAATCAGGCCAGGACTTTGACTATCCACTTCAAAGTCTTCATTTTGTTTTTCTTCAGCCATTCAGAGATGAACTTGCTGGTGAGTTTTGGATCATTGTCCTGCTGCAGAACACAAGTTCACTTCAGCTTGAGTCACAAACAGATTCTCCTTCAGGATGTTTTGGTGGACACCAGAATTCATGGTTCAAGTCTTTCAGGTCCTGAAGCACCAAAACAGCCCCAGACCATCACACTACCACCACCATACTTACTGTTGGAATGATGTTCTTTTTCTGAAATGCTGTGACACTTCTATGCCTGTTGGATGAGTCGTCGCTGCGCTCTTGGGGTAATTCTGGTCAGACGGACACTCCTGGGAAGGTTCACCACCGTTCCATGTTTTCATTTGTGGATTGTGGTTCACTACAAGGGATCTTTTAGAATATTAAATATCTGAATATAAAATGTAGGGCATTTTTTGCAACCAAGACCTGGAAAAGGTTTTTTTGGGGGGGGTTTCATCAAAGTCATTCTGCTAAAATTATAAAGATGCATGGAAATCCCCTTCTTCCTGTAAGCTATCATTTAGATTCAATAATACAAAAGTTCAGCCTATTTTTATCTCATATCATATACGGATGTATACATGTCAATTGTGAGTAGTGTTTGAAAGATAAACAATTTTTGTACATTTCTTCATGCTGGTGTCGATGCAGGAAAGACTGAGATCTCAAGGGAACTGTATTTCTGGTAAGACCAAAATAAATGTACTTTCACAATTTTACAAGCATTGACAAAAAAAGAACGTTTCGTTTAAAAATATTGTAACTTTTTTTTCATATGTGTTTTTTGAAAGCGAAATATAATGATTGTTTCTTACACTGAGGTTTGCATGTTGTTTGCACTATGAATGTAGATAATATACACTTCCTGAATTCAGATGCAATATGAGTTTTGCATTTTAGTTAAACTTTAGCTTTGTCTGCTCATATACACCTTATAGTCACGTAACCTTACAGTGCAAAGACACTGATCTATTATTCCTCAATCATCCTCTTCAGTGAATGCTGGTCAGTGCAACTCCTATTCTCTAGGAACGTCTTTTTGATCCTACTAAATCTAAAAAGAGCCTGGAAAGCAAGATTTTGTGGTAAGTACAGACAACCATAAGGGTGTTTTCATAAGACTTTGTCCAATATCAATTTATTTTAAATAAATCTCCCAAAAATGTATTTGGACACTTAAGTAACCAAAAAAGTGAATAAAAATAGTTTTTGGAAAAATGTGTGATCGTGCACAGGAAATTGCATTATAAAAGGAATTAATAAAATCAAATAAAAACCATGCCATTTGGTTTTGTTATCTAATATAATGACTTCCTGACAGTTTTAACTGTCTTCATGTCTGAAAATATTTTTAGGGCATTATGGCTGTTTCTTTAGTCTTACATTTTAGATAAATGTGTACTGATCGTGAAGTTGCATTGATAAAGTCAAATAAATAACGATAAATCCAAGTTATTTTATTTACTTTTTATTTTAACATTTTCAATGCAACTTTTAACTTTTCCTGTGCATGATCAAACATTTCCTGTGCATGATCAGTGCTCATGATACCATACAAATTTATTAGACATGAAAGACATTTTTAAGTACTTTTTATGCAAGTGTGACTTTTTTAAGCCACTGTATCAAGAGTGTTGGCTAAGTAAATGTAACTATATGTTGCTAGATGATGTCCATATCATTTTGCTATTTTTCAGAGTCCTTTCACATGCAAAATGATAAACCACTGGGTCATTTTAGCCGTCTACATCCTGACCTTTATAATCGGCCTGCCGGCCAATCTTCTGGCCATATGCACGTTCATTAAGAAACTCAGAGACAAACCCAGTCCGAATGACATCCTGCTCTTCAACCTGACAGCGTCCGACTTGGTCTTCCTGCTCTTTCTCCCCTTCAAGATGTATGAAGCTGCCGTTGGCATGAAGTGGTACTTACCGCAGACCTTGTGCTCAATCGCCTCCTTCTTCTTTTTCACCACGATTTACACCAGCTCCCTGTTGCTCATGGCCATAGCCGTGGATCGCTACTTAGCCCTGGCCTTTCCGATCAAATACAGACTGATGCGCAAGCCGCTTTACGCCGCGGCGGGCAGCGTCCTCATCTGGCTGGTCAGCGCCGGCCATTGCACCATCGTATTCATCATTGTCCATATGCCAGTGCCGAACGCCACTGAACCCAAAACGGTCTGCTATGAGAAATTCACAGAGGAGCAAAAGAAAATCTTGCTACCAGTTCGTTTTGAATTTTTTGTGGTTATCTATATTCTACCGCTCTTAGTTTCTATCTTCTGCTACATTAACTGCATCTACATCCTGTACAGCAGGCCTCACATAGCCAAAGTGAAAAAGCAAAGGGCCATTGGCATGGCGTTCTGCACCCTGACCATCTTTTTACTCTGTTTTCTGCCCTACAACACCTCGCATCTGGTGGGTTTCAGCAGCAACAACAGCCCGTCGTGGAGGTACTACACGCTCCTGCCCAGCACCCTCAACACCTGCCTGGATCCCTTCGTCTTCTACTTCTCCTCCTCCACGTTCCGGGAAAGCACAACGATTGCTTTGCTCAAGACCTGGTGTTGCAGACATAAGAAAACTAAAGCGTGTGAAACTGAACTAAACGTTATATCAACATGAACAGTTTTGCATTTGAACGTCACATTTATGTCATGCTTTCATGTGAATCATAAGGCTCATTTTCAGTAGGACATTCAGGAAGCTTGGAGTCTGTAAGATTTTGAATGTTTTTGACACATGATCCTTCAGAAATCATTCTAATATGCAGATTTGATTTCTTATACTTGTGCTTCTCCTTCATATTTACTTTTTTATTTTTTTTACATATATGCATTTATCAGATGGTTTTATCCAAAGCGACTTGCATTGCATTCAAGAAACACATTGACATTCTAATCAGTTCTTGCTTTCCCTGGGAATCAAACCCATGACCTTGGCGTTGCAAGTGGCACTCTCTACTGTTAGACACACAGGAAAGCTTTTTGTGGAAACAGTGATACTTTTTTTAAGGATTCTTTGATGAATAGAAAGTTCCAAAAGAACTGAATTTATTTGTAACATTATAATTGTCTTTTGATTAATGTAATGCATCCTTGCTGGATATAAGTATTATTTTAAAGAATAAGAATCACTCCGACTGACTTCTGAACGGTGTTGTGCGTTTATTCTCAGATCAACTGAGGTAGACCTTCACACGATTTCACCAAGTGTAACATGTTCCTGGATCAGCAAGTTTACAGTTTATGTCAAGTTTGGGCTTACAAGCATGTGTTTCTACATCAATATTATCCAGCTATCCTTTCCCTCTGAGTTTAGGGATAACGTAGGGCTAGAGACAGGAATGTTGTTGATTCAGGAACATGTTTTACTTGGCAAAATCAGAGTGAGCATCTTCACCCACAGGAAAGAAAGAGACCAAACTGAGACTTTTAAGATTAGATTCTTTTTGGAAAAAGAGCAAAATGATATGCGTCTCGTTTGGAGTTTCAGAAAAGAAAATTTTGTCGCAAACTGTGCTCATTTATTGCTGTATAACCTTTTAAACTTTTAAAAACTTTCCTTTTCTAGTTTATTTTGTCAAACAGTAAATAAACAGAATGAATTCAAATGATGAGAAATTCTGAGATTTTATTTGCGATGTTTGCATGAACAATGATATGGATTTATTCTGGATTGCATACTTTTTTTTTTTTTTTTAAATGTGCATTATTGGGATAGAGACTAAACAATCCCGCGGGAAAACCTGCAGAGGCAGAAGAATCTTCCAGGCAACTTTTGTAGGTACTTTTTAAGTGGGATCAGATAACCAAACACCTGTATATATATATTGTCAAGACACGGTGTTTGCTTCTCTTTTTGTTTTAGCGAGGGCCGGCCACTCTTCGGCATTCGTGCATCCTGTAAGCACACATGTAAAATATACCTGCAAAACAAAACACATGCGTTCCATGAGATCAACAGCACATGTTGGGAATCAGACTAAAAAAATCATTACTGACCAGCAAAAAAGGTCATGAGCAGAGCGACCCAGCCCAGAATGTAGGACCACGAGAAACGCCAATCACCGAACCGCTTCCCGAGGAAGTTCACCGTCACGCCGGTGTAGATTGCCATTGCAAGCAGAACAAAGAGTGCTGGAGGAGACGTAACGAGACAGACCGGTTTAGATGACTCCTGCCAGCTCACACGAGTCGGCTAAAAGGTCAATGGAAGGGAAAAAGACTCACTGGAAATAAAAAACATGATCCCTGCAGCGAAGGAACGGTTGAATCTCTCAAAGGCGGAGAAGTGAGCGAAAGAGAGGATGCCTGCGATGATTCCCGCAAAACACGACATCGCTGAGAGGATCATGAAGGCCCGGGTTGCGTTCCAGTAAGCTGTGATGAGAGAAAGAGAGATGGACACGATAGCTTACACTGATGGAGAAACATGAACATTTCCCATAATGTTTTGCACACAACTTCTCAAAGTCGGGGAAACTGCAATAAAGGGCAACGTTTGATGGACCTTGATTTCTTTAGTAATATATAGTAAAGTGTCATTTATTCCTGTGATTAAAGCTGAATTTATTAGATGATAAATACAGTAAAACAGAGTAATATTATATCAGTGTAAAACAGCTGTTTTCTATGTGAATATATAGTAAAGTGTCATTTATTCCTGTGATTAAAGCTGAATTTATTAGATGATAAATACAGTAAAACAGTGTAATATTATATCAGTGTAAAACAGCTGTTTTCTATGTGAATATATAGTAAAGTGTCATTTATTCCTGTGATTAAAGCTGAATTTATTAGATGATAAATACAGTAAAACAGTGTAATATTATATCAGTGTAAAACAGCTGTTTTCTATGTGAATATATAGTAAAGTGTAATTTATTCATTTGATTAAAGCTGAATTTATTAGATGATAAATACAGTAAAACAGTGTAATATTATATCAGTGTAAAACAGCTGTTTTCTATGTGAATATATAGTAAAGTGTCATTTATTCCTGTGATTAAAGCTGAATTTATTAGATGATAAATACAGTAAAACAGTGTAATATTATATCAGTGTAAATCAGCTGTTTTCTATGTGAATATATAGTAAAGTGTCATTTATTCCTGTGATTAAAGCTGACATTTATCCTTGTATAGAATTTTTTGACAAACTAAAAGGGTTAAACAAAAAAATTGTCGGATAACATTCTGAACCTTATTTCCTAAGAGTGTATGAGAGGTGTGTGTGCTTGAAAACACTCTGTCTTTAATAAATCCCGTCCCAAACTCACCGATACTGTCGGTCTGCGTGTAGCATTTGCCAGACATGCAGTATCTCCACAGGCCCTGGTGAGCGAAGCTGCCGGACAGTCTGTACTGCATCCAATAGTCCGTCGCCGTGGAGACCACCAGCAGGATGTTGCCCACGATGGCACAGAACAAACCCCCTCCCATAAAGCTGTACATCCCGAGGAACACTGTGGCGGCGGTGAGCTAAAAGCACTAAGAGCACAGAGGTGTTACACACACACACACACACACACACACACACTATTTAGACATTCTTCTAATTGTGCAACTACATGACTAACTCTCATTAGAGTAATAGTCGACGGTTAGATCAGAGTTTGGGTTAGTAGAATAAGTTGACATGTAGTTGTAAAATTTACATTTACATTTCTGCATTTAAAGCGACTTGCATTGCATTCAAGAAACATTGATATTCTAATCAGTTCTCGCTTTCCCTGGGAATCGAACCCATGATCTTGGTGTTGCAAGCGCTGCTCTCTACTGTTAGACACATATGAAAGCTAAGGTAACAGAAAAAGTTATTTATAGTCAGTAAATGCCTGTTGGAAAGCATCAAAATAACATGATCAGATATTAAGCAGACAGTCGACTAATACACTAATGAAAGTTAGTTGAGTTAGTTACATAAAAGTTTAAATCTAAAGTGGGCAATTGAAAGAAAGTGTTACCTATTTCACTCCAAAAGCAAAAATAGATTATAAATGCTATTGTTAATAAGGAAAAAAAAAAAAGCCTATTTTATGTATCATTAAGCCTTTTCTTGCTTAACTGTCCTGAAAATAATGTCACAATACAACCATTTTGTTTGATCAACATTTGAAAACTTCCTTTTGTATTGCATTGAGGAAAGACAACGTCATCGCGATATTTGCTGTTACCATTTTGCCCTGGGTGTGGTGTTATGTGGGCACTTCCTAGCTGTCGGGTCTTTGTCACTTCCTGGTTGTCTAGTCACTGTTAGTGGGTGTGTTGGTTATCACGTGGGTGTTGCCTCTCGTTCCCTCCCTGCACCTGTCTCGTCTCTAGTTCATTAGTGTGCCCCAGGTGATCGTCATCTCCTAGTGTATTTCACCCCTTGGCTTCCTCCCTGTCTTTGTCCGTGGTTGACGTTTTGTGGATGTTTCCTGCCGGTGTTTCATGTGGCTGTTTTCCCCCTCCGAGTTCTCCCAGGTTTGCACGCAAGGTGCCTTTTGTGTTTATTTTCTAGTCTTTTGGTGTACCCGTGTTTTGAGTTTTGCACAACTTGTGCCGTTTTGTTTATATTTAAAGTGCTTTTGTTTTTTACTTTAAATAAACACGTTTTGAGTTGAGTTCCTGTCCGTCTCGTTCTCGCACCGTAACCCCGAGCGTTACAGAACCACGGACCAGGGTTGTCGCCCTATAAGACACGTCTGTGGGAGCATGGATTGTGACCCACAGCTCTTGACTATTGCCCAGAGGACGGATTTGAATTTTGGTCAGTTCGCCTGTGAATTTGTCTACGTGGCCAGTCGGACCGATATACCGAATGATGCCATTCGGACCCTGTTTTGGCTCGGTGCCAGGCGGCATTTCCCGGAGGGATTGCCAGACATCTCCGGCTTAAGTTGGCTTGAAGCCGCTCTCCAGTGTTTGAACAGCTACAACCGTAGAGCGGCTGAATTGAGCAAGTCAACACCTCCAGGTTCCGTGGTTGAGCCGCCGCGCCGCAGCCGCCGTAAACGAGGCAAGCGGAGAATTCCCTCGCCCGAGAACGAACTGATTCCCTCGCCCGAGAACGAACTGATTCCCTCGCCCGAGACCGAACTGATTCCCTCGCCCGAGACCGAACTGATTCCCTCGCCCGAGACCGAACTGATTCCCTCGCCCGAGACCGAACTGATTCCCTCGCCCGAGACCGAACTGATTCCCTCGCCCGAGACCGAACTGATTCCCTCGCCCGAGACCGAACTGATTCCCTCGCCCGAGACCGAACTGATTCCCTCGCCCGAGACCGAACTGATTCCCTCGCCCGAGACCGAACTGATTCCCTCGCCCGAGACCGAACTGATTCCCTCGCCCGAGACCGAACTGATTCCCTCGCCCGAGACCGAACTGATTCCCTCGCCCGAGACCGAACTGATTCCCTCGCCCGAGACCGAACTGATTCCCTCGCCCGAGACCGAACTGATTCCCTCGCCCGAGAGCGAACTGATTCCCTCGCCCGAGAGCGAACTGATTCCCTCGCCCGAGAGCGAACTGATTCCCTCGCCCGAGAGCGAACTGATTCCCTCGCCCGAGAGCGAACTGATTCCCTCGCCCGAGAGCGAACTGATTCCCTCGCCCGAGAGCGAACTGATTCCCTCGCCCGAGAGCGAACTGATTCCCTCGCCCGAGAGCGAACTGATTCCCTCGCCCGAGAGCGAACTGATTCCCTCGCCCGAGAGCGAACTGATTCCCTCGCCCGAGAGCGAACTGATTCCCTCGCCCGAGAGCGAACTGATTCCCTCGCCCGAGAGCGAACTGATTCCCTCGCCCGAGAGCGAACTGATTCCCTCGCCCGAGAGCGAACTGATTCCCTCGCCCGAGAGCGAACTGATTCCCTCGCCCGAGAGCGAACTGATTCCCTCGCCCGAGAGCGAACTGATTCCCTCGCCCGAGAGCGAACTGATTCCCTCGCCCGAGAGCGAACTGATTCCCTCGCCCGAGAGCGAACTGATTCCCCTGCCCGAGAGCGAACTGATTCCCTTGCCCGAGAGCGAACTGATTCCCTCGCCCGAGAGCGAACTGATTCCCTCGCCCGAGAGCGAACTGATTCCCTCGCCCGAGAGCGAACTGATTCCCTCGCCCGAGAGCGAACTGATTCCCTCGCCCGAGAGCGAACTGATTCCCTCGCCCGAGAGCGAACTGATTCCCTCGCCCGAGAGCGAACTGATTCCCTCGCCCGAGAGCGAACTGATTCCCTCGCCCGAGAGCGAACTGATTCCCTCGCCCGAGAGCGAACTGATTCCCTCGCCCGAGAGCGAACTGATTCCCTCGCCCGAGAGCGAACTGATTCCCTCGCCCGAGAGCGAACTGATTCCCTCGCCCGAGAGCGAACTGATTCCCTCGCCCGAGAGCGAACTGATTCCCTCGCCCGAGAGCGAACTGATTCCCTCGCCCGAGAGCGAACTGATTCCCTCGCCCGAGAGCGAACTGATTCCCTCGCCCGAGAGCGAACTGATTCCCTCGCCCGAGAGCGAACTGATTCCCTCGCCCGAGAGCGAACTGATTCCCTCGCCCGAGAGCGAACTGATTCCCTCGCCCGAGAGCGAACTGATTCCCTCGCCCGAGAGCGAACTGATTCCCTCGCCCGAGAGCGAACTGATTCCCTCGCCCGAGAACGAACTGATTCCCTCGCCCGAGACCGAACTGATTCCCTCGCCCGAAACCGAACTGATTCCTTTGCCCGAGAGCGAGCTTTGTGAATTGATTCCCTTGCCCGAGAGCGAATTGATTCCCTTGCCCGAGAGCGAATTGATTCCCTTGCCTGAGAGCGAACTGATTCCCTTGCCCGAGAGCGAACTGATTCCCTTGCCCGAGAGCGAACTGATTCCCTTGCCCGAGAGCGAACTGATTCCCTTGCCCGAGAGCGAACTGATTCCCTTGCCCGAGAGCGAACTGATTCCCTTGCCCGAGAGCGAACTGATTCCCTTGCCCGAGAGCGAACTGATTCCTTTGCCCGAGAGCGAGCTTTGTGAACTGATTCCCTTGCCCGAGAGCGACTTGATTCCCTTGCCCGAGAGCGACTTGATTCCCTTGCCCGAGAGCGAACTGATTCCCTTGCCCGAGAGCGAACTGATTCCCTTGCCCGAGAGCGAACTGATTCCTTTGCCCGAGAGCGAGCTTTGTGAACTGATTCCCTTGCCCAAGAGCGAACTGATTCCTCTGCCCGAGAGCGAACTTTGTGCACTGATTCCCTCGCCCGAGACCGAACTGATTCCTTTGCCCGAGAGCGAGCTTTGTGAATTGATTCCCTTGCCCGAGAGCGAACTGATTCCCTTGCCCGAGAGCGAACTGATTCCCTTGCCCGAGAGCGAACTGATTCCCTTGCCCGAGAGCGAACTGATTCCCTTGCCCGAGAGCGAACTGATTCCCTTGCCCGAGAGCGAACTGATTCCCTTGCCCGAGAGCGAACTGATTCCCTTGCCCGAGAGCGAACTGATTCCCTTGCCCGAGAGCGAACTGATTCCCTTGCCCGAGAGCGAACTGATTCCCTTGCCCGAGAGCGAACTGATTCCTTTGCCCGAGAGCGAGCTTTGTGAACTGATTCCCTTGCCCGAGAGCGACTTGATTCCCTTGCCCGAGAGCGACTTGATTCCCTTGCCCGAGAGCGAACTGATTCCCTTGCCCGAGAGCGAACTGATTCCTTTGCCCGAGAGCGAGCTTTGTGAACTGATTCCCTTGCCCAAGAGCGAACTGATTCCTTTGCCCGAGAGCGAGCTTTGTGAACTGATTCCCTTGCCCAAGAGCGAACTGATTCCTCTGCCCGAGAGCGAACTTTGTGCACAGAGTCCCCAGGCCGCTCGCTATGCGCAGAGTCCCCGGGCCGCTCGCTATGCGCAGAGTCCCCGGGCCGCTCGCTATGCGCAGAGTCCCCGGGCCGCTCGCTATGCGCAGAGTCCCCGGGCCGCTCGCTATGCGCAGAGTCCCCGGGCCGCTCGCTATGCGCAGAGTCCCCGGGCCGCTCGCTATGCGCAGAGTCCCCGGGCCGCTCGCTATGCGCAGAGTCCCCGGGCCGCTCGCTATGCGCAGAGTCCCCGGGCCGCTCGCTATGCGCAGAGTCCCCGGGCCGCTCGCTATGCGCAGAGTCCCCGGGCCGCTCGCTATGCGCAGAGTCCCCGGGCCGCTCGCTATGCGCAGAGTCCCCGGGCCGCTCGCTATGCGCAGAGTCCCCGGGCCGCTCGCTATGCGCAGAGTCCCCGGGCCGCTCGCTATGCGCAGAGTCCCCGGGCCGCTCGCTATGCGCAGAGTCCCCGGGCCGCTCGCTATGCGCAGAGTCCCCGGGCCGCTCGCTATGCGCAGAGTCCCCGGGCCGCTCGCTATGCGCAGAGTCCCCGGGCCGCTCGCTATGCGCAGAGTCCCCGGGCCGCTCGCTATGCGCAGAGTCCCCGGGCCGCTCGCTATGCGCAGAGTCCCCGGGCCGCTCGCTATGCGCAGAGTCCCCGGGCCGCTCGCTATGCGCAGAGTCCCCGGGCCGCTCGCTATGCGTCCCCGGGCCGCTCGCTATGCGCAGAGTCCCCGGGCCGCTCGCTATGCGCAGAGTCCCCGGGCCGCTCGCTATGCGCAGAGTCCCCGGGCCGCTCGCTATGCGCAGAGTCCCCGGGCCGCTCGCTATGCGCAGAGTCCCCGGGCCGCTCGCTATGCGCAGAGTCCCCGGGCCGCTCGCTATGCGCAGAGTCCCCGGGCCGCTCGCTATGCGCAGAGTCCCCGGGCCGCTCGCTATGCGCAGAGTCCCCGGGCCGCTCGCTATGCGCAGAGTCCCCGGGCCGCTCGCTATGCGCAGAGTCCCCGGGCCGCTCGCTATGCGCAGAGTCCCCGGGCCGCTCGCTATGCGCAGAGTCCCCGGGCCGCTCGCTATGCGCAGAGTCCCCGGGCCGCTCGCTATGCGCAGAGTCCCCGGGCCGCTCGCTATGCGCAGAGTCCCCGGGCCGCTCGCTATGCGCAGAGTCCCCAGGCCGCTCGCGAACTGAGTCCCCAGGCCGCTCGCGGCCAGACCTCCTAGACCTCCCAGACCCACCATCTGATCTGCCAGACCTCCTAGATCTTCCGCCAGACCTCCTAGACCTCCCAGACCAGTCATCAGATCTACCAGACCTCCCAGATCTTCCGCCAGACCTCCTAGACCCGCCATCAGGTCTGCCAGACCTCCTAGATCTTCTGCCAGACCTCCTAGACCTCCCAGACCCGTCATCAGATCTACCAGACCTCCCAGATCTTCCGCCAGACCTCCTAGACCTCCCAGACCCACCATCCGATTTGCCAGACCTCCCAGATCTTCCGTCAGACCTCCTAGACCTCCAAGACCCGCCATCAGATCTACCAGACCTCCCAGATCTTTCGCCAGACCTCCTAGACCTCCAAGACCCGCCCTCAGATCTGCCAGACCTCCCAGACGCACCGCCTGCTCTGCCAGACCCTCCAGACCCGCCGGCTCTGCCGGACCCTCCTGACTCACTGAACCCTCCTGACCCGCCGCCGGCTCTGCCGGACCCTCCTGACTCACTGAACCCTCCTGACCCGCCGCCGGCTCTGCCGGACCCACCGCCGGCTCCGCCGGACCCTCCTGTCTCGCCGGCCCCGCCGGACCCTCCTGTCTCGCCGGCCCCGCCGGACCCTCCTGTCTCGCCGGCCCCGCCGGACCCTCCAGATCTGCCAGCCTTGCTGGAACCCCCCATGAACTTTATTTTTTTTGGTGTTTTGATTTTTCTGTAAGTTGTTTTGGGTTTGTTTAAAGTCTTCTTGATGCCATATTGTTCTATGGGGTTTTGCTTTTTGTTTTTCATAGTTTGCTGTCCTGTTCTGTCCTCCTCCAGGTCCCCCGCCCTCCCTTCCCTTGTTGTGCACTTCCCGGCGCGAGGCCGCGCCTACCGGGAGGGGGGGGTACTGTTACCATTTTGCCCTGGGTGTGGTGTTATGTGGGCACTTCCTAGCTGTCGGGTCTTTGTCACTTCCTGGTTGTCTAGTCACTGTTAGTGGGTGTGTTGGTTATCACGTGGGTGTTGCCTCTCGTTCCCTCCCTGCACCTGTCTCGTCTCTAGTTCATTAGTGTGCCCCAGGTGATCGTCATCTCCTAGTGTATTTCACCCCTTGGCTTCCTCCCTGTCTTTGTCCGTGGTTGACGTTTTGTGGATGTTTCCTGCCGGTGTTTCATGTGGCTGTTTTCCCCCTCCGAGTTCTCCCAGGTTTGCACGCAAGGTGCCTTTTGTGTTTATTTTCTAGTCTTTTGGTGTACCCGTGTTTTGAGTTTTGCACAACTTGTGCCGTTTTGTTTATATTTAAAGTGCTTTTGTTTTTTACTTTAAATAAACACGTTTTGAGTTGAGTTCCTGTCCGTCTCGTTCTCGCACCGTAACCCCGAGCGTTACATTTGCACACTGGATTGTGGATTTTCCTTGCATATATTTAAGTGTGATTTGAAATCCAGACGGTCATCACAACAGCTCTGATTCATTTACACTCAACCTTAAAACCAAACTGACATTTATTATTATTCTCACACATTTCTCCATGAAGTGCAAATCTTCCCCTCAGTCCCTCTATTTCCAGGCTTGCACTACTTACAGTATACAGGAATACCTCGGTTTACAAGCGACTTTGTATACGAGCAAATCGGTGTACAAGCATGGAGGGTCGAATCGGTGTACGAGCATTGTATCGGTGTACGAGATAAAAAAATTTCCCTCACCCACGCGCATTTTTGTGTGCAAAAGTCCTAACGCTCAGCATCGTCGCGCGCATTTTTACTGAAAATATCCTAAACACAGCCTTTCATAACAGTCACGAGGTTCCAACCCCTTTATCATCGCTTTCATTCTCTCAGCGTTGCTTGGTTTGGCTGCATCATTCACCACAGTGATACTTTTATAAGTGATTTACAGCGGTTTTACCTCCTGTTGTAACATTAATTAATTGTGATCGCTTTTGTTCACGTAGTGAAATATACACGTACAGTACTCTAAGCAGTAACTGTCATGGTACATGAATTCATTGTCTCCTAGTTCTGCCTGTGTGTGTGTGTGTGTGTGTGTGTGTGTGTGTGTGGTCACTGAACACCTGATTCTCATATCATCTGCCTATCTCCCCGCATTCCTTCCCAGCTCCCGTGAGTTCGTTCGTTCGCAGCTCCCGTGCGTTAGTTCGCAGCTCCCGCGCATACGTTAGTTTGCGGCTCCCGTGAGTTCGTTCGTTCGCGGCTCCCGTGAGTTCTTTCGTTCGCGGCTCCCGTGAGTTCTTTCGTTCGTGGCTCCCGTGAGTTCTTTCGTTCGCGGCTCCCGTGAGTTCTTTCGTTCGCGGCTCCCGTGAGTTCTTTCGTTCGCGGCTCCCGTGAGTTCTTTCGTTCGCGGCTCCCGTGAGTTCTTTCGTTCGCGCCTCCCGTGCGTTCATTCGTTCGCGCCTCCCGTGCGTTCATTCGTTCGCGGCTCCCGTGCGTTCATTCGTTCGCGGCTCCCGTGAGTTCTTTCGTTCGCGGCTCCCGTGCTTTCATTCGTTCGCGGCTCCCGTGAGTTCTTTCGTTCGCGGCTCCCGTGAGTTCTTTCGTTCGCGGCTCCCGTGAGTTCTTTCGTTCGCGGCTCCCGTGAGTTCTTTCGTTCGCGCCTCCCGTGCGTTCTTTCGTTCGCGCCTCCCGTGCGTTCGTTCGTTCGCGGCTCCCGTGAGTTCGTTCGTTCGCGGCTCCCGTGCTTTCGTTCGTTCGCGGCTCCCTTGAGTTCTTTCATTCGCAGCTTCCTTGAGTTCGTTCACGGCTCCCCATCTCCCATGTTCCATGACTTTTACTCTGGATTATCACTTCTTTTGTTTTCTGCACTATTATAATAAATTTACTCATTTGCACTTGAATCCTTGCTTTCCAGCTCCCCTCATCTCCCTCCTCTCCTCTCCTCAGTTGAAGTGCATTACAGTAAATTGTCAAGTATTTTTACAGTTTAATTGTCAATTATTAATTAGTATTTATATGAGATCTTAATGGTTATAATTTTAACTGCAATTAATAGGGTAAAACCAGGAAAATATTTTAAATGGGCATTTATGGTCGTGTGGAATGAATAAATAGATTTTTAATGCATTCTTATGGGGACATTTGTTTTGGTATAGGAGCATTTTGGTTTACGAGCTCGCTCTTGGAACGAATTAAACTCGTAAACCGAGGTATTACTGTATATGAAATGTTCGAAACTTTGTATTGTGACACTCTTGTGTACTTTTGCATCTTCAGGATCAATCGCTTTCTGTTTTCCTCAAATTGTAAGTCGCTTCAGATAAAAGTCTGCTAAATGAATAAATGTAAATGTAGATCTAGTGTGCATTGATCATTCTACATTTAGAGACAGATTTATATCAAGGGCTGTACGTGCGTTTCCTGTGTTTTCACGGTCCACATCAGCGCTTGCACAAGCAAAACAGCATCAGCCACTCGTACGTCAGAGCAAGTAGTAGGAAACACAACGACAAACTGCAATGCCACAAAACAGCAAGTGAGCAATAGAGCTGGAAACCAAAGCTATCGTTCTGATCATCAGAAAATGCAAAGTGCACGAACAAACAAACTCAATCTCACACATTTCTGCTTGCTTTGTGAAATGCGTGCACACCATTATTCTGCACTGCCAGAGAGGGTCTTACTTTCTTATAAATAAAGAGTCTTATAAATATCTGAGGTCTAGAGTCTTATAAATACAATAAAACCCTGTCCTTAAATCTCTATTTCTGCTCATGTGGAGGTATACAAATATTGCCTTTTTTATTCCAATGAAACATTAGATATATTTTTGTTCAATAAAGTTTTATATTTACTAATTTATATTTTTAGGGGATGCTACATTATTTTTATGCAGGAGAGATAATAAATTTATTGAGCATATAGCTGAAAATGAAACTGATATTAAGTCATTAATCTGGAATGATTTGAAGCACAGACTGTTTGTTTTGGACTTTGGCGGATTATTATTGACGTGAAAAAGTTACAAAAAACAAGTGAAGCTAATAAAGTGTTAAAAGTTTATGTTTATTATTATGAAACATGCACTAAAATGCTATTTAACTTTGTATATTTTTCAAATTATCTCTGGATATTTACTCTAAAAATAAATAAATAAATAAAAATAAAAAGTTACATTCCAAGTTTGTGGTTGATAT
>JAWRVZ010000163.1:300000-452500 GCA_037043235.1 Rhodeus uyekii
TACAGTAAAACAGTGTAATATTATATCAGTGTAAAACAGCTGTTTTCTATGTGAATATATAGTAAAGTGTCATTTATTCCTGTGATTAAAGCTGAATTTATTAGATGATAAATACAGTAAAACAGTGTAATATTATATCAGTGTAAAACAGCTGTTTTCTATGTGAATATATAGTAAAGTGTCATTTATTCCTGTGATTAAAGCTGAATTTATTAGATGATAAATACAGTAAAACAGTGTAATATTATATCAGTGTAAAACAGCTGTTTTCTATGTGAATATATAGTAAAGTGTCATTTATTCCTGTGATTAAAGCTGAATTTATTAGATGATAAATACAGTAAAACAGTGTAATTATTATATCAGTGTAAAACAGCTGTTTTCTATGTGAATATATAGTAAAGTGTCATTTATTCCTGTGATTAAAGCTGAATTTATTAGATGATAAATACAGTAAAACAGTGTAATATTATATCAGTGTAAAACAGCTGTTTTCTATGTGAATATATAGTAAAGTGTCATTTATTCCTGTGATTAAAGCTGAATTTATTAGATGATAAATACAGTAAATACAGTGATGCATCACCAATAGTGATGCATTATCGCATCATAGGCCCCGCCCACCACTGACATTTGCCTGCGCTGGATGTGAGTGTCGCGTCAAATGCAAATGAACCCCATTACTGTATAATCAGTGGCGCTGTCTACACTGATAGTTTACAGACACACACACACTGAGTTTCTGACACTCTTGAGTTTGAGACAACACAACAAATGCAAGAGTGAAGGAACGTTTGCTTCGATGCGTCCAGTTCTTATTTCTGACATCAGAAGGATCCGAAAAAATCGATGGTTTAGTTTAACGGCCTTCTGGATTGAATAAGAGGATTATATGTTTGTTCGGAGCATTTTATTTTGTCAGAAGAATAAACTTTTGTCAGAAGAAGAAACTTTTGCTGACAGATGAAGTGGTCGGCTGTATTGGATCTGATAGCGGTTACATAATCTTTAAGTAAATTATTTAATAATGCTTTGTCTGTAAATTACAGTTGTATTTGAGCAATGGTTTCAAAACACGTGCGATAGCGAGTGAACATCGATATCGTTTCCTATGCAATGACGTTCAGTTTAAAGGAGCCGCATCATAAAAACTGATCATTTCAGAGGAACATAATCCAAGTCATGACTCCTTTAATAACGTCAAGTGTTATTACAGGATAAGATATTACAAGTGTTACGAATAAGACCGTGGATTATGGGTGAACTCACAGCCTCTCAGAGTCACACAGTGGTGGCCATTCTCACGCACGGGTTCTCCGAAGGCAAAGCACCCGATCGCTGCACCATGAGACAAAACAATCAGTGAACACAAAAGCGGCGTCACGTCTCAATGAGTCTGAGCCGAAGCTGAGCGGTACCTGCTGGAGTCTGTCGTCAGGCGGTGGTTTCTGTCGTCCTCTCTGCAGATTATGACTCTTCAGAGCCTGACGAGAAGACAAAGACCCTTCAGAGAAGATGAAGAACAACCTCACAATCACACAAACAAGGGCCTCTCTGACCTTCTCCACGGCTCGTGATGCAGGAAACCCGGGGCTTCGATCTGCAGGGGAAAAGAGTCATTCAGCAGATCCATGTGTGAGTTCAGATTGGATGAGATGCATTTGAATCCACTGTAAAATAAACATTAACTGAGATGGTAACACTTAACTATAAGTGCCAGAGTTAGGCTTTGTGTTGGTTCAGTTTTCCCCTGTCCTCAGCCCTTCTGTCTATATGGTTTCTGATTGAGTTAATTCTGTTCAGATGCATTTATCAGACGCTTTTATCATTGCATTCAAGAAACGCATTGACATTTTAATCAGTTCTTGCTTTCCAAGGTCATGGAAATCGAACCCGTGACCTTGACGTTGCAAGCACCACTCGCTACTGTTTGAGCCACAGGAAAGCCTCGTTATTTAGTCTCATTTGTTCCTCCAGTTGCATTAAAGCCTTGCGTTTAGTCCGGTCTAGTTTCTGATGATCCTATTTTGCTTTCAACAGGTAAAGTTAATTAATGAATTTAACAATAACCAATATATGTTTGTTGTTGCAACTTTGTTATTTTTTTTTTCAACTTTGTTGACATTAGTAACTTTTTATTGTTCATGTTAATGCAAATACATTAACAACTTTTGATTTCAAGAATGACTTAGTGTGAAAAATGCTTTTTTAATAGCTTTTATTTCTCTAATTCTTTAGAAATGTTTTCCTTGTTAGTTCAATGCAGTAAACAAATATTAACAAATGGAAACTTATTGTAAAGTATTAGCACTTAAATAAATACAAAGAGAAAAACATTAATTTTTTTTTAGTTTAAGTACTAAAATAACAAATTAAATGAAAAATAAGGACAAAATTAAAATTAAAATAACAAAAATAACAAAAGCACAACAAAACGACTAAAACTTGAACTAAAATTCAACAGAAAGCAGAAACTATAAATATAAAGTCTATAACATTATATCAATGGTAATAAAATAACATCACGATTTATTTTGTTTCTTATTCTTGATCAATTTCTTATTAATTGATATCCAGAAATGCTAATGAGCTATATTATTTTATTATTAGGATTATTAATAAAGGAAACATGTATTTTTTCATATTTTATATCCAATTTTTATAACGTTTTATACAAAGTTTATAAAAGCAACGTGGCTTATAAACTTTTTAGATAGATATAAGATCTCAATCCATGTGTGGGTTTACTTTACAATTAAAAAATCATTCTGAAATTGAATGTTTAATTTACTTGATATTACCCGGGGGGGAAATTGATCATTATGGCTGTAGATTTTTATGGCTTATTGAATGGGTCAATAATCTTATAACGGTCAGGTATTGGCTGATTTACAGTTGTTGGAGAAATTCATATTATCATTAAAATTAAAATTAGAGTTTAACTTTTTGGATGATGCAAACATATGATTAATGGAAAATACCAGGTCTGTTGTTGAAAAAATTATTAAAACCTGTAAATAATGTATGGGACAATGATGGATTGCAAAAAGCATTTGAAGAAGAAACTCTTTAAAGTAATAGAAAGGAGGGGCTCTTCTACCAATATAACCTTTATGCATGTGGAAGTGTAAATAATGTTGGCTTTTGGTGGAGCTAAAATAAAAGTATTATTAGTTATTAGTAGTTAGTAATTAGTTATTATTAGTACTATTTACTTGGACATTGGAAGATAAGGAAAAATGCATATAATGAGATGTTTTGGAGCAAAAGATCAGATGCATGGTGATGTAAACCCAGATGTAAAGCTATCATCTCACTTTCTTGCCTGGCAATAAAGAGCATCTTCTTGGAGACCTGAAAACTGCGACTCTTAGTCTTTTTTTCTCTGATTGACCAAGAAAGAGAACTTGGACTCTACAGATTTGGCACAACAGCATCACTCACCACGTGCTCCACCGTAGATGAAGCTCAGCACAATGAGGAGGACGAGAACAGCGCAGGGGATTCCAGCAGCAAAGCCAGCGACGGCGGCTCCTCTGAGTCCTGCAGCTGAACAACAACACCGACACTCACGCCACTGGAAGAACTGGGGAAGAACTGCTTGGGTTTCTTTGCACTTAATGTGACAATGTTGCTGTTTGAGCAGGAAAAAGCTCCAGTTCTTCTCTATATCAGTGTTTCTGAACTCCTGAAACTCTCCATTGATTCTTTAGTTTCTTCCGGGAACAAACACTCACAATATTCCTCATTATCATAATTCATGTGCAGAATAAAGGGGCGGAGCTTGAGTGAGTGAGACGTGTGTTGAAACTGGCGGTTATGGGAAGGGGGCGGGGCTTTCCCAAACATGACCAATCCAGCCGACCAATCAGAGCACAGTGTGCTTTCAGGAGGAGGAGCTTCATAGAGACAGGAACTAAACAGAGCGTTTCTGACAGACTGGGAAGAGACGAGACAAACAATGAGAATATGGGGAAAATAATCAACGTTCAAACAGGAAAACCTGCTCTAGTCGAGACAAACATACTATAGTCTCTTTAACTTGGTTCAATTTTACAGTGCAAATGAATGAGCAAGGCTTTGTGACGCTATAATCCTAAATTTGCACTTGTTTAGACCATTGAGGAGAAAGTCATGTTGAAAAAAATGACAAGTAACAGAAGAAAAAGTAGAGCAAGCTTTGGGACAAACTACTTCATCATAACTGCGTCTTTAACGGACGCTCTGCAGCTTGGTCACGTGCATCCTGTCACCGTTTAAACTGCCCTGTCAATCATCTTGTCATAGCCATAGTTAAAATCCTCCACAATCCTACCGCTTCAGAGAGAAATGCAGTGACACGTTGATCTGCAGTCGTGTGTCTTTCATGCAGACTCTCCTCATGTGTTTGCATAATGATGCATTTAACAGTTAATGACCAAAAGTATCTGGTATCACTATAGTTTAGGGATCAATTCTTACGAGTAACTATTTATTTACTGTCATGCATATTACTAGGATATTGGCTGTTTATTTGTACTTATAAATCTTATATTAATGCCTTATTCTGCATGATCATATTCCACATTCCTAATCCTACTGTAGCGTATGGACGGTGCTCATGAATGATCGATCAGATCCATTGTTTGATCGGAAAGTTGATTTCACAGATGGCTCCGGCCAGTCTACGGATTGACAGCTTAATGCCTTTAAAACACAAACCATTCCTAGTTTACCCTCTCTCTCTTCTGCATTTCAAAGGACACCATTGTAAAACGGCCCCCACCCTTAAGGACTCAGACACATACCAAAAACACCCAAGAATATGCCATGTGACTTTAACTTACAGTTATTTTCCATTTTTAAGTATGTTTTGTTTCCCTATATGTATGCATGCTTTTTGTTATAACCATTTTAGGTGTGTTTGGTAGTTTAGGAGCTTATAATCAGTAAATGCTTATGTAGAAACACGTCAATCTTTACCTTGCCTTCATTTCAAGAATGAATCTAGCCGTGTTTGTTCTCGAAATCTATGTCTCACAATTTGAAGATTAACTATGTTTGTTTCGCTGTACTATGATGCATCAAACTCTTTCTTTTATGCCAAAAAAGTCTGCAAACTTAAGAAGGCCATAAAACATTTTAATCAGATGAGACTCGAAAACAAAGGAAGGATTCCCGCTTCTTAGTTCCTTCGCTGTGATTGGCTGTCACAGGAATTTCACAGGAATAAATGACACTTTACTATATATTCACATAGAAAACAGCTGTTTTACACTGATATAATATTACACTGTTTTACTGTATTTATCATCTAATAAATTCAGCTTTAATCACAGGAATAATTGACACTTTACTATATATTCACATAGAAAACAGCTGTTTTACACTGATATAATATTACACTGTTTTACTGTATTTATCATCTAATAAATTCAGCTTTAATCACAGGAATAAATGACACTTTACTATATATTCACATAGAAAACAGCTGTTTTACACTGATATAATATTACACTGTTTTACTGTATTTATCATCTAATAAATTCAGCTTTAATCACAGGTATAAATGACACTTTACTATATATTCACATAGAAAACAGCTGTTTTACACTGATATAATATTACACTGTTTTACTGTATTTATCATCTAATAAATTCTGCTTTAATCACAGGAATAAATGTCACTTTACTATATATTCACATAGAAAACAGCTGTTTTACACTGATATAATATTACACTATTTTACTGTATTTATCATCTAATAAATTCTGCTTTAATCACAGGAATAAATGACACTTTACTATATATTCACATAGAAAACAGCTGTTTTACACCGATATAATATTACACTATTTTTAATGTTTTTTTTCGGTCAAATCAAAAACTTTTTATGGTAGTCGATCTGTAGTATATATATAAAAATTTTTTTTTTTTTTTAACTGATCTATTCTTCACTAACAGCCTTTTTAAAAAGCTCCATCAAACTGTGACAGACTAATAAAACAATCAGCTTTTTTCCTCAGCTTTTCTTCTTTTTATCTCAAGAGATCAATGAAAATGTGAATCTGATTAGATTTAAAGTTTAAAGCGTAATCAGTTTGTGAATCACGTCACCTGGTCCAATCCGATGCTGCTCTGACGGTTCTCCCGCGGTTCTTCCTGCTTTAGGGATGATCCTGAAGTAGTAAGTGGATTTGGGGTCGAGTCCTGAGACGGTTGTGTTTCTAGCAGAGGCCGGCATCACTTGAACGGTGTGTGAGTCTGACGTGATGTTGTGTTTGGGTTGAGATGGGCCCTTCATCTGGATATCAAAGCCTTTCACAGCACAAACACACTTTAAATACGCACTGAAATGCAAACTTAAGTTAATTACTATTCAAGCAAAACTTGAATGGGAGCAGCATGAGATTATTTGCATGTACCTGTAATAACAGAGGTGAGAGGAACGAGCCACATCACACACACTTCTGTCTGATCAACACTCAGAAAAACACTGGAATTTGAGATTTCAGGGCCTTAAAAAAGATTAAAAGGCATGTTTTGAGAAGAATAGCATTTATCTAAAGAATATTTACTCTGGATGAATAGAATAGAATGAATATAATTCAAAGACATACACTAACGTTCAAACGTTTAGGGTTTTTAAAGTCTCTTCTGCTCATCAAGACTGCATTTATTGGATCAAAAATACAGAAGAAACCATAACAGGTAACACTTAACTTCAGCGTCCTTGTTACACATTACATTTTCTTACTTAACAGTAAATTATGCATAATTATACAGAATTAATAAAAAAAAACTCTAACCCTATAGTAGGTAAACGTTGTTAATTAATATAACGCAGACTTAATTGTATAATTACACTGTAACAAGAGCATATTAAAATAAAGTGTGACCCAGTAATATTGTAAAATATTTTATAATGTAAAACAGCTGTTTTCTATGTGAATATATAGTAAAGTGTCATTTATTCCTGTGATTAAAGCTGAATTTATTAGATGATAAATACAGTAAAACAGTGTAATATTATATCAGTGTAAAACAGCTGTTTTCTATGTGAATATATAGTAAAGTGTCATTTATTCCTGTGATTAAAGCTGAATTTATTAGATGATAAATACAGTAAAACAGTGTAATATTATATCAGTGTAAAACAGCTGTTTTCTATGTGAATATATAGTAAAGTGTCATTTATTCCTGTGATTAAAGCTGAATTTATTAGATGATAAATACAGTAAAACAGTGTAATATTATATCAGTGTAAAACAGCT
Organism: Rhodeus uyekii; assembly: GCA_037043235.1. Classification (NCBI taxonomy): domain Eukaryota; kingdom Metazoa; phylum Chordata; class Actinopteri; order Cypriniformes; family Acheilognathidae; genus Rhodeus; species Rhodeus uyekii. Next base: position 307,255 of record JAWRVZ010000163.1, read on the forward strand.
GTTTTCTATGTGAATATATAGTAAAGTGTCATTTATTCCTGTGATTAAAGCTGAATTTATTAGATGATAAATACAGTAAAACAGTGTAATATTATATCAGTGTAAAACAGCTGTTTTCTATGTGAATATATAGTAAAGTGTCATTTATTCCTGTGATTAAAGCTGAATTTATTAGATGATAAATACAGTAAAACAGTGTAATATTATATCAGTGTAAAACAGCTGTTTTCTATGTGAATATATAAAAATAATTTGCTTTTCGAGAAATTATTATCAGTGTTGGAAACAATATTTTTGTGAAAATAATGCATTCATTCTTTAAAAAAGAAATTCGCACTGATCCGTCTATATACTGTATGTTGTTCCTATTGATCCAATATTGGCCTAAAGTTCACAATGCATTTTTTTTTGTGGTATAGACATCTGAAATCTCAAACAATGCATTATTGCTCATGATAAATCCCTACCGAGCAGCGTGGTGTCCGCCGTTCTGTTCCCCAGAGGGTTGATGGCAGTGCAGGTGTAGGTGTCCACGTCTGTAGATGCAGCATTAAAGTCATGAATCAGCAGCTGAGATGAGTTTGCACTTATCTGGTATTTGGACCCAGCTTGCAAACGCTCTCCGTTCTTGAACCAGCGCACAAGAGCTTCAGGTGTGGCTTCAGCAGAGCAGACAATCACAACCGTCGTCCGTTCATCTTCACTCATGCTGGTTAAAATTACAGGTGAAAAATCCACAGGACCGACTGCAACAGGATTGAATGATTTACAGACTTCATTGCAATACCTTATGTGTTTCTTGAATGCAATGCAAGTCGCTTTGGACAAAACGTCTGTCAAATGCATAAATGTATATATACATATATTACATGTACATTCATGCATTTGTCAGATGCTTTTATCCAACGCGACTTGCATTGCATTCAAGAAACACATTGATAGAAAGAGTGAAAGAGAGTGATTTCTTCAACTACATTAACTAAATTTACCATATTATTTTGTTACAAACTGATTCTAATTAATGTGTCAAGAGTTTCCTTATAATTTTAGAAGTTCTGATGACTATTAGTTATTTATTTATGACTAATATTTACTGCTTTTATAAAATAACTTCTAAAATTACAAGGAAAGCACCCTAAGTTTTGACATTAGCAATGTAAGTGACTTACGGGGAATGACGCTGCACTGTGTCTGATTCAGAGGATGCTCAGCTTTACAGATGATTTCTCGTCCGTGTAAAATCTGAGCGTCATTTACAGTTATGCTGTAATTGCCGTGTCCACTGGCATTTTTGCTCAGGCCGGGGAAAGACAGCTGTGCTTCTGGAGCGCCTCCTGGCCACAGACAGAGGAACTGCAGCGCCGCGCGTTCATCCGCAGCCTGAACTGAACAGGACGGCCCGCCGCTGGGAGGCTCTGCCATGAGGAACATGAGCGGATAAGAGAGTCACGGATGGACTGATATATGAACAGACTTTAAATGATGTGCTTTATAGACTTTAGTCACGCAGCTACTTTCCTGTCGCTCATTTTCACACCAATATTAAGTAAGAAATGCAGATTGACGCAAACAAACATTTCAGCTACTGCAATTCTGAATCACAGAAGAAACTTTAACACTTTAACGAAAGTTAAATTTTAACTTTACCGAAAACCAATAAACATATAAAGTCCTTTCTGCTGATGATGAACTGATCAGTAGCGACTGCATCATCAATAAAGAGAGATTGTTATTTAACACATTTAATTATTAGTTTGCATAATATTCTGATCCTGCATTTCACTGATTTTATTTGAGGGAAACTGAATCGGTTTCTGTGCAAGTGAGATTCTTAAATGCTCACATTTAGTCTAGAACTGCAATAATCATCATGTTCACACACACACACACACACACACATACCACCATACTTCCCCAAGTAATCACAGTACATTAACACATTAAATTCTGCATCACACGTTTTCTGAAATGTTATGTGTAAATATGCAAATGTGGCAAATGCAATCATTTGCATACATTTCCATAACATTAATCTGAACATAATAAATACACTGGATTTTGACCGGTTTTTATAGAAAGGATTTGGGATCTCTTTTCAACAACGCATATGTAAAAAGATGCTGTCAACAGTGAGAGAGAGGGAGAGAGAAAGAGAGAGAGAGAGAGGGAGGGAGGGAGGGATCGAGAGAGAGAGGGAGGGATTGAGAGAGAGAGGGAGGGATTGAGAGAGAGTGAGAGAGAGAGAGAGAGGGAGGGAGGGAGGGATCAAGAGAGAGAGAGAGAGAGGGAGGGATTGAGAGAGAGAGAGAGAGAGAGAGAGAGAATATATATTATATACAAGTGTCCATAAACCAGGCAAATGATATATGAACAAACCCTTCTACTAACCCCTTCAGAATATAGATATGATGCATGTAATTGCTGCTGAAGTGGAGATGAAAATATGTATTTAAATTGAAATCTAAAGATGCAAATAGATGAAATGCAATGAAATAAACACGTACAAAAAAATTCTTAAACATTGTCAGCAGAAAAAAATATCAAGTCATCCGAACAGATGCAAAGTCGTACCATAGATTATTAGAGTGAGGTTTCTCTGAAGCGTCGCCCCAGTCCTGCTGTTGAGCATCACGCAGGTGTAAACGCCGCTTTGACTCGTCTTCAGATCGGCGAGATGGACTGTTCCAGACGGAGACGTTGCAATGGAGTCGCCATTGAAAAACCAGGATGTGGCGGGGGCCGGATCACCCTCGGCCCGGCAGGAGAGGAACACAGACTCTCCCGAAACAATGACCGCTTTTGTGGGACTGACCTTGAGAACCGGCATATCTGGTCCATCTAAGGGCGGCCGAAGAGGGAAAATGAGATGTAGGAAATGAAACGGGCTACTGTTGGGAAAGTAAAAGCATCTCAATGACATTCTGCCTAAAGGGAACAGGTGATTTATTCCTGTGATTAAAGCTGAATTTATTAGATAATTAATACAGTAAAACAGTGTAATATTATATCAGTGTAAAACAGCTGTTTTCTATGTGAATATATAGTAAAGTGTCATTTATTCCTGTGATTAAAGCTGAATTTATTAGATAATTAATACAGTAAAACAGTGTAATATTATATCAGTGTAAAACAGCTGTTTTCTATGTGAATATATAGTAAAGTGTCATTTATTCCTGTGATTAAAGCTGAATTTATTAGATGATAAATACAGTAAAACAGTGTAATATTATATCAGTGTAAAACAGCTGTTTTCTATGTGAATATATAGTAAAGTGTCATTTATTCCTGTGATTAAAGCTGAATTTATTAGATGATAAATACAGTAAAACAGTGTAATATTATATCAGTGTAAAACAGCTGTTTTCTATGTGAATATATAGTAAAGTGTCATTTATTCCTGTGATTAAAGCTGAATTTATTAGATAATTAATACAGTAAAACAGTGTAATATTATATCAGTGTAAATCAGCTGTTTTCTATGTGAATATATAGTAAAGTGTCATTTATTCCTGTGATTAAAGCTGAATTTATTAGATGATAAATACAGTAAAACAGTGTAATATTATATCAGTGTAAAACAGCTGTTTTCTATGTGAATATATAGTAAAGTGTCATTTATTCCTGTGATTAAAGCTGAATTTATTAGATGATAAATACAGTAAAACAGTGTAATATTATATCAGTGTAAAACAACTGTTTTCTATGTGAATATATAGTAAAGTGTCATTTATTCCTGTGATTAAAGCTGAATTTATTAGATGATAAATACAGTAAAACAGTGTAATATTATATCAGTGTAAAACAGCTGTTTTCTATGTGAATATATAGTAAAGTGTCATTTATTCCTGTGATTAAAGCTGAATTTATTAGATAATTAATACAGTAAAACAGTGTAATATTATATCAGTGTAAATCAGCTGTTTTCTATGTGAATATATAGTAAAGTGTCATTTATTCCTGTGATTAAAGCTGAATTTATTAGATGATAAATACAGTAAAACAGTATAATATTATATCAGTGTAAAACAGCTGTTTTCTATGTGAATATATAGTAAAGTGTCATTTATTCCTGTGATTAAAGCTGAATTTATTAGATGATAAATACAGTAAAACAGTGTAATATTATATCAGTGTAAAACAGCTGTTTTCTATGTGAATATATAGTAAAGTGTCATTTATTCCTGTGATTAAAGCTGAATTTATTAGATGATAAATACAGTAAAACAGTGTAATATTATATCAATGTAAAACAGCTGTTTTCTATGTGAATATATAGTAAAGTGTAATTTGTTCTTGTGATGGACGCTGTAAACTCACACAGCACTGTGATGTTCCTGTGAAGCGTCTCAGAGCTGAACGGGTTGGTTAGAGATACAGAGTAGCGACCCGAGTCATTCCTGCTGGGCCGGTTTATCGTGAGTTTCTTCCCGCTGATGGAATAATGAGATCCATTTTTTAACTGCAGCCCTTTAAATAACCAGCTCACTTCTTTGGCCTCTCCTCGCATTGTGCTGAAATACAAGGAGAACTTCCCTTCGCCCTCGACGGCGTCATCCGGATCAGAGTGCAGGGATGCATTCCTGATCAGATCTATTGAGAAAGAGAATTACTCTTAGCAAACTCCAGTTCAAAGACACATATTAAATATGCATGCGTCATGAGTCAATGAACAATAGCTAAACTAATATAAAGTGACAGTCTTTAGGGAGAATTATGGCTCAATGCAAGTGCCAAAATTATTACTTAATGTTATCATATTAACATATCATGAATCATTTTGTTGGATTACCCAGCTCTACATTTCATTAATTTCATTGTTGAATAATAAGAAACATAATTAGGCAACACATTTGTGCTGTATATCAAAATGCAGAATTAATCATGCATTCATTGTTACACGATTAGAAATTATAATGCATTAAAACTAGATGTGTAATGTATTAAAAAAATTAATACTATCGCTATCAGGTCGATTTGGCCGATATCTTAAAGCCGATAAACAATGGGATGGGAAAAATATAATTTAAATTTAATTTTTACTTTATTTAAGTGTTTGGGAAATGGCTTTAATGGTGAGACTTTTGTTTTTATAACCAGACTTTCAAAACTTATATTAAAACCTGGATTTAGATTTATCCGCCAATCTATCGGTTATTGGCTTTCAAATATATAATTATCTGTTATCGATATCTGTGCATCCCTAATTAAAACATGTGACAAACAACCAATTTCAGATATAATATGGAATCTGTGAACATTTTAACTTTAGTTACAATTATTTATGAAAAGACAATGCATTATGAATACATTTATAAGTGTTACCCATAATTATATAAAATAAATGCTTCAGTTAATGAACATATAGCACATATTTCAAACATTATTATCTATTATATCTATAATCCTACTATAGATCAATATAATGTATTCTCAGGCTTTCCTGTGTCTCAAACAGTAGAGTGGCGCTTGCAACATCAAGGTCATGGGTTCGATTCCCAGGGAAAGCAAGAACTGATGAGAATATCAATGTGTTTCTTAATTGCAATGCAGGGCACTTTGGATAAAATGCATGAATGTAAATGTTCTCACCGTAAACAAAGAGGTCAAACGTAGCGCTGACCTTTGCTGCCCCGAGTTGAGTCATTTCCACAGTGTAAGTACCGTTATAACTCAGAGACAGATTTCTGAAGGTGAGGGATCCGTCCGGTTCTGCTTTTAAAGCGTCTGCAGCAACGCCTGAAAGCGAGGCGTCACCAACCGTCCATCTGCCGATCAGAAAGCGTCCCATGAACCACATGACCTCGGGCTGAGACGCACCAGCGTAAGACACACTGAGCGTCACACGGGTTCCCACGAGCGCTTCGACTGACACGGGTCCCGTGGGTGAGATGGACAGAGAACACAGCTTACCTGTAAAATTAGAGGACAAAAAGGAAAGAGAGAGAGCAGTAATTCTTCTTGCAAAACTCCGCTGTGTTACAATGTTGTAAAATCAGCCAAAAAATGGTCTTAAGTACCACAACACTACATTTACATTCATGCATTTATCAGACACTTTTATCCAAAGCGACTTGCATCGCATTCAAGAAACACATTGACATTCTAATCAGTTCTTGCTTTCCCTGGGAATCGAACCCATGACCTTTCTCTACTGTTAGACACACAGGAAAGCCATTCACACAAAACTCTGCCGTTATATTACAATGTTGTGGGTATTTGCAAGTGAAAACAACATCTATGATTTTGCTTCTTCAATGAATGCACATATTAACCCTCCTAGAGACGAAGATCCATGTCTACTGTCTGAGAAATGTCTCATATTTAATCAATAAATGGTTATAATAATAAGAAATTATATATAGCTGTAACCAATCAAATCACTAACAATAAAAGTTCGTCTTTGTGTTAAAGAGCCTCAGAAGTTACAATTACACCTGCATAAATAATGATTAATGCTTTAAAAAATAACGTTTTGAGTATAGAAATGTGATGAAAAAATAAAAAGATAGATTTACTTTTAAATATGACCATGAAGTCAAAACACTAAATGAGTGAGGAATCATTTCTTCAAGCGATTAGCTCAAAGCAGCCGATTCATTCGTTTAGTAACGAAACGCATTGCTGAAATAGCAAAAAGTCTAAAATTGGTCACAATGTTAACTTATTGTTTATTAAACGTTTGTATAAAATCAATATTCGTGAAAACAAATCTCTTGCTCTTGTGATGTTGCTTAATTATATCCTGTTACAATATATAAAAAACAAGATCTCATACAAGTACGTTTTTTGAATAATATCTTGAATTTTGTGTGCATTTACATTAATTTTGGACATTTTTAAGACACTCTTGCATTGATTTTGAAACCCGACCCCACAGTAACAAAAGCAATCAGATTAGAAATAATTATGATTCTGCACCATAAGGCTTTACATATAATTTTATATGGAAATACAAATAACAGTTTGTGTTGCAGTCACTGATATTATAGTGAATAATGCTGAGTAATGCTAAAACTAACTAAATTAATCATAACGTATTTACAGACACAGAAGATGAGATTTTATTTGCACTTACCCGAAATGAATAACAAAAGAACACAAATTAAACTAAACATCTTCTGCATTTCGACAACTAAACATGCATTTTTCTGCGTTTTGTAAAACTAAACGTGTAGCTCCAGTTCTAATGTTGAAATCCCATTCCTTGAACAAGCTTGTGAAGTCACTGGATATCCCTGAGGATCTGCTCCGCAAAGGTGAGCTTTACCTGGAGAACGCGCATCACGTGACTGTGCCTCACGCGCACGCGCATATTCTGTTTAATCAGTCACACATGTCGAGTTCAGTTCCTGATAAAAACAAGTTTGATAGTGATATGCATGAAATCATGAGCTGCATGAGAGCTGGAGCTCAACCAAAACGACTTACTTTCCTCCGAAACAGACGAACATCCTTCACTTCCTCGTTCGTCGCGTAATCTTTTCCTCCTAAACTAAAATGGCTTATTCTGCCCAATAACGCGTTCTGTTTCTCTAAAGAGAGAATTAACAAAAACATGCATTACTGGCTCAGAACAACTCGAGCTCGAGTCCCACAAACAACAATTGCACTCGTTTATAACGATTACTGTTTTTTTGTTGTTGAAATATTAAAGTGATATGATGTCAAACAAGGTCTCAGGTGAAACAAAATAATATTAAAGACAAAATAAATCAAATAAAAAACAATAATATATTAATATAATATGCTGTGTGTATACATATGTGTGTATGTATATGTGTGTGCATGTGTACATGTACATGCGCGCACGCACACACACACACACATAAAAAAGTCCTTATTTAAAAAATTGTTTGCATGTTGCCACACTTAAATGTTTTAGATCATCAAACTACTTTAAATATTAGAAAAAAGAAAACAAGTATGCAGTTTTTAAGTGAAGGTTGTTATTATTAAGGGAAAACAAAATCCAAACCTACATGTCCCAGTGTGAAAAAGTGTTTGACCCCTAAACCCGATAACTGGTTCGGCCTTCAACAACTGCAATCAAGTGTTTGCGATCACTTGAAATGAGTGTTTTACAGCTGTGGAGGAATTTTGTCCCACTCATCTTTGCAGAATTGTTGTAATTCAGTCACTTTGGAGGGTTTTTGAGCATGAACTGCCTTTTTAAGGTCATTCCACAGCATCTCAATAGTCTTCATTTAGTTTTTCTTCAGCCGTTCAGAGCTAAAACTTGCTGGTGAGTTTGGATCATTATCCTGCTACACAACACAAGTTCACTTCAGCTTGAGTCATGAACTGATGGACAGGATTTTTGGATAGACAGCAGAAATCATGTTTCCATTTCTCACATTTCTCACAAGTCTTCCAGGTCCTGAAGCAGCAAAACAGCCCCAGACCATCACACTACCACCACCATACTTACTGTTGGAATGATGTTCTTTTTCTGAAATGTGGCGTTACTTTTACGCCAGATATAATGAAACATACACCTTCCAAAAAGTTTTGTCTCGTCAGTCCACAGAGTATTTTTTCCAAAAGTCATCAAGATGTTTTCTGGCAAAAATGACGAGCCTTAATGTTCTTTTTGCGGTTGTGTCTTTGATTTGTCATGCAGGCCACTTTCACCCAGTCTCTTTCTTATGGTGGTCATGAACTCTGAGCTTAACTGAGGCAAGTGAGGCCTGCAGTTCGTTAGATGTTGTTGTGGGTCTTTTGTGACTCTTGGATGAGTCGTTGCTGCGCTCTTGGGGTAATTTTGGTCGGCCTGCCGCTCCTGGGAAGGTTCACCACCGTTACATGTTTTCACCATTTGTGGAGTCCCAAATCTCTAGAAATGGCTTTAAAACCTTTTCTCAGACTGATAGATCTCAATTTCTTTCTGATTTGTTCCTGAATTTCTTTGGATCTCAGCTTGATGTCCAACTTTTAAAGATCTTTTGGTCCTACTTCACTTTGTCAGGCAGGTCCTATTTAAGTGAGTTCTTGATTTTTTGTTTTGTGCTGTGGATTATCTTTAACTAAAATTTACATTTGTTTGATGATCTGAAACATTTAAGTGACAAACATGCAAAAAAATAAAAAAATCAGGAACCACTATATATTATGTATACACACACACACACCCATACAATAGCCAAACAATTAAAATATTTAATTTAATTCACTGCCTTAAGAACCGTTTTGAGAAGCATATGAGGAAGCCTAACATTAAAAGTGTGATTTTTAGACCTAGAGAAATGATTAACCAAATTATCAAAATATTTTTTTTAAATAATGAAAGTACTACTTTTCAGCTCTGCTTTAAAATATTTTATAATTTTTTTAATACAATGAATAATTATTATTATTTTTTAAAGACCTTATCCAGTAAAAAAAAATGAACCAATTAAAATGTAATGAAGCCTTTGAATATTGTTGTGGACAATGAGGGACCTTGGAGTAAAAAACATTGAGAACCACTGACTATGGTGGACTTTTAGTGAATTGAAAATACTGATAATTGCGTGGGGTCTAACGGAGGTCTAACTCCTAATCTAAGACTCTCCTTTATCTAATGACTTTAACAGTTAAAAAACAGCTTTAAAAGTGGCAAACATGAGACTTAAAACAATGATTTGCATATGAAAAAGACAACTTTTTATTGTCATCAAATGATACTGTACAATCAGAACTCTGTTAGAGGCGCTTGTGGCAACATGATCGACTCGTTCTTTATGCTGAGAGACACAATCCGGTTAAAAATGATGCTCAACTTTAAACAACATCAATAAATGACAAAGCACAGACAAAGTCTGTCCAGTTCTGATTTTGAATGAACAATAAAACAAACAAAATGTCTTATTAGCGCATTTATAAGTGTTCCCTACTGATGTACAACTCCTTAAAATGCACAGAAGAACTGGAGACGGATGGGCGATGATGGATCAGTGTCTCTCAGCATCCACATAAGAGTCAAAAACACAGAAACTATATAAACTACATGGGTCCGGTCTGGATTTGTGACGGGGCCGATGCAGACTTTACTGGCCTCGACTGTTTGTTCCATCACAAGTTACTAAAGACCTACAGAAAACAAAACACATTAGGAATTATCCATTCATAATTCAAACTATATGATTCATGGAGGAGGCGTCCTGCTTCATGCTGAAAACAGCTTTTTACAAACCTCATGTTTTATTTGTTTAATCAGTAAATTAGCAAGTTAACATGAACCAACAATGAAAATACATCCAAGGCATATATTAACCTTACTTGTTCATTTCAACATTAACCGACACATTAATAAAATCAAATGTTGTATCTGTTAAACCTGAGCTGACATGAGCGAACAATGGGCAGTTGTGTTTGTATGAACTAATGACAGCAAAGATTAATACAGTAAATACTGTAATAAATGTATTGCTCATAATCAGTTAATGTATTACGGAACATATTGAATTATTAGGAAAATAATGCACATTCAAGGTGATGATTCGGCAATATTTGATTTATTGATGTGAAACTTTACATTATATTCCTAATAACTCAACCGCCTGGGATTAAATTATTCTGCTTATACTAAAGTTACCACACTTAAGACATTGTTTAGATGTTAAATTCAATTTGTGACATTGTCAGATTTTTCACAGTAAAACTAATGCAGTTTTTGAAGAGAGAGAGAGTGTGTAAGAGTGAGTGAGTGTGTGAGTGAGAGAGAGAACGACTGTGTGTGAGAGTGTAAAGTTCAGTTGTTTCAATGTACCTTATAGACATGTGCAGCTTATTTATGTTCAAAATAATACATATATATAAATTCAGTGGGTGCAGCTTATACTCAGGTGCGCTCAATAGTCCAGAAATTACGGTAAGTGATGTTATACCTTCAGTGTTAGTCTGCACTGTCCCTCCTGCATCTGCTCCCTCTATACTCTTCCTGCCTCCTTCAGTTTCCCCACCAGATCCTCAACCGTCTCCACCTTCACTCCCGCCAGTCTCTGAGCCGGCTCGTCCACGCTGAGCACCTCCAGCCGCGAGCTCACATCCACTCCCAGCTCTGCAGGCTTCACATTGCTAATCTTCTTTTTCTTCGCTTTCTACAGAGGCACAAAAATAACATGCCATATGGTGCACTTTCCAGAATGTTTTCTTTACACTTATGCTATATCACTAATGTTCGGCTATAATGCAATGCAGATTAAAGAGGTTTGAAAATGTATGTCTCGTCAAGTTAATGTTAACCACAGAATTGAATTAACTGAAATTGAAACACGCTTTTCCACCAATCCTGAGGACCTGTGCTTTGAAAATGCTAGTTTTCATTAGAAAATATGACTATGCTTAAATATAAGTATATAAATCTGTAAATATTTATTAAATAATGAACATATGGCAAAACAAATCCAATAAAACCAATGAGATCTTATGGTCTGGCATCAGTTCTTGACAAATTTACATACTCTACCAGTCAAATGTTTTTCTATTTTTTGAAAGAGATCTCTAATGCTCAACAAGGCTGCATTTATTCAATCAAAAATAAAGTAAAAACAGCATTATTGTGAAATAATTCTGAAGGATCATGTGACACTGAAGACTGGAGTAATGATTACTGTATCATCTAATAAATTCAGCTTTAATCACAGGAATAAATGGCACTTTAATATTTAATATAATAATAAATATATATATATATATATATATAATATTTAATAATAAATGACACTTTTATATTCTAATAGAAAACAGCTGTTTTACACTGATATAATATTACACTGTTTTACTGTATTTATCATCTAATAAATTCAGCTTTAATCACAGGAATAAATGACACTTTACTATATATTCACATAGAAAACAGCTGTTTTACACTGATATAATATTACACATTATAATAGTAATGTTTATACGGTAGTGTATATATTTAACAGATGGTTTTATGCAAAGCAACTTAAAATTGCATTCATGTTATGCATTTGATCGGTTTATGCATCACGATCTTAGCATTGCAAGTGCAAAAACTGTACTTTAATCCCTACGGTTGTGCCGTGTTGCGTTACCGTACCATGATGTTGGGCAGCGTGGCGTATCTGGGAGTGTTGAGGCGGAGGTCAGCGGTCACTACGGCTGGCATTTTGATCATAATGGTCTCCAATCCACCATCAACTTCTCTCACCACCTTCAGCTTGTCTCCTTCTAAGGTCAATTCAGACGCAAAAGTTCCCTAGAAAATGATGGAATAATTGGTCACTCTCAGTCCAGAAACAAACATGACAGAACAGGAAGAGCAAACATTAATGTAGACTCAATTGTTACATTTTCTAAAGAACTGCCCATGCAAAAATCCTCACCATGAGTCTGGTGATGCTTTACTTACCAAACTAAACATTAGGGGTGTAATGGCACACAGAAGTTTGGTAAATTCCTCGGTTTTGGTGTCACGGTTCAATACAATAATAAAAATGTTAAGCACTTTAGTTTAGGGTCCTATTTAGGGTCCTATTATAACTATTAACTAACCATTACATATGACTTTTTACACACACACACAAAGTCCTGATTTCTCTCAACATGAGGACAGGATATGCATCAGTCAATAAATAGAGAAAAAAAAATAACGTCTTACTTTTTTGAAAAAATTAACTCAGATATTTTGTTGTAAATGTAAAAGTAATGCATTACTAATTACTCATCACTACATAACTCAAGATACTTGGGTTTCCCTAACACTGGCTATAAAAGTACAAAATAAATAGAATAATAAAAATAAAAATTTGTGTTACAATTTGCTCCACATAAACTATATTTAAATGCTTAAAGCAAAAGCCGAACCCTCCTATGGTTCAGTTTCCACGCTCTGCTCCCTTTCAAAGAAGATTTTCAAGAACTCAATTAATTTCTTCTGCTCTTCTTCCTATTGTGATGATAGCAAACAGCGCCCCCTTCTGGATCAGAGTGTGGATGGCCTGTGACTGACTGTTCGCCGTCTAACTGTATGCATCGTGGCGGTTCATGTACCGCTACACCCCTACAAAACATACAGGGTAACAAACCTGAGGCCAGTCCAGCAGAGCTGCTGTCATCTGTCCAGTTTGATTGCAGTCGTCATCAATGGCCTAACAGAGAATCACAATATCATGAAATCAACTGATAGATATTGCGTAATTTGTTAATACGGTACAGCAATAAACCGTCAGCTACCTGTTTACCCAGGATAATCAGACTGGCTTCCTCTTTCTTAGCGAGAGCAGCCATTATCTTGGAGACTTGCAGCGGTCCGAGCGTCTCGTAGTCTTTTCCGGACACTTCCACGTGTATCCCGCGGTCCGCACCCATGGCCAGAGCGGTCCGGATCGTCTCCTGCAACACGGGATTCATGTAAATGAATGAAATTTAATATTGTCTCCTCATGCGGTGAAGGAACAAAGACTGTTCTTGCATTACATCACACAGGAGTTTTTTTTAATCAACTTATTTAGAATAAATAGCTAGAATGAAACTAATATACAGTAGTACCTCGGTTTACGAGCGACTTGGTATACGAGCAAATCGGTTTACGAGCATGGAGGGTCAAATCGGTGTACGAGCATTGTATCGGTGTACGAGCAAATTTCTCTCTCACCCACTCACATTTTTGTCCTAACTCAGCATCGTCGCGGGCATTTTTACTGGAAATATCCTAATGACAGCCTTTCATAACAGTCACGCAGTTCCAACCCCTTTATCACCCCTTAAATCATTCATTCTCTCAGCCTCCCTCTGTTTGGCTGCATCATTCACCACATATCACTTTTAGAAGTGATAACATGAATTAATTGTGATCGCTAGGGAAATATATATGTGGTTCATGAATTCATTTGTCATGAATTTCATTCAATTGTCTTCTACTTCTGCCTGTCTGTGTGAGTGCCATTCTGTGTGAGTGGGACACCTGATATCTGCATATCATCTGCCTCACTTCTCTCCACTCCGGAGCTCGCGGTGGTCGCGCGCGCGTCTCCCTGAGCTCGCGGTGGTCGCGCGCGCGTCTCCCTGAGCTCGCGTCTCCCGTTCCACGACTTTCACTCTGGATTATATTCATATGTTTTCTGCACTATTATAATAAATTCACTCATTTGCACTTGAATCCAGGTTTTGTGTTTTCCTCCTCCCTCCTCTGTCTCTCATCTCCTTCATGCCAGCAGACGCTGCTCAAAGTGAGTTACAGCAAATTGTCAAGTATTTTTAGAGTTTAATTGTCAATTACTAATTAGTATTTATATGAGATCTTAATGTTTATAATTTTAACTGTAATTAATAGGGTAAAACAAAAACAAAATATTTAAAATGGGCATTTATGGTCGTGTGGAACGAATTAATTGATTTTTAATGCATTCTTATGGGGGAAATTGTTTTGGTGTACGAGCATTTTGGTTTACGAGCTGGCTCTTGGAACGAATTAAACCCGTAAACCGAGGTATTACTGTATATATATCCACTATCGTTTAAAAGTTTGGGGTCGATAACATTTTTATAAATGTTTTTGAAAGGTCTCTTATAGTCACCAAGGCTGCATTCATTTGATAAAAAATTGCGCCGCTTGCAACATCAAGGTCATGGGTTTGATTCCCAGGGAAAGCAAGAACGGATTAGAATGTCAATGTGTTTCTTGAATGCAATGCAAGTCTCTTTGGATAAAAGCGTCTGATAAATGCATAAATGTGAATAGGTGTGTTTGACTTGAAGTGGTGCTGCGATGAATGATTGTCTATGACGTCAAAGTGCTGTAAGAGCGATTCAAGATATATACATGTATAAAAACACAGTACTGTAGAACCCTGAGTTACGAAATTAATCCGTTCCGAGGTTGGCTTCGTATGTCGATCTTTTCGTGTGTCGGTCAGGCTTTTACATGTTAATTGCCTAATCCGTTCTAAGCCTTACGACAACACCAAATTCAGCATGGGATGAAGCGCATCCCAGCTTCATACTTCTCTGTTATCTCCCTATACGGCTCTTTAGAGAGCACCCTCTTCTTCCCTTTCACTTCAGCAACAATCTTCACATCCATGGCTAGTGATTAGAAAAAAAGTTTGTTAACTGGGCACAAAATAATGGCGATGCAGCACGATGAAAACAAAACTTGTATGCAAAAGCGCGGAAGAACTTTAGAGTTAGTGGGACAAAAGGAGAGGAAATGCGAGAGGAACATGCAGAGGCTGGTGGGAGCGATGCTGACCAATAGGAGAGCAGGATTGTAAAAAGTGTTCCCCTTCTTACATGGACTATTCCAGCCATCCCTGTCATTCAGTGCGAAATGGACTATTCCAAAACTTTCCCTCGGAGTTCAGGAAGTGACTGAGAAGAGAGCTGATGGATGATTAAGGTAAAATAGATAGTTTGAGTGAAATGCAGGGAATTAGTGCCAATCGTTGAGGTTTTATCGATCTATGCACCTTTAATAAATACCAGTTTGGGATTATTTCCTGAGTGAGACATCATTGTTCTGACTGTAGCCTTCATCCAACCCGAACCAAAATCAGCGCGAATTTCAAAACAAAACTCGGAAATCGTCGCCTTGCCGAGATTTCGTTTTCCGCATCTCGATCATTTTGACGTTACTCGGGCGAAAAAAAAACCCGAAATCTTTTGTCGTACGTCAAACTTTTCGTACGTAGAGCGTTTCGTAAGTCGGGGTTCTACTGTATCTGTGCAAATCAAATCAAACTGAGACTGAAGAAGAAACAGACTCTGTTCATGTGTAACAGGGCAAAAGCCGTTTTAAAAGGCAAAAGGCGACACCAAATATTGATTTGACGGACTGGATGATGGAGAGATCAGATCTCAGTGTGAAGCACCGGCTGCTGTCAGACAAACAAACTGGATTATTACAATTAATGAAAAAATTAATGTTTGTAAATGTGAACACAAAATCAAAAGGCAGAAATAACTGCCTTAAAACCCTTTTTTGTGGTGAAAATACTACTGTGCCTCAGACTTTTACCCTATATATATATATATTTGGCTGCAGAAACTGCTCACTTTAAAGTTATTTTATGAATGTACAAATTAAGCAAAGATGGATTATGGTTTTGTGAGAAACTAATAAGTTCTTTAAGCATCTTTTAATTGCAATGTTACATTTTCATCTTAAAGATTTCAGCTCATTTCCTATAAGAATCCCTGTAATGCAGATAATAATGTTGCTCATTTTCTGAATTGTTACACTCAGATTTTGACACAGTACACACACATACTATGTATATATACCGTATGTTAGAGTACTTTACTAATTAGAAGTGTCAGAAGAACAGGTGTATTTCTTGCCTGAACCTGCTGAGGGCCACAGCTGACGGCCACGATCTCCTTAACGAGCTTCTTCTCCTTGAGTCTGACTGCTTCCTCCACCGCAATCTCACAGAAGGGGTTCATCGAATGCTTGACGCCGTCCGTAACCACTCCCGTGTGGTCCGGCTTGACTCGGATCTGGGAAAACACAGAGATGGTGGTGCAATCTTAAAGAACGGGAAGCACAAAGCCATCATATCACTTCCCATTCCAAGCTGGGCTTTTACCAGCTCGTTATCACTTTCACAAGGCTGTCCAAAACATTCACAGTAAGAGGTGACGCGTTTGACCTCTGATGACCTGTTTGACCTCTGATGACCTTCGCGCATACTATATTTACTGGATCATAAAGTCGGATCAGAGGTGAACATCCAGCTCAATCTCATTTGAAAAGATCACATGATTTGACAATGTATTGATAACCAAGTCGGATCAATAAGATCTGATAAATAATAATAACTCATGAATACTTGGAGAGGAACGATTCGGAAATCCATTGCCGCTTGTATGTATATTCTTTCTTATTTTAATGATTTGTAATGAGTGATTTCTTTTATTTTTATCCTAATGATTTATAATCAAGTTAGTTATGTTTTGAATGACTTCTTTACATTTATATATACAGTCTATCGACTATGTATCGGCTTTACTTTGCTTTTCTGTATTTTTCCATAGAATAAGGATGAATATTGCGACAATCTGACGCCTAGAAATGCTTTTCTGCAATCTGGAAGGAGCTTAAACGAATCAACCATGTGATTGACAAAGATCTGCTTCAGACGGTCTCTTCTTGTGTGGAAAACTACTAGTTTTGTTTACCTTTCTTTCTTTCTTTCTTAGCCAATCAGAACCATTTAACCTTCAGTAATGACGTCGTTAGTAGCCTCTGTTAGAGTATAATTGCTGTAACAATGTTATTGTATTTGGGGCGGCCTACGAACTCCTCGTGAGACTTGAAGCTTCTGCTGATGAAACTGCTAATTATTCTTCACTAAAATCTCTACAATTAACTGCACTTCTGACTCCTGCTCTTCCTTCATCATATCTGTATCTCGGGTCTTAACTGTAATTCCCCTGCAACTTGATAATGGCTAAGACAGAAGGTCTCGAACGCAGATTAATAAATTGCTTTCCCTGGGAATCGAACCCATGACCTTGGTGTTGCAAGCGCCACTCTTTCCTGATTGAGCAACAGGATCATACTTTTAGACGGCAAAATAGTTCAAATGCAATGCAATAAATTCTTATGGGAAAAAAAACAGATGCTTTAAAACACTTTGACTGCAACTTAGAACAGGATATACAATATTTTTTGTTATATAGGGTTTTTATTTTCTTAATTTACACAAAAGACAGACAATAAAGATATTACGTCGCCTGATATTACATCAATTTTATTCACACTGGAGATTAAATACAGCTTTGCACACATTTATTATATATATTTCGCATCTTGATAATCTCAAACCATGACATTTAGTATTCTTTTTTGCAAATTAAATATATACAGTAACACCTGCTTTTTGTTGTTCTTGTTTGTAGAGATGCAAAACTTGGCCTAAAATGTTGTTCTTATTAATATATTAATGAGTAATAATTATGAAAACATAAAATAAAATTATTAATATATATTTTATATATATCTTTAAAAAAAGAACAAACTTATATTTACATACATTTTGTTTGCGCTTTTTTTTTTTACAATTACTCAGAAAATGAAGGGAAGAAGTTAAAGTGTTAAAATAATTAATTTTGACCTTTTGGGTGACATTTTCACATACATTATTTACACAAAAATAGAGAGTGTGTATGTGTGTCTCTCTGTGTGTGTTTCTGTAAGAGAGAGTATGTGTGTGAGTGTAAATGAGAGAGTGTATGAGAGTGTGTGTTACCTTTTTTGTGACATTTTCACGTGCATCATTTAGTTACACAACGCTCATGTTTGTGACAGATGATTACAGTAAAATAAAGCTAATTATGGCCATAAATGTAAGTAGTTTAATCAGATATTGATTAAAACACCCATTTTAATCACGTTGACCTTCATCAAACAGCCCAGTTTATAACACTACCCTCACTCAACACAACAACTGGCCACACTCAGCTCTTTACCTCGACACAAACGCAGAAAAACACCGTGCTTATTCACAACTAAACGCATTTTATGTAATGTTTACCTTGACCGCATAATCAATGACCCGCTTCACTCCAACCAGAACTCTGGCGCTCATCGTGACTCTTCCTCCGTCCGACTGTGCAATCCAGCCGGAGCGCTAATGCTGTGACACCATTTGGGGCGGGATTTAGCGCACGCCCGTTCTGTTAGCCAATTGAAAGTCTCAAATCAGGGAGCTGTCAATCAAGTGCTGAGCTGTGGCCAATCAGTGACTGAAACGTAAAGTAGGGTGAAGGTCATGTGACGTTGTAGCTCAACGCCCTATCTAGTGATCACTCGATAGTGCACGACATTATCACAGCAGGTGGCGAGAGAAAAGCTGTTTTTTTAGATTTAGAAACGAAATATTTTTCAAATTATTGACTGAAGCGCACGAAAACACGTCTGGTCACAGTGATAATCAACCAGAGTGTGAGTGTGTTTGTGTGTGTGAAAGACAGAGAGCGAGAGAGTGTGTGTTTGAGAGAGAGAGAGAGAGAGAGAGAGAGAGAGAGATTGTGTGTGTGTGAGTGTGTGTGTGTGAGCCCTAGCGGTCGTTACAGAAAAAGAACGAGGTGATGTCGCGACACTAAATCTCACTACCAGAGAGATGTCA
The DNA here is from genome assembly GCA_037043235.1 of Rhodeus uyekii. Lineage (NCBI taxonomy): Eukaryota > Metazoa > Chordata > Actinopteri > Cypriniformes > Acheilognathidae > Rhodeus > Rhodeus uyekii. The sequence goes on from JAWRVZ010000163.1 coordinate 326,331, forward strand.
AAAAGTTTATTATTTATTAATGTGTTTTAGCTTCAGGGGCAGACAAGGTCACAAAAAACTTTACTTTACTATATATTCACATAGAAAACAGCTGTTTTACACTGATGTAATATTACACTGTTTTACTGTATTTATCATCTAATAAATTCAGCTTTAATCACATGAATAAATGACACTTTACTATATATTCACACAGAAAACAGCTGCTTTACACTGATATAATATTACACTGTTTTACTGTATTTATCATCTAATAAATTCAGCTTTAATCACAGGAATAAATGACACTTTACTATATATTCACACAGAAAACAGCTGCTTTACACTGATATAATATTACACTGTTTTACTGTATTTATCATCTAATAAATTCAGCTTTAATCACAGGAATAAATTACACTTTACTATATATTCACACAGAAAACAGCTGTTTTACACTGATATAATATTACACTGTTTTACTGTATTTATCATCTAATAAATTCAGCTTTAATCACAGGAATAAATGACACTTTACTATATATTCACACAGAAAACAGCTGTTTTACACTGATATAATATTACACTGTTTTACTGTATTTATCATCTAATAAATTCAGCTTTAATCACAGGAATAAATAACACTTTACTATATATTCACATAGAAAACAGCTGTTTTACACTGATATAATATTACACTGTTTTACTGTATTTATCATCTAATAAATTCAGCTTTAATCACAGGAATAAATGACACTTTACTATATATTTACACAGAAAACAGCTGTTTTACATTGCAATAATAAATAAAAAAAATTGCTGTATTTTTGATCCAAGAAATGTAGCTTTGGTGAGCAGAAGAGTCTCCTTTAAAAACACATATATGCAGACCATTCATAAATGTTATAATATTTACTTAAATATAATAATTGATTTGCACACTCCAGCTGGTGGCAGTAATGCTGCTATTAATGTTTCTCCTCAGAAGAAGCAGAATCTCACATGACTGGAGTGTTTGTTCCCGTGATCATCTGTGAGAGTCAGACTCCTGATGGATCAGCTGCAGCTCAACTCACTCTCTTCACACAGGTAATGCATTTCACCGCCGCTCACACTCTCCCAGAGAGAGACAGCCGTGGGGAATGTGCCATGCATGCAGGAACCTGTAAGTTTGTCTAGACAAAGATAGAACATATATTTTGATAATGCAGTTTTATTGTGAATGCATCTTCTGCAACTTTGTATTTAACAGAGACAGACATCTGATTGTTAAATTTGATGAATGCAACAAGGACTTTTAGGCTTTTATTTTTTTCACAGGAACAAGGAGTTTATCTGCAGTCACAAAAACCAAGAAAAGAAGGTTGTGCAAATAACTGAAGGTACGCATGTCATTAAATCCTGTGCTTTTTGTAACTAATCTAGACTATGCATGCTTTATTTATTACATTTCTCTCTTTTCCTGATGTTGTACTTAATTCCCAAAATGTTTGCTTAATTTCTGAATGGCTGATACAACATTTAGCAATGTTTCAGCTATAATAGATCAAAATCTTGAACATTTTCTTTGCTAATTCTTCATTATATGAATGTTATACGCCGTATTAATTGAGAGGCATTAAGAAAACGTATTAGTACTATTCCGTTTCATGTCATGTCATCTGTTGTTATTGCAGGTGTGGCTCCTCGTCCTTTAACTCGTGTGCATGGCAGCGTTCACACAGAAAACACCGGAGGACAGGTGAGTGTCATCGTAGATAAATCCTCTACTAGACTCAAGCTTTTTAGAGAGGAAGATTAAACCTCATTAAATTGGCCAAGAATCTTCCTGGTTTTACACCAAAACTGTATTTCAGAAGGATGAAATCCTTATTTTAATGCAAATAGAAAAGATTCTTAAAATGGTGCTGTTATACATTGTGCTAGTTTCTAATTCATGTTGATTAAACAATAATAGAATGAAAACATAGTATTAAAGTATTTTTCCCTTGTAATATAAAGAGAACGTCCATTGAGAATAAAGGGAATAATCTAAAATGTACTTTATTTTCTTTATGCATGTGGTTTTGTTGAGTTTGACAGTCATGTGATTTTAATCTCTCGCTGGGATTGGCACTGGGCCTGTGTCACATGTCAGTCAGAAGGCGGGTCACATGACCCATGATTTGGGGGGGGGGGGGGGGGGGGGAGTCATTCTTTCAGTGAACAACTGTGTCGTTCTAGACCTTTAAATTAGATGATGCACAGCTCTTTGCACGGACCGGAGGGATGATTATTAAACGGATGAATGGAGGATTCAGCCGGGAGATGCTGGAAAGTTTTCCATGAACACTTCATCTTCATCAGGCCATTTCCCAGACAGTTTTAGGTTGAATTAAAGCAGGAGACGCTGGTTTTGGACACTTTAATCACATTATATGCTGTGGTACAAAATCAGCTAACGGATCAGTTTTATAACATTTGTCGTTTGAATGATTGTTCCTTATATTAGTTCCCTATATTATCTATCTAATCTATCTGTCTGTCTGTCTATCTGTCTGTCTGTCTGTCTGTCTGTCTGTCTGTCTATCCATCTATCTATCTATCTATCTATCTATCTGTCTGTCTGTCTTTCTATCTGTCTGTCTGTCTGTCTATCTGTCTGTCTGTCTGTCTGTCTGTCTGTCTGTCTATCCATCTATCTATCTATCTATCTATCTATCTGTCTGTCTGTCTGTCTGTCTGTCTGTCTGTCTGTCTGTCTGTCTGTCTGTCTGTCTGTCTATCTATCTATCTATCTATCTATCTATCTATCTATCTATCTATCTATCTATCTGTCTGTCTGTCTGTCTGTCTGTCTGTCTGACTGTGTGTCTGTCTGTCTGTCTGTCTGACTGTGTGTCTGTCTGTCTGTCTGTCTGTCTGTCTGTCAGTGTGTCTGTCTATCTATCTGTCTGTCAAATTACAAAAACAAATAAAAATGGTGAATATCACATAGCAAAATTTCTAAAATGTTTGGATGTAGGGATGTTGTGATTTTGCGGTACAATATTAGCTGAAGTATCATGCCCACGTTTTTTTGTTTAAATGCTTGTTCTTTGCAGTTTACAAGATTCCTACAGTCATAGAAAACCAAACAACATCTGGGAAGCAGAGCAAAAGTCATGGAAATGGAGTTCAAAATAATCCACTAAAGTTTTGAATATATATCTTCTAAATGAATTTTGTCATTGTTTTGGAACAGAGCTTATAGAGAACAGTGAGAATAACAAATTCATACTAAAAGACAAAACGCTTACATTTTGATTTTATGGCGGCGTTAAGAATCAATAATCATTTTAATCAACCCTAGCAATGAAAGTCTCTGACTATGTCCAAAATCCCGAACTCTACTTTGCAAAAAGGATGTTCTATATAGTTTGAATATAATCTGGACGTATGTAACCTGGAGCCATGTTGTCATGATCACATGATCCACCAGCGTGAGTTGCGTCGCTTCACTGGCACTCATAAATCCTCTCATGGGACAGTAAAGTGTCCTTCATATTCACAGAATCTCTCTGGAAGTAGCAGCTCATCCGGAGACTTTCTGTCTGCTCAATGAATCCAGACGTGCTTCCCTTTCTGTGCCTGCTATAGTAGGAAGTGTGTGATTTGGGACGCAGCCTCTGTCTCTGTCCTTCTCAGGTGAGATACCAAGCGATTCCTGTCTCAGATCAGCGGCTGGAAGCCAGTGTCGGGCCGGTTAATGTGGTTTCCGCAGCCGCTGCTTCCCAGCAGGTATAGAATCAACACATTTGCATCCAGCTTATGTCATGAGATTCAACACGAGTCTCTTTCAAAGCACAGCAGAACATGACAACACTTCAGAGCAGATGATGAATATTACACAACTCAGCCTCAACTAAACAGCCAGATGTTAAGGTTTATGCATTGTGAAATGTTTTGTTTTCTCCCAGACAGTAATAAACTCTTTCAGCAATGGAGAAGTTGACAGAGAGGAGGCACGATGTGTATATTTCCCAGCATCATCATCATTATCATCATCATCATCATCATCATCTGTGAGCGAGGGAACGGCCACATTCACACAAACGGCGGGTACGTAGAAGTTTGAGATCTTCAGTGGATTGAGCAGCTGATCGTTACAGTCATTTCAGTTAGAGGAAGCTCTTAAAATCATGGGAAGTGGAGGGATGGTTTTGTAACTATGAATTATCAGAGGGAATGATTCTTCTGCCAAGTGATGTAGTTGATTAGTTTACTTTCAAATTAAATTGTGCTATTATGCATTTCTCAGCAACTTCGAATGCAGTTCATCGATCACAACTGAAATATCCAGACTTTTGTGTGAATAATTTGATCTTTAATCTGATTTAATTGCAAGTGAATGGTGCTTAAACTCATTATTTTATATGAAAAATGTTTATCAGTTTGATTTATTATCCCAAAGTAGCTGCATAGTTTCTTCATATACAACCACAATATTTTTCAGGATTCTTTTATGAATAGAAAGTTCAACAAACCGCATTTATTTGAAATAGAATTTGCATTATAAATGTTTTCAATGTGACTTTTGATCAATTTATTGCATAATTTCTTGCTGAATAAACAATATTCATCTTACATATTTTATATTATTTTAAACTGTTTTACTGTATTTATGATCTAATAAATTCAGCTTTAATAACAGGAATAAATTACATATATTTACATAGAAAAGCATCAGTTTTCAATGTGAATATATTATATCAATGTAAAACAGCTGTTTTCTATGTGAATATATAGTAAAATGTCATTTATTCCTGTGATTAAAGCTGAATTTATTAGAAGATAAATACAGTAAGACAGTGTAATATTATATCAGTGTAAAACAGCTGTTTTCTATGTGAATATATAGTAAAGTGTCATTTATTCCTGTGATTAAAGCTGAATTTATTAGATGATAAATACAGTAAAACAGTGTAATATTATATTAATGTAAAACAGCTGTTTTCTATGTGAATATATAGTAAAGTGTCATTTATTCCTGTGATTAAAGCTGAATTTATTAGATAAATACAGTAAAACAGTGTAATATTATATCAATGTAAAACAGCTGTTTTCTATGTGAATATATAGTAAAGTGTCATTTATTCCTGTGATTAAAGCTGAATTTATTAGATGATAAATACAGTAAAACAGTGTAATATTATATCAATGTAAAACAGCTGTTTTCTATGTGAATATATAGTAAAGTGTCATTTATTCCTGTGATTAAAGCTGAATTTATTAGCTGATAAATGCAGTAAAACAGTTTAATATTATATCAGTGTAAAACAGCTCTTTTCTATGTGAATATATAGTAAAGTGTCATTTATTCCTGTGATTAAAACTGAATTTATTAGATGATAAATACAGTAAAACAGTGTAATATTATATCAGTGTAAAACAGCTGTTTTCTATGTGAATATATAGTAAAGTGTCATTTATTCCTGTGATTAAAGCTGAATTTAATAGATGATAAATACAGTAAAACAGTGTAATATTAAATCAATGTAAAACAGCTGTTTTCTATGTGAATATATAGTAAAGTGTCATTTATTCCTGTGATTAAAGCTGAATTTAATAGATGATAAATACAGTAAAACAGTGTAATATTATATCAGTGTAAAACAGCTGTTTTCTATGTGAATATATAGTAAAGTGTCATTTATTCCTGTGATTAAAGCTGAATTTAATAGATGATAAATACAGTAAAACAGTGTAATATTAAATCAATGTAAAACAGCTGTTTTCTATGTGAATATATAGTAAAGTGTCATTTATTCCTGTGATTAAAGCTGAATTTATTAGATGATAAATACAGTAAAACAGTGTAATATTATATCAATGTAAAACAGCTGTTTTCTATGTGAATATATAGTAAAGTGTCATTTATTCCTGTGATTAAAGCTGAATTTATTAGCTGATAAATGCAGTAAAACAGTTTAATATTATATCAGTGTAAAACAGCTCTTTTCTATGTGAATATATAGTAAAGTGTCATTTATTCCTGTGATTAAAACTGAATTTATTAGATGATAAATACAGTAAAACAGTGTAATATTATATCAGTGTAAAACAGCTGTTTTCTATGTGAATATATAGTAAAGTGTCATTTATTCCTGTGATTAAAGCTGAATTTAATAGATGATAAATACAGTAAAACAGTGTAATATTAAATCAATGTAAAACAGCTGTTTTCTATGTGAATATATAGTAAAGTGTCATTTATTCCTGTGATTAAAGCTGAATTTATTAGATGATAAATACAGTAAAACAGTGTAATATTATATCAGTGTAAAACAGCTGTTTGCACTGTAATAATATTTTTACTTTTTGCACAAATAAATAGAGCTTCAGTGAGCATAAGAGAGTTATTTCACAAACATAAAAAAATAATAATTCTGATTTAGTAGTGTATATAATAATAATTATTATTATATGTTATTAATTTTGTGAAATTAATTTTATATATATATATAAATAAGTAATATTGTAGTTATTTGGCCCATCCCTTCGGTTGTGAACTACATACCCTACATAATCATACAATAACTCTCTTATCAGAATAAACATGAGCTCCCTCAGTGGCAGTAAATGTGATTTGAATTTAGTATGTGCAGCAATACAACATCTGTCGTCTCTCTTGTTCAGGTCAGTTCTATGTGATGATGACTCCTTCAGATGCTCCTGCCTCTCAGCGGACTATAGCTCCACGCACACATACATACACTGTGTAAGTACAAAAGAGTGGCACAAAACAGATGTTATGTTGCTAATGTTTTTAAGCTCTGTATCTTAGTGTCAATTTACCACAGAAGATCGTCCCTCAGTCTAACCTTACTTTGCATTTACAAAAGTGTTTTGCATGCAACAGGTGTTTTCCATTAATGCTTAATCCAAAACATTAATCAGAGACACATTGTATTGGTCAAATAAGACTGTTTGGGATGGGATTTGCCCATGGAGTGATTGACTGCAGGCTGTGTTCTTTGTGCCTTCCTCTCCATTTAACCTTGGGATCCTGCTCCATAAGAAAGCATTGCTTTTTGTCACGATTCTGGTTTTTGACAGGATCATGTGCTCAAATTCAGTCATAATTCATGGGAGAGTGTGGTTTGTTGTGCTTCCGTTTGAAGGTGCTGTTTTTACACTGCGAAAGCAGAAGTTTTGTGAAAATGGGTGATGCTCACGTGTTTGTGCGGTTGCAACATTCTCATCCTTCAAAACAGGCTCAGTAGAAATATCACATGTCAGAGGTGTTTGTTTCAGTTGTTCTTGTTTGATTTTTCCTTCTTTTGGACACATACAGCTTTTACAGCTCATACGAAATCTGCAGCGTAATGAATTGCACAAGAGTCCTAATCTTTCTTTCTTCCATTCAAATTCCAAATCCCGGAGGTTATTAGTTCCTGGGATAAAAGCCACTGTAGTTAGAGAGCGTGGGTTGCATGCAGAATGAAGTACTGATCACACACATATACAGTACTAGTGTTATTGTAGTATTATGTATACAATTGTACATTTTGGCAAATGTAGTATCTTATTTAGATACTACAAACTCATTTCATATTAAATGCACAGTATAAATACTTTGCAAGTTGTTCTGTCATGCTCGTGTGGAAGGATGAGGAAGGACGGAGGCAGAGGATAACTGAAATGTACTGTAGTAAAGAAACTCAAAATAAACACTTTAAATATATAAACAAAAAGGCATCTTTTGTGCAAAACTGAAGAGCGACCAGGAGAACCACGATATAACATGGACAGCAACCGACAAGGACTGAAGGAAAACACAGGGTTGATATATACAAGGATTAAAAGAGGGAATAAGACACAGATGACAAGACTAGCGAGGTGATTGATGACGAGAAAGGTGAGTGGAAAAACACTGGGAGAATCACGAGAGGAAACAGGAAGAAGACAGAGACACGACAGACACGTAGCCAGTCCGGTATATTTCTTGAACGATTTGTCTGTTCATGTTAATATTAGTCAGATTTCCTTTTCAGCAAAGATGGTGACCATCCAATCAAACATTTTCTCTAATTTTCCATTTTCCTTTAAGTTGAAATGTCATTCATTACATAAAGCTCTTTTTTTAAATGTCTGAAATAAATTTGCATGTCTTTTCTGCAGAGATGACCTCCACACACAGCAGCTTGAAGGTTTTAACTGGTGAGAAGGACTTTTACAAACCCTTACGCCAAAATAAACCCAAAGAAACTGTCTCTCAAATGTATAGCGTCATTTATGTGCCTCAAAATTAACACCTAATGTAAGTAAAGATTTAGCAAAATTAAAGACAGATGGACTATAGCTTTCCTGTAGCTCAATCAGAGGAGCTTTGGTGTTTGCAACGCCAAGGTCATGGGTTCGATCCCAGGGAAAGCAAGAACTGATTCAATGTGTTCCTTGAATGCAATGTAAGTTGCTTTGGATAAAGGCGTCTGACAAATGCATAAATGTAAATATGGACAAAAGTATTGTGTGAATCATGTGTATAAGCACCAAGCCATGCAATATGCATTTACAAATTGGGTTGGTCTGAAGAGCTCAGTAAATTCAAGCATAGGACTGTGACAGGATGCCACCTATAAGGCAGTTCATGTAATTTCATTCCTGCTAGATATTTTGTAAGTGGCATTATTGGAAAGTGGAAGCATTTAGGAACAGCAGCAACTAATTAGATTGTATCAAATGTGTTGAGGCGCATGACGATTATCCCATAATTTACTCTCTCTCAAGCCATCTTGGTCTATATGACTTTCTTCTTTCACCCAAACACAATCAGAGTTATATTAAAAATATATCCTGGCTCTTCCCAGCTCTTCCCAGTGGGAGTGAATGGTACTCTTTTCTTAAGCCCAGAAAAACCTCATCCATGCATCATAAAAGTAATCCATGAAAAGTGTAAAGTGTAGTTTAATTTTCATAGTCCAACCACTTCTTTAATATCACAAAAACTGTGAGGCGGGAGCTTCACGGAATGGGTTTCATCTGGACAGATCAAGCCAAGGAAAGGACAATGCTATGCTTCCAACCTTTTCTGTTCCAGCATGCCTTTTCCCCAGTACACAAAGCAAGGTCCATAAAGACATGTAGTGTCGATATAGTGTATCTAGAAAAAAATTGCATGTGTACAACAGACTTGCATAAATAATAATGACCATTTCCAAACAAATTCCAGACATTCAAGCATGCTTGTCTTCCAATGTTTTGCAAAAAGTCCCATCCCAAATGCATGGTTGAGCAAATGTGATTATGTCCTGTCCATTCATGCCACTCAAACACAATAGGTTGCAATTCCATTTGTTGCCACTAGTGCCGCAGAGTTCACACACGTCACCTTAAAGTTGATATGATACAGCCTTCCGTGCATTTGCATATTGAAGTCACTTCAAAGGGCTTTTATATAAAGAGACAGAGAAATAGACTTCCTGTAGAGTCAGTTCAGTTCTTCAGTCTTTGTCGGGTTGCATTAGAAAGCATCTTGCTTCCTTCATGGCTTTTTGTGAGATGCTTTACCTTACCCCGTGTCGCGACAGACGTGACGCTGCGGAGTCGTGACTTAATTAAAGCAAACCTAAGGGAAGATTCCACGTGGAGAACAGTTGTGTCATTAGGCTAAAGTCGGGCCTCGCCGCAGACGCCAGCTGTTTGCAGCACTGCAATTTATAACCTAATGAACACAGCCGATGTCGAGACTCCCTCGAGATCACACACGAAGGGCAGAGAGACCATACGGAGATATCTGCCAATCCACACTAACTCTAGCTGTAACCCTACAAATCTGGGACTAAGTTTGTCAGACTCAGAGTTGTCCTTAGGGCAGTGCATCTGTGCTTTAGATGTGAACGGGCTTCTCCCACCCGGCCCTGCATATACTCTCATTAGTGGTCGACCAAGGTATTTTTGCCCATAATATGAGTGTAGGGTGTCTGATGGTGGGTTTAATGTGAATACATGCATAATAAAATGCAAATAAAAGCAAATGAGATCCACACAGCATTGCTGAAATGAAATGACTGCCAGTAATATACATTTTTTGCAAGTTATGCAAGTAAAAAAATATGCTTTAACCAGATTATCTGTAGCTTTTTCAACTATTTCTATATGCAGACAAGTCTCAAATTACAATTTTTGTCTTTTTTTGTGTCTTGTTTTTTAATTGATTATGTTTTTATTTGATTATTTATACATGCATGTATATATATATATAAAATGTAATTTTTTAAAAGGCTTATACAGCCTTTTAAAATGCCGTCATGGCGATACTAAAGCAAAGCAATATGTGAGATAATGTATATTAATTAAAAACAATTTTTTTATCCATCATTACTGTAGGAAAATGGACAGTCCGCGCACCCCTAGAGATGAGAGGAGAAGAGCACAACATAATGAAGGTCAGTGAATTTTCATAATCTAATATGAGTCTTTTCTCTTTAAATCAATGCAAAGCAAACAACAAACCCTTGCTAACTAACACTGTTCCCGTCCCAAAGACACTGACACCGAAGAACGAATTTCAGCAGGCATTGATGTACAGTATAATTGCCTGCAGATGTCAGTAGCGGGTTGATAGACTGAAGACGTATTGCAATTTTAGACAGTATGTCCCAGATTTTGCCTCTGATCTCCTTGCTGTTGATGTGCAGTTGAAAGGCGGCGGCGAGACAAAATCAACAACTGGATTGTGACGCTCTCGAAAATCATCCCAGACTGTGATATAGATGGTACTAAGACTGGAGCGGTGGGTTGCATGATGCATTTTTCACCTAAACTACCTTATTATTGTGCAGTTATTTACAATAGATGCTTTGAAACTGCATGCAGAGGATGCTTTTGTTTTGTTCCTCCAGAGTAAAGGTGGGATCCTGTCAAAGGCGTGTGATTACATTGGCGAGCTGCAGCAATATAACCAAAGTCTGCAGGAGAGTTTGAGAGGAATGGAGAGAGTGCAAATGGACAATGAGCTGCTCAGACAACAGGTTCACCGCTGAACACCAAGCCTTTAACATCATATGTAGCGAGATTTGTCTTTGACCTTGTCTGTAATCACGTTGCCTATTCTATATACCTGTAAACTGTTGACCAACAATTTAATTTCAGGTATTGCTATCTTTGTTGGGATATGTTGTCCCCATAACATTGCAAATACTTATTACAAATAATTAGCCCAATCACATAAATTACGTGCAAAACAGCACCAGAAGAGGGTGCTAAAACATACCTGTCAAATTAAACAAGGATGCAATTATGTTATTTACAGAATACTTTATTTAGTTCTGCTCTATTCTAGGTTCCCTTTCAAGGGAACTCGCGTTGCGTTGATGATGCTGTGGGAACGCTCTGAATGATTGCGTCATGAAGCACTTGTGAAATCGAACCAATGGTGTGAAGGAATGGTGTTATGGGCGGGTCACGTCCTATAAACGGCGTTACATCATGGGTGGGGATACACACGATTTTAGTGCTGTTTGTTTGGGAGCAGAGTTGCACAGTTGGCAAGCAGTTTCCATTGTGGACGCTCCGCTCCCACCTGCTGTTCTTCAAGGACAGTGCCCAGGCTCGCGCTCCTTAGGATTAATTCAGCCACTTAGAAGCTGCCGTTGCTTTTGCCTTTTATAGTTTCTTGGTTCATGAGGTCCATGATGTTCCTTCACACCATTGGTTTGATTTCAAAAGTGCTTCGTGTCAGAATCATGTACAGCGTTCCCACATCATCATCGACACAACGCGAGTTGATTGTAATGAAGCTGTAACCTAGACATTACTGTATATGTTGTTATTTTATTTTATTCTATTCTGTTCTTTTTTTATTCTATTCTATTTTATTCTTTTGTTTTCTTTTATTCTACTTTCTGTTTTCTTTTCTTTTATACACATTTTCTTTTATTTATTTGCTCTTTTATTTTCATTTATTTATTTTCTTGTTTACTTTTTTATTTTATTTTATTTTATACTTTTCTCATTTCTTTTCTTTTCTTTTATTCTATTCTATTATTTTCTTTTCTTTTTTTAATTTATTTTTCTCCTTTACTTTCTTATATATTTTCTTTTTTATTCCATTTTATTTCATTATTGTATTATATTCTTTTCTCTTTGCTTTTCTTTTCTTTTGTTCTAATTAAATTAAATTTCTATTTCTGTTTCTATCTCATCTCATCTCATCTCCTCTCATCTCCTCTCATCTCCTCTCATCTCCTCTCCTCTCCTCTCATCTCATCTCATCTCATCTCATCTCCTCTCATCTCATCTCATCTCATCTCATCTCATCTCCTCTCATCTCCTCTCATCTCCTCTCATCTCCTCTCCTCTCATCTCCTCTCCTCTCATCTCCTCTCATCTCCTCTCATCTCCTCTCATCTCCTCTCATCTCCTCTCATCTCCTCTCATCTCATCTCATCTCATCTCCTCTCCTCTCATCTCATCTCATCTCATCTCATCTCATCTCATCTCATCTCCTCTCCTCTCATCTCCTCTCATCTCATCTCATCTCATCTCATCTCATCTCATCTCCTCTCCTCTCCTCTCCTCTCCTCTCCTCTCCTCTCATCTCATCTCATCTCATCTCATCTCATCTCCTCTCATCTCCTCTCATCTCATCTCCTCTCCTCTCCTCTCCTCTCATCTCATCTCATCTCATCTCATCTCCTCTCATCTCATCTCATCTCATCTCATCTCATCTCATCTCATCTCATCTCATCTCAACTCCTCTCCTCTCATCTCATCTCATCTCATCTCATCTCATCTCATCTCCTCTCATCTCATCTCATCTCATCTCCTCTCCTCTCCTCTCCTCTCCTCTCATCTCCTCTCCTCTCCTCTCCTCTCATCTCCTCTCATCTCCTCTCATCTCCTCTCATCTCATCTCATCTCATCTCATCTCATCTCCTCTCCTCTCATCTCATCTCATCTCATCTCCTCTCATCTCATCTCATCTCATCTCCTCTCATCTCCTCTCCTCTCCTCTCCTCTCCTCTCATCTCATCTCCTCTCATCTCATCTCATCTCATCTCATCTCATCTCATCTCCTCTCCTCTCCTCTCATCTCATCTCATCTCATCTCCTCTCATCTCCTCTCCTCTCATCTCCTCTCATCTCCTCTCATCTCCTCTCCTCTCCTCTCCTCTCCTCTCATCTCCTCTCATCTCCTCTCATCTCCTCTCATCTCCTCTCATCTCCTCTCCTCTCCTCTCATCTCCTCTCATCTCCTCTCCTCTCATCTCATCTCATCTCATCTCCTCTCCTCTCCTCTCCTCTCCTCTCATCTCCTCTCCTCTCCTCTCCTCTCATCTCCTCTCCTCTCCTCTCATCTCATCTCATCTCATCTCATCTCCTCTCCTCTCCTCTCATCTCCTCTCCTCTCCTCTCCTCTCCTCTCCTCTCATCTCCTCTCCTCTCCTCTCCTCTCCTCTCCTCTCCTCTCATCTCATCTCATCTCATCTCATCTCCTCTCATCTCCTCTCCTCTCCTCTCCTCTCCTCTCCTCTCCTCTCCTCTCATCTCATCTCATCTCATCTCATCTCCTCTCATCTCCTCTCATCTCATCTCCTCTCCTCTCATCTCATCTCATCTCATCTCATCTCATCTCATCTCATCTCATCTCATCTCATCTCCTCTCCTCTCCTCTCCTCTCCTCTCCTCTCCTCTCATCTCATCTCCTCTCATCTCCTCTCATCTCCTCTCATCTCCTCTCCTCTCCTCTCCTCTCCTCTCATCTCCTCTCATCTCATCTCATCTCATCTCATCTCATCTCATCTCATCTCATCTCATCTCCTCTCCTCTCCTCTCCTCTCCTCTCATCTCATCTCATCTCATCTCATCTCATCTCCTCTCATCTCCTCTCCTCTCCTCTCCTCTCATCTCCTCTCCTCTCCTCTCCTCTCCTCTCCTCTCCTCTCCTCTCCTCTCCTCTCCTCTCATCTCATCTCATCTCATCTCATCTCATCTCCTCTCATCTCCTCTCATCTCCTCTCATCTCATCTCATCTCATCTCATCTCATCTCATCTCATCTCCTCTCCTCTCCTCTCCTCTCCTCTCCTCTCATCTCATCTCATCTCATCTCATCTCCTCTCATCTCCTCTCATCTCCTCTCATCTCCTCTCATCTCCTCTCATCTCCTCTCATCTCCTCTCCTCTCCTCTCCTCTCCTCTCCTCTCCTCTCCTCTCATCTCATCTCATCTCATCTCATCTCATCTCCTCTCCTCTCCTCGCCTGGCTTCTTGTAGCTCAAACATTAGGGCATGGCACTCCCAAGGTCATGGGTTTCAGCCAGGTAATGCATTAATTGAAAATTAAAAGTATAGCTTCAATACAGTGTAAGTGAAAAGGTGTCAATGTAAACTTAAGTATTAAACAAAGCATTTTCCTCTCAATCTTCAGATGCAATAATCATCCTGTGTTTGTTGGTTTCAGTTGGAAGAGCTCAAGAGCGAGAACGTCCTTCTCCGAGCACAGCTGCAGCATCACGGCATTGACATGTTCACAGCGGCTTCGGCACAATGAGCTTCAGACATTCGGGGAAAGAGATTCTTCAGAGAATGACATATGTTGTCTTTATTGACTGAGTCAAGAGTCTCTACCAGCGACTAGATGCTCGTCAGTGCTGATATAGGGAAGCCAGGCTTGCTGCAGTTAAGGTCAGAGGTCAAGAAGTGTTCATTAGCACCAACACTAGGACCTACGACCCTGAAAGCAGCTATTCATCCTGACTAACTCCGGACTAAACTGTGGAATACAGTTTTTTGTTGTTGTCTCTGCCTTATTATTATAAACCCAATACATTTTCCTTTTGCTAATTTTCCAGCTTTATTGCTTTCAATTTTGTCTTCATGCTTTTTCTTGAAGTGTTAGTTGTTTGTTCAGTGCCTCGTTTAATTTCAAATTCTCCCAGAGAAAATCTGGCGCTTTGTGGTGCTTCGCAAGGTCGTTACGGGATGAATGAAGCCGTGAAGAAATGTCATTAGCGGTTCCAGTGAAATTTACTGTTAAAATTGGAAACAAAACCACCTGCACGTACGAGTCCCTCTAAAAGAAAGCAAGAGCTCCGTCTGGGATTATTAGCCTCTTATCTCGGATCGTCTTTGAAAGACAGTTTGGAAAGCATCAGCTAATCTATGAAGCAAATGAGAAAATATCCACAAAGCTATCAAGTTTGCTTTGTAGCTAAACCTGGATGGAGAAAATGTTTGTTACTGTGTGTTAGAGTTTTATTCTGTTTAATTTAACCTGACCATCGGGTACGAAAGACCTGATTAACATGATGCAGGCCTATTTTTCAATCCACAAATGTTACAAATAGCCCCATTGGTCTTAGTTTACTTATTTTCTATTATTTTTGTCCATTATGCATGTCATTATATACTCATCAACCATAGCTCAGATGGCAAGAGACGTGCAAACCGAGGAAATTAGATGCGATGCATTTAAATGATTCATATTTGATTTAAACGTCACATTGGAGATTTTTAGTGAGGAAAGCCTTTGGTGTATTCTTCCTGTAAATATTAATATTTATGCATTTATCTGCTGCTTTTATCATTGCATTCAAGAATCACATTGACATCCTAATCAGTTCTTGCTTTCCCTGGGAATCGAACCCATGACCTTGACGTTGCAGGCGCTGCTCTCTACTGTATGAGCGACAGGAAAGCTAAAAAAAATATGGTGTACAACATTAGAAGACTTGAATATGGTCAATACTTTTGCAGTGTTTTGATGGTGTTTTTGACCTTTTTGGAGCTTGACAGACTGTTCTGGTCATGCTTCAGGTTTCTTTCTGTGTTTCTTTGAAGAAATAAAAACATACGGGTTTGAAACCAGGTTTTTATCTTTATGCTTTGGTGAACTGTTACTTTAAAATGCCCTTATGATGCTTTATTTTTTAAAGGGTCTTAGTCTTGTTTTGTTGTCTCCTACAACAGATGTTCATGCATCCAAGGTCAAAAAGCACTTTAATTTTCCGCAGCATCAGCTCTTTTCTCTCCGCGTCTGATGGACTCGTCTTTTAGGAGAGTGACTTTATTTGTCGTGCACTTTGATCTTTTAAACTTTGCAGACCTTTTATGTTCGCTAGCAGTTCGATTACATGAAAGGTAATATTTGAAAAGCATAATAGTGGCACTTTACTGCGAAGAAAAACAATATAACTAAAAATAACTCTTGTTCACCAATGCTGGTAATATTAGACTACATTTGTTTTATGTGAACCACTTTTTGCCAGATAAATATTACAGCACCTCTATTGGACTGTTGCTGCTTTATGATGATTATTTTGCAATAAATGTGGCATTTAACTGCAGTGATTACCCTAGTGGCCTTACAGTTGACCAGAAAATAAACCGTGATAACTGCCAGAATTTTAATATCCCTGTAATCTGTCCTCAGAGAAGCAGAGAAACTATTCTGCGTTTCTTTCACAGTCACTTAATAAACTTTCTTTCAAAGTAATGGTGTGTGAAGGTCTCATAATTGACTCTGATATTAAGCATGTTTCATTGCAGCTAAGGTTATTTAAACATCTCCTTCAACCTCATTCGCTTTTTATGTGCATTAAATAGAAATATCAGCATCCTAACAATTTGTTCTGGTACAAATGAGTTAAAACTCTGCAAAACGAACTTTACTTCTGTGATCTAAGAACAAACACTATGAATTGTGGGCTATTCAAATTAACAATAAAATCATTTGTTTCTACACAGTAAAATAACATTTTAATAAAACATGGTAAATAAAACAGATTATTGGAACACATACAGTAAGTCTCATTTATTAACATTAGTTAACGCATTAACTAACATAAACTAACAGTGAGCAATAGTTTTGTTACAGTGTTTAAAATACAGATGTTCATTAAGTAAATGTTTAAATTACTTAATTCACAGATGTTAATTTAGTAAATGTTTAAATTAACTAAGATTAAATAGTGATGTAAAAATATTGTTAATTCTTCGTTAATGTAAACTAAAGACCTTTTGTCTCTAATAATCTTTGTTTTATTTACAACTACAAAAATTATTTAACAAATGTAGAATATTTATGTCCATAAATAAAATATTAATATTTATTAAATAAAATATTATAGAATAAAGGAAATGTGAAAAAAATAAAAATAAAACAATAAAAGAAATAAAAGAAAATAGGAAAAGAAAAGAGCAAATAAATAAAATTAGTATAATAGAATAGAAAATATAATTTAAAAAAAACAGAATAAAATAACAATGTCTAGGTTACAATATGTTCTTGCAATTTCTTCGTAATTGTGAATTTTAAGTGAAAATCATTCCTATTCCAATTTCTTTTTTTCAGTGGATAATACTTTTTATGGCTAAAAAGATTTTCTGTCTCGTTTTTTAACCTTTTGAAGATAACATTTTATGTATTTGTTTATTTCAACCAAACAAACAGTAAATTATGTATCTCAATAGTTCTTTAACTAATAATCAGTCCATATTTTAAGTGATTCGTTTGTAACACAAACAAATTAACGAATCAATGAGTTTTGAACCGATTCACTGAACTCACAGACATGAAACCAACTCACGGTTAAAGGTTGTAACCCTAAAACACCTCATGTTCTGTGTGTTTGTGTAACGACGATATACGGAAACTGAACAAATAAAAATGCTATTAGTCCCAGTTTTGCTTAGTTTTACAGAACCAGCAAAACCATTGTGAAAAATCCTCTGAATATTGGATATCTCTGCAGGTTTTTTCCAGGTTTCTGGATTGCCAAATCATTCCTGTACGCTTTCCTGTGATTGATGTATTGTCTCCAATATTTTAAACGTAGGCCGGTCTAATGCAAATGACCTCAGAGATAATAGTTTCTAAGAGCTTCTGTGGAAAACGCAGTTCACTCAATCTCTCTCAATTCAGGACTGTCTCTATTGTGTCTTTAAATGAGGTTTGAGTCACAGCTGGGATGATTTTATCAGATTGCTCGTGAAAACAGAGCGAACACTTTACTAATATCTTTTCTTGTTTCAGACATAATTTATTCTCAACCATCTCGGCATCTCCAGGGATTGGTCGTTCATTATAATTCTCCTCATCGTTCATCATTGTTCATACCTTGGTTTGGAAATGACCCTCAACTATCGGAGAACGACTCGTGACACGAGAGACAGGCAGGTTTTCTGAATCCTTTCATAAAGCTTCAACTATACAGCTTTTATTTAGGACATTATTTATTTATGCATGCCATGTCTTGGATGTTTCGACAGTGCAACCTCCAAGCATTGCAAATTAACGTCTCCCATGCTTTGCAATAAATATGAAATATTGCGTTTTCTACCACACATACATGACTTATGCATAATTTACATAATAGTTTTATGTTGTACTTTTAACTTGCACTTGTACGTTTACGTCATGTAAGGTTGCCATGTTGTTATTTATCTTGGAGACTTAGTACTTTATTCTGATGTTGCTGTTTGAGCAGGAAAAGCTGCAGTTCTTCTCTATATCAGTGTTTCTGAACTCCTGAAACTCTCCATTGATTCTTGAGTTTCTTCCGGGAACAAACACTCAGAATATTCCTCATTATAATAATTCATGCGCAGAATAAAGTGGCGGGGCGGGGCTTGAGTGAGTTAGTCGTGTGTAGAAACTCGATCCACACCGATCCAGCCGACCAATAGAGCTTCATAGAGACGGGAACTAAACAGAGCGTTTCTGACAGACTGGGAAGAGACAAAACAATGAGAATATGGGGAAAATAATCAACTTTGTTGCAAGAAAACCTGCTCTAGAACAAACACAAAATCAAGACATTTGATGCCAAAAAAGTGGGATCTTCAAATCCTTTATTGGTTGATTTCTAATTTTTGGGGGCCTTGACTTCCCTGCCTTGTGTTTTGGCGCGTCTCTCAGTCGCCGGACAGGCAGGCGTCTGTGTGTCCCTGCTCTGTTTGACGTGAATGATCTATGGACCCGTGACCCATTAGAACATTACCGGCTCTGCCGTCCCTCCTGTTTACGGTAGCAAATACTTGAAAACAATTGAAATCAGGTTTCCTGGATGTTACATTAAATGTGTTGGCTTATATCTATCTATCTATCTATCTATCTATCTAGATAGATAGATAGATAGATAGATAGATAGATAGATAGATAGATAGATAGATAGATAGATAGATAGATAGATAGATAGATAGATAGATAGATAGATAGATTGACAGATATGGATGGATGGATGGATAGATAGATAGATAGATTGACAGATATATGATGTTTTATTAACAAAGTTCGGGAGGAGCACGTTCAAATGATTAACACAATCAACACGTCATCAGCAATTACTCCTCATCCTATCAGCGGGAGAGGAAGTACGTATATATAGACACGTTTGACTCACCCACAGCTCTTCGACATTTTTCGGCATCCCTCCACCACCCCAACTCCTCACACTTAATTGTTCCTATCAAAAGTCAGGATACGGGGGGAGTGCTCCAGGTTCGGGCTGAATACCGAGCTCGGAGCCCTCTCCTCGGACAGCACGCCAAATATGCTTACCATTTATTGCTCCTGAATCATTCGTAAGTGTGAACTCGTGAAATATATATATAGATTGATAGATAGACAGATAGATAGATTGACAGATATGGATGGATGGATGGATGGATAGATAGATAGATAGATAGATAGATAGATTGACAGATATGGATGGATGGATGGATGGATAGATAGATAGATAGATAGATTGACAGATATGGATGGATGGATGGATAGATAGATAGATAGATAGATTGACAGATAAAATAAATAGTTATTTTCAATTTTGATAATTTTTAAAAGGTCATTTATTCCTGTGATGGGTCCATCCATCCATATCTATCTATCTATCTATCTATCTATCTATCTATCTATCTATCTATCTATCTATCTATCTATCTATCTATCTATCTATCTATCTATCTATCTATCTATCTATCTATCTATCTATCTATCTATCTATCTGTCTGTCTGTCTGTCTGTCTGTCTGTCTATCTATCTATCTATCTATCTATCTATCTATCTATCTATCTATCTATCTATCTGTCTATCTGTCTATCTATCTATCTATCTATCTGTCTATCTGTCTGTCTGTCTGTCTATCTATCTATCTATCTATCTATCTATCTATCTATCTATCTATCTATCTATCTATCTATCTATCTATCTATCTATCTATCTATCTATCTATCTATATATCTATCCATCCATCCATCCATCCATATCTGTCCATCTACATCCATTCATCCATCCATCCATATCTGTCCATGTCCATCCATCCATCCATATCTATCTATCTATCTATCTATCTATCTATCTATCTATCTATCTATCTATCTATCTATCTATCTATCTATCTATCTATCTATCTATCTATCTATCTATCTATCTATCTATCTATCTATCTATCTATCTATCTATCTGTCTATCTGTCTATCTGTCTATCTGTCTATCTATCTATCTATCTATCCATCCATCCATCCATCCATCCATCCATATCTGTCCATCTACATCCATTCATCCATCCATCCATATCTGTCCATCTCCATCCATCCATCCATATCTGTCCATCTTCATCCATCCATCCCTATCTGTCCATCTCCATCCATCCATTTATCCATCCATCCATATCTGTCCATCTCCATCCATCCATCCCTATCTGTCCATCTCCATCCATCCATTTATCCATCCATCCATATCTGTCCATCTCCATCCATCCATCCATATCTGTCCATCTCCATCCATCCATCCATACCTGTCCATCTCCATCCATCCATCCATATCTGTCCATCTTCATCCATCCATCCCTATCTGTCCATCTCCATCCATCCATTTATCCATCCATCCATATCTATCCATCTCCATCCGTCCATCCATATCTGTCCATCTCCATCCGTCCATCCATATCTGTCCATCTCCATCCATCCATCCATATCTGTCCATCTTCATCCATCCATCCCTATCTGTCCATCTCCATCCATCCATCCATATCTGTCCATCTCCATCCATCCATCCATATCTGTCCATCCATCCATATCTGTCCATCTTCATCCATCCATCCATATCTGTCCATCTCCATCCATCCATCCATATCTGTCCATCTCCATCCATCCATCCATATCTGTCCATCTCCATCCGTCCATCTATATCTGTCCATCTCCATCCATCCATCCATATCTGTCCATCTTCATCCATCCATCCCTATCTGTCCATCTCCATCCATCCATTTATCCATCCATCCATATCTATCCATCTCCATCCGTCCATCCATATCTGTCCATCTCCATCCGTCCATCTATATCTGTCCATCTCCATCCATCCATCCATATCTATCTATCTATCTATCTATCTATCTATCTATCTATCTATCTATCTATCTATCTATCTATCTATCTATCTATCTATCTATCTATCTATCTATCTATCTATCTATCTATCTGTCTGTCTGTCTGTCTGTCTGTCTGTCTATCTATCTATCTATCTATCTATCTATCTATCTATCTATCTATCTATCTATCTATCTATCTATATATCTATCCATCCATCCATCCATCCATATCTGTCCATCTACATCCATTCATCCATCCATCCATATCTGTCCATGTCCATCCATCCATCCATATCTATCTATCTATCTATCTATCTATCTATCTATCTATCTATCTATCTATCTATCTATCTATCTATCTATCTATCTATCTATCTATCTATCTATCTATCTATCTATCTGTCTATCTGTCTATCTATCTATCTATCTATCTATCTATCCATCCATCCATCCATCCATCCATCCATATCTGTCCATCTACATCCATTCATCCATCCATCCATATCTGTCCATCTCCATCCATCCATCCATACCTGTCCATCTCCATCCATCCATCCATATCTGTCCATCTTCATCCATCCATCCCTATCTGTCCATCTCCATCCATCCATTTATCCATCCATCCATATCTGTCCATCTCCATCCATCCATCCCTATCTGTCCATCTCCATCCATCCATTTATCCATCCATCCATATCTGTCCATCTCCATCCATCCATCCATATCTGTCCATCTCCATCCATCCATCCATACCTGTCCATCTCCATCCATCCATCCATATCTGTCCATCTTCATCCATCCATCCCTATCTTTCCATCTCCATCCATCCATTTATCCATCCATCCATATCTATCCATCTCCATCCGTCCATCCATATCTGTCCATCTCCATCCGTCCATCCATATCTGTCCATCTCCATCCATCCATCCATATCTGTCCATCTTCATCCATCCATCCCTATCTGTCCATCTCCATCCATCCATCCATATCTGTCCATCTCCATCCATCCATCCATATCTGTCCATCCATCCATATCTGTCCATCTTCATCCATCCATCCATATCTGTCCATCTCCATCCATCCATCCATATCTGTCCATCTCCATCCATCCATCCATATCTGTCCATCTCCATCCGTCCATCTATATCTGTCCATCTCCATCCATCCATCCATATCTGTCCATCTTCATCCATCCATCCCTATCTGTCCATCTCCATCCATCCATTTATCCATCCATCCATATCTATCCATCTCCATCCGTCCATCCATATCTGTCCATCTCCATCCGTCCATCTATATCTGTCCATCTCCATCCATCCATCCATATCTGTCCATCTCCATCCATCCATTTATCCATCCATCCATCCATATCTGTCCATCTCCATTCATCCATTTATCCATCCATCTATCATCCATATCTGTCTGTCTGTCCATCCATCCATATCTGTCCATCTCCATCCATCCATCCATTTATCCATCCATCCATATCTGTACATCTCCATCTATCCATCCATCCATATCTGTCCATCTCCATTCATCCATTTATCCATCCATCTATCATCCATATCTGTCCATCTCCATCCATCCATCCATCCATCCATCCATCCATCCATCCATCCATCCATCCATCCATCCATCAGTCCGTCTGTCCATCTCCATTTATCCATCCATCCATCTATCATTCATATCTGTCGGTCTGTCAATCTCCATTCATCCATTTATCCATCCATCCATTTTTTCATCCATCAATATCTGTCTAATTATCATCCATCCATCCATCCATCCATCCATTTATCTATCCATCTATCTATATCTGTTCATCTGTCCATCCAGTCGATTGTAAGAGTCTATGTAAGACTTCTATGTAACTCTCAGTTAAACGATGTGGGATTTGAGCCAATAAAAGTATTTACAGGTATAATGGGTAGCTCTCAAAAGCACACAAGTGTGATCTATTTCACCCACAACAGAGACATGTGAGTGTTTACGGCCGCCGCTCGCCTCACACCTCCCTGTATCTCACTGTGTTCTTGCTGAAGGACTTCATTGTTGCAGCTCAACGCTTCAGCATCCCTGATGTCAGAGCGCCAGTGAACCCGACTGCTCGCTGCCCATCTCCTTTGTGTTCACGACGATGGGTTTTACAGTGCCGTAATACCTCTTCAGCAGAAGCCATTGTTTGCCGTCTGTTTCTGCGGCTCTTTCCAGCGGCTGGTGGGTTTTGTGTGGGGTGATTACAGGCAGGGAGCTTGTCGGTCTTATTTATTCATACAGGTTCATGCCTCTATTCCCCACTGCCTCACATCTAGTCTTAGTGTAGAACACTGTTCTGTTTTCTACAAAAGAGGTTGTGGCGTCTCACTTTACTGAGCAGACAAGTGATTTGGAACGGGAGGCGATGTGCACAAGGGAGCTTCGTGCTCGGGTCGCCGAGTTCCTCTTCACTTTTCTGTGAATTCTCATTATTGCAACAGCCGTTTCATTGTCTTTTGCAAGAATAAATGCGAAAAGGTCAAAGGCAAACAAATTCGGATGAGTGCATTCGTCTATAAAATCTTTGTACCTTTTATTTATTTAGTTGATGAAAATTAAATCTGATGCCAGTGGATAAAAGAAGTGGAATATAAGGTCAGACGGCGGGATAAAGGCTAATGGAAAAACAGAACATGGGGGTAAAATATAAGATAGGAAGAAATCAGACTATACAAGGAGTGACAAGGAAAGGGTGTAAAAACATCATTTGGAGTAAAAGTGTATTTCTACCAAAATACAGAAGAGATTGATTGAACACACAAACTTTGACATTAGCAACAAAACATAAGTTTGACTTTTTTTCCTTTCTTTTATTGTGCTGTCCTAAAATGCATTTTTTATTTATTTACTTACTTTACTTATTTATTCATGTATATTCATCTATTTTCTTATTTATTTCTTATTCCTTTATTTTTAGTGTGTATTTAATCCTTTATTTACATTTTATTTTTATTTTATTTTATTTATTTTATTATTCTTTTTTTTTTAAATTTATCATATATTTTATATATATATTGTTATATTTTTTATTTATTATCCATGTATTTGTGTATTTATTTCAATTTTTAAATATTGAATTATTTATTTTATTTATTTATTTATTATTTATTTAATAATGTATTTTAATATTTATTTAGTTCTTTATTTTATTGTTCATTTATTTTTTACCACGTATTATTAAAATTATATTTGTATTTATTACCCATATATTTGTAGATTTATTTAATTCTATAAATATTTAATT
Source organism: Rhodeus uyekii (assembly GCA_037043235.1). Taxonomy (NCBI): domain Eukaryota; kingdom Metazoa; phylum Chordata; class Actinopteri; order Cypriniformes; family Acheilognathidae; genus Rhodeus; species Rhodeus uyekii. Next base: position 350,920 of record JAWRVZ010000163.1, read on the forward strand.
ATTTATTTATTTATTTAATTAATTAATAATTTATTTTAGTATTTATTTTAGCACTTTACTTAAATCTTTATTTTATTTATTTTATTGTTAATTAATTAATTAATTTATTATCATGTATATATATATATATATATATATATATATATATATATATATATATATATATATTATATTTGAATTACTCATATATATTCTAGTCTGCTCTGTATTTATTTCATTCTGTAAATATTGAATTATTTATTCAACTTTATTTACTCTTAGAATTTGTTCCACAATCATGAATGAAATCCATTTTTCTGTCTCTCCAGTTAAGTTCCCTGCATTTCACAACAGATGTGAAGTAACTACATTTTCACCTATAATCTAATTATCTGACACATTTCCCATCAGCTTCCTTAACAGGAAATCTCTGCTGAAGCAAACCATGAACACATGGCGTATGTAGGACAGAACTCTATTAACACTCTTTTTTACGATTATTAGTTGCTTGTTAAGGCATTACTGTGATTTTACTGGTATGATTGGTCAGTAATGCTTTTAAGGCCATTCAAGGTTACTTTCCGTCATGTCAAAATGCAACACAATAAAACTGATATGCATTTAAGAACGCCCTTCACACATGGTAAAATCACTGTAATGAATGGCATGATTGTGGAGCTTGAAGATCAGGATAGTCAGAGATCACTGGACTCTGTTCTGCGTTTCCCCTGAAGAAGCTTTATATGCGGCATCTGTTACACAGTTTCACTCACCTCACCTCAAGCACCGAGAGGAGGAAGAAGAAGCCATGAACATAAAGTGTTCTGCACGACTTCATGCGCTCCGTCTCAGTTATTTATATTAAGACATAAATTAAAATTTCAAGCACAAAAGCATAAAGCTGAAGACAGCGACTGCTGTGTGGTGAAACTGGGACTCACGACATCCAGCAGCATTTTGAGCAGCCCATCGATACATTAATTATTACTATTCTATTCTACTCTAATATTCTCTATAGTCTATTTTTCTATTCTTTTGTTCTGTTCTATTTTATATCGTTCTATTCTACTCTATTGTACTGTTCTATTCTAGTCTGCTCTGTTCTACTCTATTGTTCTGTTCTATTCTAGTCTGCTCTGTTCTACTCTATTGTTCTGTTCTATTCTAGTCTGCTCTGTTCTACTCTATTGTTCTGTTCTATTCTAGTCTGCTCTGTTCTACTCTATTGTTCTGTTCTATTCTAGTCTGCTCTGTTCTATTCTAGTCTGCTCTGTTCTACTCTATTGTACTGTTCTATTCTAGTCTGCTCTGTTCTACTCTATTGTTCTGTTCTATTCTAGTCTGCTCTGTTCTATTCTAGTCTGCTCTGTTCTACTCTATTGTTCTGTTCTATTCTAGTCTGCTCTGTTCTTCTGTTCTATTCTAGTCTGCTCTGTTCTAATCTAGTCTGCTCTGTTCTACTCTATTGTTCTGGTCTATTCTAGTCTGCTCTGTTCTACTCTATTGTTCTGTTCTATTCTAGTCTGCTCTGTTCTACTCTATTGTTCTGTTCTAATCTAGTCTGCTCTGTTCTAATCTAGTCTGCTCTGTTCTACTCTATTGTTCTGTTCTAATCTAGTCTGCTCTGTTCTACTCTATTGTTCTGTTCTATTCTACTCTGCTCTGTTCTACTCTATTGTTCTGTTCTATTCTACTCTGCTCTGTTCTACTCTATTGTTCTGTTCTATTCTACTCTGCTCTGTTCTACTCTATTGTTCTGTTCTATTCTACTCTGCTCTGTTCTACTCTATTGTTCTGTTTTTATTCTAGTCTGCTCTGTTCTACTCTATTGTTCTGTTCTATTCTACTCTGCTCTGTTCTACTCTATTGTTCTGTTCTATTCTACTCTGCTCTGTTCTACTCTATTGTTCTGTTCTGTTCTATTCTGTTCTGTTCTACTCTAGTGTTCTGTTCTATTCTAGTCTGCTCTCTTCTAATCTATTGTTCTGTTCTGCTCTGTTCTGTTCTACTCTATTGTTCTGTTTTTAATCTAGTCTGCCCTGTTCTACTCTATTGTTCTGTTCTATTCTAGTCTGCTCTGTTCTATTCTAGTCTGCTCTGTTCTACTCTATTGTTCTGTTCTATTCTAGTCTGCTCTGTTCTATTCTAGTCTGCTCTGTTCTACTCTATTGTTCTGTTCTATTCTAGTCTGCTCTGTTCTATTCTAGTCTGCCCTGTTCTACTCTATTGTTCTGTTCTATTCTAGTCTGCTCTGTTCTATTCTAGTCTGCTCTGTTCTACTCTATTGTACTGTTCTATTCTAGTCTGCTCTGTTCTACTCTATTGTTCTGTTCTATATAGTCTGCTCTGTTCTATTCTAGTCTGCTCTGTTCTACTCTATTGTTCTGTTCTATTCTAGTCTGCTCTGTTCTATTCTAGTCTGCTCTGTTCTACTCTATTGTTCTGTTCTATTCTAGTCTGCTCTGTTCTAATCTAGTCTGCTCTGTTCTACTCTATTGTTCTGTTCTATTCTAGTCTGCTCTGTTCTACTCTATTGTTCTGTTCTATTCTAGTCTGCTCTGTTCTACTCTATTGTTCTGTTCTAATCTAGTCTGCTCTGTTCTAATCTAGTCTGCTCTGTTCTACTCTATTGTTCTGTTCTAATCTAGTCTGCTCTGTTCTACTCTATTGTTCTGTTCTATTCTATTCTACTCTGCTCTGTTCTACTCTATTGTTCTGTTTTTATTCTAGTCTGCTCTGTTCTACTCTATTGTTCTGTTCTATTCTACTCTGCTCTGTTCTACTCTATTGTTCTGTTCTGTTCTATTCTGCTCTGTTCTACTCTATTGTTCTGTTCTGTTCTATTCTGTTCTGTTCTACTCTAGTGTTCTGTTCTATTCTAGTCTGCTCTCCTCTAATCTATTGTTCTGTTCTGCTCTGTTCTGTTCTACTCTATTGTTCTGTTTTTAATCTAGTCTGCCCTGTTCTACTCTATTGTTCTGTTCTATTCTACTCTGCTCTGTTCTACTCTATTGTTCTGTTCTGTTCTATTCTGTTCTGTTCTACTCTATTGTTCTGTTCTATTCTACTCTGCTCTGTTCTACTCTATTGTTCTGTTCTATTCTACTCTGCTCTGTTCTACTCTATTGTTCTGTTCTATTCTACTCTGCTCTGTTCTACTCTATTGTTCTGTTTTTAATCTAGTCTGCACTGTTCTACTCTATTGTTCTGTTCTATTCTACTCTGCTCTGTTCTACTCTATTGTTCTGTTCTGTTCTATTCTGTTCTGTTCTACTCTAGTGTTCTTTTCTATTCTAGTCTGCTCTCTTCTAATCTATTGTTCTGTTCTGCTCTGTTCTGTTCTACTCTATTGTTCTGTTCTATTCTTGTTACGTGTAGTGGGTGAAGAAGGGAACAGAAGATCCAAATGCAAGTAACAAAAAGTTTATTAGTCTGACACAAAACCATAAAACGGTAAACACGGTGTTCAGACAAAAATATAACACAAAAGGTCTCAGAGGCACCAGATCCAATTGGGAGAGGAAACAGGCAGACAGGATCACGGGGAAGCAACGCAGGGACGCAATGGGGAAGTTCGCCAGCAGGATACTCCAAATAGAAGGTCCAAACGAACAGGAGGAAGGCAAAACCCTTCCAGCACCCGGTGAGTCCCGAAACAATCTGGCAAACAGGTGAGTGAGAGAGATGGTTAAATAGGAGAAGGTAATCAGATGCAGCTGGTGGGGATAATGAAGTGGCAATCAGTGACCACGCCTCCAACACAACCACACAAACATAAAGAGAAGGGATCAGTGAACCCATGAACCGTGACAGTACCCCTCCCCCTAAGAGCGCCTCCTGGCGCTCCCAGGAGGACCTACCTGTCGATTGAACTCATCGATCAGAGAGTGATCCAGTATGTCCCTGGCAGGAACCCAACTTCTCTCCTCCGGACCGTGCCCCTCCCAGTCCACCAAGTACTGGAATCCGCGTCCCCTCCGTCTCGAGTCCAGAATACGGTTGACCGAATAGGTTGGTTCCCCATCTATGAGTCGCGGCGGGGGGGGGGAACCGGGGCAGGCGGATTAATATGAGAATGAAAAACGGGCTTTAATTTAGATACATGGAATGCGGAATGAATCCTCCCGTACGCTGGAGGTAGTTTGAGGCGGACTGTCACCGGACTAATGATTTTGGTGACAGGAAACGGGCCAATAAATCTGGGAGCAAGTTTGTTACATACGGAGCGGAGAGGAATGTTCTTGGATGAAAGCCACACCTTTTGACCAACGACGTAAACGGGAGGCTTAGACCGGTGGCGGTCGGCTTGGGCCTTGGTGCGTGCTCCCACCTGAAGCAAAGTCTCACGGGCTCTGCTCCATGTGCGGCGACACCTCTGGACAAAGGCGTGGGCGGAGGGGACCGCGACTTCGGATTCCAGACTGGGAAAAATAGGTGGCTGGTAACCTATACTACACTCGAATGGCGAGAGGCCCGTGGACGACACTGGCAATGCGTTATGTGCGTACTCAACCCATGAGAGTTGCTGGCTCCAGGAGGAAGGATTCTTGGATACCATACATCGTAATGTTCTCTCAAGGTCTTGGTTGGCCCGCTCAGTCTGACCATTGCTCTGGGGATGGAAACCCGAGGACAGGCTTACAGTCGCTCCCAGAAGTCTGCAAAACTCTCTCCAAAATTTGGAAATAAATTGGGGACCCCTGTCGGAGACCACGTCTGTCGGGAGGCCATGTAAGCGAAAGACGTGATCTACGACAGCCACCGCTGTCTCCTTGGCAGAAGGTAATTTAGGTAAAGGAATGAAATGAGCCGCCTTCGAGAATCGGTCCACAACGGTCAAAACGACCGTGTTACCCTGGGAGGGGGGGAGGGCGGTAATGAAATCTAGCGCGATGTGGGACCAAGGTCTCGAAGGGACTGACAGCGGTTGGAGTAACCCATCTGGCGGACGATTGGAAGCCTTGCCAATGGCACAAACTGAACAGGCCAAAACGAACTATTCGAACGTCACGAGTCATACCTGGCCACCAGAATCGTTGCTTGACCAAAAAGTTGGTCCGACTAACTCCTGGATGACAAGCTACGTTGGAACAATGGCCCCATCGAACAACGTCAGAACGTAGACTCTCTGGCACGAATAAACGACTAGGTGGTCCCCCGGGCGGAGGCGTTACCCCTTCTAAGGCAGTCTTTACCTTCGATTCGATCTCCCATGTGAGTGTGGAGATAATGAGTCTCTCCGGAAAAATGCACTCGGGAGTAGACGGGCGTTCGGAGCGGTCAAAAATACGAGATAAAGCATCGGGCTTGATGTTCTTAGAGCCCGGGCGGTACGAGAGTAAAAAATCAAAACGTCCGAAAAATAGGGCCCACCGAGCCTGCCTAGAGTTGAGTCTTTTGGCGGACCTGATATATTCCAAATTCTTGTGATCAGTCCAGACGATAAAAGGTACCCCCGACCCTTCTAGCCAATGACGCCACTCCTCCAACGCAAGTTTGACGGCCAACAACTCTCTATTGCCAATGTCGTAGTTACGTTCGGCTGGCGATAGACGATGGGAATAATACGCGCAAGGGTGCATCTTGTCATCCGAGGCAGTGCGCTGGGAGAGAACCGCTCCTACCCCCACCTCTGACGCGTCGACCTCCACCACGAATTGACGTGATGGATCAGGGGCGACGAGAATGGGAGCCGAAACAAAGCGGCTCTTGATTTTGGTAAACGCAGTCTCGGCTGCATTCGACCACCTGAACGTCATTCGGGAAGAGGTTAAGGCTATCAGAGGTGCGGCTAGTTGGCTGAAATTGCGAATGAAACGTCGGTAAAAATTGGCGAATCCCAGAAACCTCTGCAGGGCCTTACGGGAATCTGGGGTTGGCCAATCCACCACAGCCTTAACCTTGTCGGGATCCATGCGCATTCCCTCGGATGAGACGATATACCCCAAGAAAGGAACAGACTGTGCATGAAACGCGCACTTCTCCGCCTTGACAAAAAGACCATTCGCCAGCAACCTCTGAAGCACTCGCCTGACGTGCCGGACATGCTCCTGTAAAGAGGAGGAAAAAATCAATATATCGTCCAGGTAGACATAAATAAATTGATCAACCATGTCTCTCAGCACGTCATTGACGAGTGCTTGGAAGACCGCAGGGGAATTGGACAGCCCAAAAGGCATGACCAAATATTCAAAGTGTCCCCTGGGGGTATTAAACGCGGTCTTCCACTCATCCCCCTTCCTTATGCGGACCAAATGATAAGCATTGCGCAAATCCAATTTCGAGAACACGGATGCTCCCTGCAACCTCTCGAAGGCTGAAGACATCAACGGCAAAGGATAGGTATTCTTTACCGTGATGTTGTTCAGCCCTCGGTAATCAATGCAAGGTCGCAGAGACCCATCCTTCTTGCTCACGAAAAAGAACCCCGCCCCCGCTGGAGAAGAGGAAGGTCGGATGAATCCAGAAGCTAACGAATCAGAAATGTATTTCTCCATGGCCTCCCTCTCAGGAACAGAAAGTGAGTATAACTTGCCTTTAGGAGGAGAAGTACCTGGCTGTAACTCTATAGCACAGTCATAGGGACGATGGGGAGGCAGAGAAGCAGCCCGGGACTTACTGAACACTTCCTTCAGGTCGAGGTACTCCTGGGGCACGTTAGACAGGTTCACCGATTCCTCCTGCAACACAGAACTAGACACAGTCGTACAGGCAGACACGAGACAAGAGGCATAGCACTGATTACTCCAGGCGGAGACAGTATTGGATCCCCAGTCAACCCTGGGGTTGTGCTTAACCAGCCAGGGGTGACCGAGGACGATGGGAATGAGGGGAGAGTCCATGAGCAAAAAGTCAATGCTTTCAGTGTGATTACCAGCAACCACCAGAGTTAGGGAGTCAGTGACATGGGTGATAGTGGGAAGGTACTGTTCGTTAAGGGCGTGAACGGTGATAGGATGATGAAGGGGAACGATGGGGATCCTGAGTGAAGTAGCCAAGGAAATGTCCAAGAAGTTACCTTCTGCCCCAGAGTCAACCAGAGCCTTACAGTTGTGAGTGCCGTTACCCCATTGCAGTCTTCCCGAGAGGAGGGTGGTGGATGAGGATTTCCCCAACGTGAACCTACCCGACAGTAACCTCCTATCTACTGCCGGGCTTGGTCTTTTACGGGACAGTTGTTGAGGAAATGCCCCGACCCACCGCAGTAGAGACAGAGTCCTCTTGATCTTCGACGTTCTCTCTCCCCCCGGGAAAGCCGAGCTCGACCTACCTGCATGGGCTCGTGATCGAATTGGGGACTGACCGTGTTCTCCGCGGCGGCCCCGTAGAATCCTCGGGCCTGGCTGGCACGCGAACGCTCCTCCTGAAGCTGAACTCTGGCGTCTACTCGCAGTGCCAAATCCATCAGTCCGTTAAGGTCCCTGGGTAACTCGAGCGCGTAGATCTCTCTATGAACACGGTCAGCCAGCCCATGCAGGAAGATGTCCCACTGCGCTTCCTCGTTCCAGTTGCACTCAGCAGCCAAGGTCCGGAACTCGATCATATAGTCGGAGACGGAGCGATCGTTCTGGCGGAGACTGGCCAGTCTCCGGGCCGCCTCACGACCCGCGATGGCACGATCAAAAACCTGTGACATCTCCTCGGATAGTGCCTGGAACGAGGAACAACACGGATTGTTATTAGCCCACACCGCCGTCCCCCAGCGGGCAGCGCGTCCCGACAGCAAGGTCAACACCAGTGCGACCTTAGATGCCTCGGTGGAGAAGGTAATAGGCTGTAAGGAAAAGTACACTGAGCAGCGGGTCAAAAATGATCTGCACAGATCAGGCTCGCCTGAGTATCTCTCGGGTGGGGGAATCCGAGGTTCCTGGTTGTTGTTGATGATGGGCGGAGTGGGAGGGACGGACGGTGGTGTTGGCGCAGTGGGTGGTGCAAGTTGTTGAATCCGGGTGGTGAGCTCGGACACCTGCGTCACTAACGCTTGTACAGCCCGTGCCATATTCCCTGCCTGTTCCTCTTGGCGTTCCATGCGTTGCTCACTGGTAGCCAGGTGATGTTGTAATTCCTGCATACTCGCTGGATCCATCTTGGCCAGATTGTTCTGTTACGTGTAGTGGGTGAAGAAGGGAACAGAAGATCCAAATGCAAGTAACAAAAAGTTTATTAGTCTGACACAAAACCATAAAACGGTAAACACGGTGTTCAGACAAAAATATAACACAAAAGGTCTCAGAGGCACCAGATCCAATTGGGAGAGGAAACAGGCAGACAGGATCACGGGGAAGCAACGCAGGGACGCAATGGGGAAGTTCGCCAGCAGGATACTCCAAATAGAAGGTCCAAACGAACAGGAGGAAGGCAAAACCCTTCCAGCACCCGGTGAGTCCCGAAACAATCTGGCAAACAGGTGAGTGAGAGAGATGGTTAAATAGGAGAAGGTAATCAGATGCAGCTGGTGGGGATAATGAAGTGGCAATCAGTGACCACGCCTCCAACACAACCACACAAACATAAAGAGAAGGGATCAGTGAACCCATGAACCGTGACAATTCTAGTCTGCTCTGTTCTACTCTATTGTTCTGTTCTACTCTATTGTTCTGTTCTATTCTACTCTGCTCTGTTCTACTCTATTGTTCTGTTTTTATTCTAGTCTGCTCTGTTCTACTCTATTGTTCTGTTCTATTCTAGTCTGCTCTGTTCTACTCTATTGTTCTGTTCTATTCTACTCTGCTCTGTTCTACTCTATTGTTCTGTTCTATTCTACTCTGCTCTGTTCTACTCTATTGTTCTGTTCTATTCTACTCTGCTCTGTTCTACTCTATTGTTCTGTTCTATTCTACTCTGCTCTGTTCTACTCTATTGTTCTGTTTTTATTCTAGTCTGCTCTGTTCTACTCTATTGTTCTGTTCTATTCTACTCTGCTCTGTTCTACTCTATTGTTCTGTTCTGTTCTATTCTGCTCTGTTCTACTCTATTGTTCTGTTCTGTTCTATTCTGTTCTGTTCTACTCTAGTGTTCTGTTCTATTCTAGTCTGCTCTCTTCTAATCTATTGTTCTGTTCTGCTCTGTTCTGTTCTACTCTATTGTTCTGTTTTTAATCTAGTCTGCCCTGTTCTACTCTATTGTTCTGTTCTATTCTACTCTGCTCTGTTCTACTCTATTGTTCTGTTCTGTTCTATTCTGTTCTGTTCTGTTCTATTCTGTTCTGTTCTACTCTATTGTTCTGTTCTATTCTACTCTGCTCTGTTCTACTCTATTGTTCTGTTCTATTCTACTCTGCTCTGTTCTACTCTATTGTTCTGTTCTATTCTACTCTGCTCTGTTCTACTCTATTGTTCTGTTTTTAATCTAGTCTGCACTGTTCTACTCTATTGTTCTGTTCTATTCTACTCTGCTCTGTTCTACTCTATTGTTCTGTTCTGTTCTATTCTGTTCTGTTCTACTCTAGTGTTCTGTTCTATTCTAGTCTGCTCTCTTCTAATCTATTGTTCTGTTCTGCTCTGTTCTGTTCTACTCTATTGTTCTGTTCTATTCTAGTCTGCTCTGTTCTACTCTATTGTTCTGTTCTATTCTAGTCTGCTCTGTTCTACTCTATTGTTCTGTTCTAATCTAGTCTGCTCTGTTCTAATCTAGTCTGCTCTGTTCTACTCTATTGTTCTGTTCTAATCTAGTCTGCTCTGTTCTACTCTATTGTTCTGTTCTATTCTACTCTGCTCTGTTCTACTCTATTGTTCTGTTCTATTCTACTCTGCTCTGTTCTACTCTATTGTTCTGTTCTATTCTACTCTGCTCTGTTCTACTCTATTGTTCTGTTTTTATTCTAGTCTGCTCTGTTCTACTCTATTGTTCTGTTCTATTCTACTCTGCTCTGTTCTACTCTATTGTTCTGTTCTATTCTGCTCTGTTCTACTCTATTGTTCTGTTCTGTTCTATTCTGTTCTGTTCTACTCTAGTGTTCTGTTCTATTCTAGTCTGCTCTCTTCTAATCTATTGTTCTGTTCTGCTCTGTTCTGTTCTACTCTATTGTTCTGTTTTTAATCTAGCTTGCCCTGTTCTACTCTATTGTTCTGTTCTGTTCTGTTCTGTTCTGCTCTGTTCTACTAATTTGTTCTGTTCTATTCTAGTCTGCTCTGTTCTACTCTATTGTTCTGTTCTATTCTACTCTGCTCTGTTGTACTCTATTGTTCTGTTCTATTATAGTCTGCTTTGTTTTACTCTGGTGTTCTGTTCTATTTTATTTTAATCTGTTCAGTTCTATGCTATTTTATTTTGTTATATTCTATACTATCCCATTGTTCAGGTTTATTTCATTCTACTCTTCTATTTTGATCTCTTCTATTTTATTCTGCTCTATTGTTCTGTTTTGTTCTGTTCTATGCTATTTAATTTAGTCATAGTTATATTCTATACTATTCTGTTGATCTGGTCTATTCTGTTCTGTTCAATTTTACTTTACTCTACTGTACTACATTCATACATTTATCAGATGCTTTTATCCAAAGTGACTTGCATTGCATTCAAGAAACATATTGACATTCTAATCAGTTCTTTCTTTCCCTGGGAATTGAACCCATGACCTTGATGTTGCAAGCGCCACTCTCTAGTGTATGAGACACAGGTAGGTACTCTATTCTACAGTTCCATTCTATTTTGTTTTTCTATGCTATTCTTTTCACTTCTGTCCTGTTCTATTCTAATCTATTGTTTTATTTCAATTTATTCAACTGTACTCCAGTCTTTTCTTTGTTTCTATTCTGTTGTTCTGTTGTATTCTACTCAATCTGTACTCTATTCTATTATGTTGTTCTGTTCTCTTTTTATGTTTTATTCTATTTCATTTTGTTCTGTTCTGTTCTATTGTGTTGTTTGATTCATTTTATTTGACTATACTCTACTATTGTCACGAAGTGGTACTGGTGTGCGATGCGGAGGAACCAAGATGAGAAAAACAGGATCAAAATCAAAACTTCTTTAATAATAAACAAAAACAAAAGACTTTAAATACAGAAACAAATAAGCACACTTGTGAAAAAACTGAACTTAAACACAACTCTGTGAACTCAGGAGACCCAGCCACAGCCACACACAATTAAAATCAACCATACTTCTTTAACAACCGACAAACACAAGGGAAATGCAAGAGTGATTTATACACAAGGGAATAACGGACACCTGGGAGACTAACGATGAAGTGATTACAGGACAGGTGCAGGGAGTGAAACAATGACAAGACTGACAGGAAGTGAAACAATGACAAGACTGACAGGAAGTGACAAAGAAGACCCAGACAGACAGGAACCAGTGTTACAACTATACTCCATTATTTTTTATATTTCTATTCTATTATTCTGTTCTAATGTATTCTACTCTACTGTAGTCTATTCTGTTCTAATCTATTGTTCTCTTCTCTTTTCTACTTTTCCAGTCTGATCTAGTCTAATCTCTTATACTCTGTTTTATTCTATTAAATTCTATTTTCACAGCATTTTTCTAATATGTAAAACATATTCTTCCCCAGCTACATCAGACTCACTGCCAACATGAAGACTGTTTAAAAAGGTAAGCTGCACATTTGTTTTTTCATGGCAAATTGTAAGGCAGCATCAATTCAGGAAAAGACAATCCCAGAATGCATTGCAGCATGCTCAGATGGTGGATAGTTTAAATAGTAGTCTTTTTAACCTAATATATATATATATATATATATATATATATATATGTGTGTGTGTGTGTGCTTTTTATATCTATGTTTTTCAAAGTCACATTGTTGGCTAAACAACATGGTAACATCAAAACAATTATTTGTGTGATGCATTTCAAATCGCTCACTTTAATTGCACCCTTTAGTTTTATAATATGCAAAGTATCATGCTTGCATAATTATGCATGAAACAACACTTTAACACAAACAATATGCAATTCTCAAAGCTTTAGAGAACAAATAAAAAAATCAATAATCATAAAAGCATCCTGAGCTAAATCTCTGCCAAAATTTCAGTGAATGCCTATAAAAGCTTCCGTTATTAAACAAAACAGTTGAAAGTCGGATGGATCTGATGGGTTTAGAGGGGTTTTGGTCACAATAAACCAACCAAACACCAGATAAAACCATCCAAGACCAGCAAACCACCTTTGTTTTTGGCTGTGTTTTGTGTCATGAGTGTCTGCTTTCACCTGGTTTCATTAGAGCAGGATTTTTGGCTTTTGAAAACTTTATTTTGTTGTTGTGAAGGCTTGATATTGATCTTCATGTTTGGGTCATAAATTCTGCTTTTGGGAAAGCGTGAGAGAGTGAATTGTGAGTCAGGAAGAGGAGACAGGGGTCATTGGCCCGGGACAGAGCGAGAGAGACGGGCCGTGGCGCCTGTCAGGTTGACAGTAGTCGTCGCGCCGGAGCCTGCGTCTGTTTGACCAGAAGATCCTCACTGATAGCGCTGGCGTCGCTTCCCAACAAACGCCCAAACCTGTTCCCGGTCCCTCCAGAAAGAACACAGCAAACACAAGCCTGAAACACTCATGATGCAAAAGAATGATTTCAAGCCACTAATTCATGCAAAGTCAACAAGCTTACTAACTTAAAGTACATGGAAGAGTGTCGATTTTTCCAGCAAGACAGCAGATGTTTGTGTGAGGAATAATAGTACATGTGATTAAAGTGAAATAACTGGCTGTTATTTGTTATTTTACTAAATAAAAAAAATATTATTAAAGCATCTGGGAAATACTTGCATTGCAATCCATTAACAGCATTTCTTTCTGCCCCAATATTGATTTTCAGTTCAAATATTTCATAATAAATATAATATTTACAAAAAAATTATGCTAGACAGCAACAAGAATGAAAATCTTCCAGGAAACAACACAGATGCAAACTATAATGGTGATTTTTTTTTTTGAACATGTGCATTGCAAGGAATGAATTTCTTCTAGATCACAAATATTTTCCATCCCAGACACTTTGCATACTGTGCATTTATATACACTGCATAAATAAATGATTTATGTCTATATTCATGTCATGATGCTTATGATCATAGAAAGAGCATTTACTGTGATACCAGTTTACTTGGAGTAGAAAAAACGGGATCATCCTCAAAGTGCATTACTAAAACAAAATCAAGTAGAATTTGAAATCATTATTCCTCAGAATTTGTCTCAGACTTGTCATTGATTTTAATGAAAAATTTGTCACTAGCAAAATAGTAAATTGCATGAAGCTGATGGTTCAGCCTTCATTTTAATCTTAAAGAATAATAATTAATTATATAGAATTATATAATGTGTGTGTGTGAGAGAGAGAGAGAGAGAGAGAGAGAGAGAGAGAGAGAGATTAAAATTTGATTAAAAATTAAGCATTTTATGTATATTTATTTTATTTGATCTGCATAGCAAATATTTAATGTTATAGTGGTTTTTAATAATTAAGCTGTGTTACGCCCCGCGGCTCCAAAGGGACGCAACAAAACATGGGACACCCGGAAAAGCCAACTTTACAACAAAATATGTTTATTAACTTAAACAAAATACAAAACGGTGTGATGCAAAAGACAGTTATCAGTAGTGTAGTGCGGGGTGAATGAGTGGATATGTAATGTGCTGAAGTGCTGCATGAAAACAGAAACAAAACAACAGAAATCAAATCATGTCGGCCACCATCTTCCATCCATCTTGCATCTTTTAAATGAGACAAAAGGAAATTGTCCACAGGTGACAGCAATGTGATCACAACCTAGGAGGGCGGAGTCCACACCTAGGAGGGCGGAAACCACACTGACGACTAGGGTCGTCACACTCCCCCCCTTAGGACAGGGGTCTGTCAAGAATCCCTGCAAACAGCCAAGACAATTAAAACAACAAAGTACACATAAGGCACATAATGCGTTTGCCACGAGATTCACTAACCACCTGACATACCGATCAAAGAAAGAGGTTTGTAAGAGATGACACATCTCTAAACAACTGAATGTCCATAACTGCTCTGTTTGCAAAGGAGACAAATGGGAAAGAACATTTAATTTTTCCAAAAGTTCAGGATCCTTCAGACGTCCACCTGAAATATCATCAACTGGTCTTTTAATCTCCTGCTGTGTTTGCCCAGAACAATAGTCATCTCCAACATCATGAAGATTCCACTTTCTTAGCGACAAGGCATCTTGTACAAAGTAGTCTCTAGTCATACCTGGTCCATCAGTCTCCTGAAGTGCAGAGACAACCGGCTCAACCAAAGAGCGATCAAAGTGTTGTTCCTTACAAAGCTCGTCTGTGGACTGAGGAAAAAATAAGGCAGATGTGTCAGGCATAGGAAAATGACTATCTGATGTCTTTACGTCTTTCCCTTGAGCATCCAAACACCCCACATCTTCAACCATAGCACGAGTTACCACACCAACAGAATCTACAACTCTTTGTTGAATCAACTCATCACCAGATGAAATCATAGAGGGAGATTTGTTTGCCCAAACTCGACTTCCTGCTAATTCATTTCCCATGATAAGATGAATACCCTCAACTGGAAAAGCAGGACGTAATCCCACTACAACTTCACCAGTCACCAACTCTGAGTGAAGCATAACTTTATGAAGAGGAACTGTTAACATATTCAAACCCATTCCTCGAACTAAAACACTATCACTCTTCTCAGATTGTGTTGAAAATGGTAAAATGGATTCTAAAATGTAAGAACCCATAGCTCCTGTATCACGCAGAATTTTTATGGGCACTTGTACTCCATCTGACAATGACACTCGACCTTCTGAAATGAAAGGAGCATAGGTGGACAAATAGTCATTAGATTGTTGGGGCTGAAGTTCAACTTCGCTTAAATGAACAGAACTTGCCATTGCCACAGATTGAAAATTATTTACCTCAAAAGACCCATTTTTCTCTTTGAGTATAGGGCAATTCGCTTTCCAATGCCCTTGTGCCCGACAATAATTACAAGTTTCAGACTGATCAAACCTGCCCAAAGAACTGCGACCACTCTGTGATGTAAATTGATTCATGCTCACTTCTTCACGTGTTCTCCAGTCAACAACAGTGTTTTTATGTGTGAGTATGAAATTGTCAGCCAATGACGCTGCCTCCTCCGGAGACTGAACTTTGTGCTCGTTTACATATGTTGAAATTTGAGCAGAAACTGAGACTTTAAACTGTTCAATTATGATCAGTTCAAGCAAATCCTCAAAGGTTCGCACATTAAGCGATGTACACCAACGTGTAACATGCCGCCTTAAATCCCGCACAAATTCCAAATGTGTTTGTCCCTGAATCTTTTTACACGACCTAAAACGTTGTCGATAGGTTTCAGGTACACACTCGTACGCTTGTAAAACTGCGGACTTAACAGCATCATAATCCTTACTGTCCTCAATGGTCAAAGCAGAAAAAGCCAATTGCGCCTTACCAATTAACACAGTCTGTAGCAACAAAACACAATTTGCTTTAGACCAACCTTGTATTTCAGCAACACGTTCAAGCATGGAAAAAAAAACATCCGGATCATCCTCATTAAATTTAGGAACAAGTTTTAGATTTTTATACAGCGGAAAATTCCCACAAGCACAACCGGTTGAACCACCGCCATCAACTTTACCTTCATTAACGAGCTTCAATTTCAAATACTCCAAATCCATTCTTGCTTTTTCCAACTCAAACCTGCCCTGCTCGGTCTTCTGCTTTATTTTCTCATGTTCCATCTGCAACAATAATAATTCTTTTTGCTGGTCAAAAGTTAAAGCAGACTGTGAAGTCAACTGTTTATGCTCCTCAATGTCACTCATTTCAGCTGCCAAAATGTTCTTATCAATCAATTTATTTTTTAGCTCAGTTTTAATACTACTTTCTTTCATTCTCTTATCACTGAGTTGTATTCCATAATGCACAGCAATTTCCAAAAGTTGATCTTTTGTACATTTATCTAGCCAAACATACGAAGGGGACTCAACAAATTTCTCAACATTGGCCATTAGCAATCAAACTACAGACTGAAAGGAACCTAATTGTGCAATCCAATATACTTGGAATTTTACCCACTATCTAACTCCTTAGAAAAACTTCTATCTACCTACCTCAACCCTAGTCTTCATGTGGTATGGCGGGGGGAAATTTAAGCACACGAACCCAGTGGGTGGAACTGCAACTAGTTAAACTAGCGACAATTCTCAACACCCTGGAGGTGCTCCCAAGACAACCGCTTCACCCGCTTTCACCACAACACTAAGAAAATAACAAACTCGATGTGTCTCAAAAGAAACACATCGCTTATCCTAGCAGGGAAAAACTCCAAGTCAAAACAGTATTGCACAAAAGGCAACTTACCAGTCGGTGTGTTCAAAACACTATCCCAGCAACTGCATCGAATGCTTTTCCGGTGTCTCCAAATGCTGTGACACAACGATGTGACCAAACCACAACAAATCAAACAAATTTTTCCAAATCATAAACGACGTATCACTCAAAGAATAAATTTACAATGAATTGGACGAGCCCCCATTTGTTACGCCCCGCGGCTCCAAAGGGACGCAACAAAACATGGGACACCCGGAAAAGCCAACTTTACAACAAAATATGTTTATTAACTTAAACAAAATACAAAACGGTGTGATGCAAAAGACAGTTATCAGTAGTGTAGTGCGGGGTGAATGAGTGGATATGTAATGTGCTGAAGTGCTGCATGAAAACAGAAACAAAACAACAGAAATCAAATCATGTCGGCCACCATCTTCCATCCATCTTGCATCTTTTAAATGAGACAAAAGGAAATTGTCCACAGGTGACAGCAATGTGATCACAACCTAGGAGGGCGGAGTCCACACCTAGGAGGGCGGAAACCACACTGACGACTAGGGTCGTCACAAGCTGTTATACATCATCAAATAATCTTTCCCGGTTTATTCTGGCTGTTGTGTTTAGCTGAATCTGGAAGGATAGATCCCAGACTTTTCCTTTTTTTTCATGGACATTTTGTTATTTTATCAAGACGCAAATGATTCGTGCTCCGTTTTTTTGTCCATCCATCCATTCATTCATCCATCCGTCCATCTGTCCGTCCATCCAGCCATCATCCATTCATCCATCCGTCCATCCATCCATTCATCCATCCATCCGTCCATCTGTCCGTCCATCCAGCCATCATCCATTCATCCATCTGTCCATCCATCCATTCATCCATCCGTCCATCTGTCCGTCCATCCAGCCATCATCCATTCATCCATCCATCCATCCATTCATCCATCCATCCGTCCATCTGTCCGTCCATCCAGCCATCATCCATTCATCTGTCCGTCCATCCAGCCATCATCCATTCATCCATCCGTCCATCCATCCATTCATTCATCCATCCGTCCATCTGTCCGTCCATCCAGCCATCATCCATCCGTCCATCCATCCATTCATTCATCCATCCGTCCATCTGTCCGTCCATCCAGCCATCATCCATTCATCCATCCGTCCATCCATCCATTCATTCATCCATCCGTCCATCTGTCCGTCCATCCAGCCATCATCCATTCATCCATCCATCCATTCATTCATCCATCCGTCCATCTGTCCGTCCATCCAGCCGTCATCCATTCATCCATCCATCCGTCCATCCATTCATTCATCCATCCGTCCATCTGTCCGTCCATCCAGCCATCATCCATTCATCCATCCATCCGTCCATCCATTCATTCATCCATCCGTCCATCTGTCCGTCCATCCAGCCATCATCCATTCATCCATCCGTCCATCCATCCATTCATTCATCCATCCGTCCATCTGTCCGTCCATCCAGCCATCATCCATCCGTCCATCCATCCATTCATTCATCCATCCGTCCATCTGTCCGTCCATCCAGCCATCATCCGTCCATCCATCCATTCATTCATCCGTCCATTCATCCATTCATCCATCCGTCCATCCATTCATTCATCCATCCATCCATCCATCTGTCCGTCCATCCAGCCGTCATCCATTCATCCATCCATCCGTCCATCCATCCATTCATTCATCCGTCCATTCATCCATTCATCCATCCATCCGTCTATCCATCCATCCATCCATCCATATAAATATATATTACTGTCCATATAATTTCTGTTTGAATGCTATTTAACCAATGAGCCAAATATTTAATAAATATTACATATATTTATTAGTAATATTATATATGGTGGAATTATTAATATTATATAATGTTATTTTTTAAATATTGTGCAGTTTAACAAGCGGTCTGTTGATGGGAAATCTAGAAGAAATTCATGCCTTGCAATGTACATGTTACATATTATTGTATTTGTGTGTGTAAATATTATAAATATTCTGTTACCAATGAATTTCTTTATTTACAGATCTTGCTTTCTTTTAAAACATCAGAGAGACAGTGTTTCATGCAACTTTCCTAAATGTTAATAGTTAATAATTATAGTTAATAGTTAATGTTTTTCAGTAAAATAGTTAATTTTAATGTAACATTTGTTGTCATATCATAAAAAGGTTAAACTGACTGTTGAAATTTCTCTTGGAAAAGCAAATGTCAATAAATATACGACCATGAAACAGAAAACGTGAAGACTGACGGCATTGATGTTGATTTTGTTTTCAAAGGTCTGGTGTAAATTATTCTTCATTGAACAAGCAAGGATTTATATTGATTTATGAGTATGAAGGAAAATAGGTAATATATCATTTAAAACATTACTTTTGACAATATATAATTTTAAACTGGTATCAAAGGACTTGAGCTCTTTCTGAGGTCAGTCAACATTTAAATCAATTATTAGTTTGTGTAATGCTTATTTGCTATCAAAATATATAAGTTGTGTGTGTATGTGTGTGTATATATATATATATATATATATATATATATATATATATATATACAGCTTTGGAAAAAATTAAGAGACCACTGCTCTTGAGACCACTGTTTTTGTTATTTTTACCAGTTGTGGCTTTCAGCAAATAAATGCTCTCAATTACAATATTTATTTGAAATTTGGGAAAAATGTTGTCGGTAGTTTATAGAATAAAACAAAAATGTAAATTTTACCCAAACACATACCTATAAATAGTAAAACAAGAGAAATTGATCATTTTGCAGTGGTCTCTTAATTTTTTCCAGAGCTGTATATATATATATATATATATATATATATATATATATATATATATATATACAGTAGGTTTGAGTCAATCAGTGCATGCATGAATTAATCAAAGGAAAAAACAAATAGCCATAAGTATATTTATATGGCAATCTGTTTTTTTCTTTGATTAACTCATGCATGCACTGATTGACTGTAGTTTCCTCAGCAGGGCTGGTGTTGGGCAGAGTTTCCAGTGTTGGGCAAGAGCTGCCGGGAAGAGTTGAGCAGGTCAAAGGGCAGAACTGAGCTCAATAAATACCAGAGCAGTGCTTGTCAGAGGAAAGACTAAACCTGAGAGAAGAGCAGAGCATCAACTCCTGAAGAGAAGAAGAAGAGACATGAAGTGCGCTCACGTGGCTCTCGCTGCTGCCGTCGTCATCGCATGCGTCTGCATCCTTCAGACCGCGGCCGTTCCGTTCGCACAGGTCAGTTTCTGCTGTCTTTATAAAAAGTGTTACCGTAACTATCAGAGAACATTTAATGACATATCTTCTTGAACATTTGTCATAGCACTTTGATTCATAAATGGGCTTTGTTCAGCATTATATAAGGCACTAATGACACTGATTTGAAAGTCTTAACTTGTGTTTCATCAGGAGGTTCATGATGAGCATCATGTGATGACGAGTGAAACAGCACAGGAGAACGAGCGCTGGACACACACTTCACCCGAACAAACAAACCCCCTGGTGTGTAATCAGCTGATATATAATCTATATATAATGTACTGTGTGTGAGAGTGTGAGTGTGAGAGAGTGTGCGTTGTTATGTATGTATATATATTTGTGTTGGTCATTCCAAAAAATTCTTTAAAAACAAAATCCCAGAAATTAAATAAATCACATAATTAATAAACTAATATTATATAAATGGCTTAATATTAATTACATTTCATTAAACTGTTTTTATTTTATTTTATTATATTGCTTGCTTTTAGTAGGCCCTAAATTAATTGTATTTCTTTCTTTCATTCATATATATATATATATATATATGAATGAAAGAAAGAAATATATATATATATATATATATATATATATATATATATATTTATTAGTCATTCCCAAATAAAAAACAAAATGACAAAAATCACCACAAATATTACTGTTATTAATAATTAATAGACTTAATAAAATTTATAAAAACTGTTTAATAAAATGTAATGTTATTATATTTCTTGGTTTTAGTAGGCCCTAAGTTAAATTAATTTTTGTCTTTCTATCTTTCTTTGTTTCTTTGTTTCTCTCTTTCTTTTTCTCTTTTTCTTTCTTTCTTTCTTTTTGCTTTTTTCTTTCTTTCTTTCTCTCTCTATCTATCTTATTTCTAAATAAAATTACAAAAATGTTCCATAATAGTATAATAATCAATGGACTTCTTTTAAACTGCTCATTATTTTGCTTGTTTTTATGGCCCATAATTAAATGTCTTATTTCCCCCCACAGGCGTTTTTCAGGACAAAGCGTCAGAGCCATCTCTCCCTGTGCAGATACTGCTGCAACTGCTGCCGCAACAAAGGCTGTGGATACTGCTGTAAATTCTGATCTCATGCTTACCGGCGGAGTCTCGTGCGCTCGGGGAAACAGCTTCTGTGAAACATTAACTTATTCAGAATTTAGTCTTCAAAATCCCTGTTGCAGTTCTCGTCCCTGTCGCACCATGATGTTTAAAACGGGTATAAATGCAGGCTGTGTCTCTGCTTTGTAAAAGTTGCAGCTACTGAAATCGAACAGTCAACATGAGGTTAACTCACTTATTTTTGTTAACTCTTTGAACGCTGTTACGATTTTATATATTTTATACATGTGTATATATATTTTTAGCCTGTGTACATAGACACGTGAACCGAACGATTGTTTAGAATAGTGCTAAAACATTTTTAATAAAATGATTTTAAAACATGTTTTAGTTGTGTGGCTCTAGGGGGCGCTATACACTCAAACACAGACACTGATGGATGACTGTTGTGATTCTGCAGTTCAGACAGTCCGACACATCAGACACTCATGCATCATCATACAAATATTGATTCTGTACTGATTCTCCTCACTTATGAATTCAGTGGAGTTTGGCATTAGCTTGCTGTTAAAGGCAAACAACAACAAACTTTAATGAGTGTAGAAAACACTCACACACACTCACACACACACACATTCACTCACTCACTCACTCACACACACACACATACTCACTCACACACACACACACACACACACACACACACACACACACACACACACACACACACACACACACACACACACACACACACACACACACACACACACACACACACACACACTCACACACACACACACTCACACACACACACACTCACACACACACTCACTCACACACTCACTCACACACACACACATAGTCACTCACACACACACACACACACAGACACACTTATATTCTCTCTCTCTTTCTCTCTCTCTTACACACACACACACACACACACACACACTCACTCACTCACACACACAAACACATACTCTGTCTTACACACACACACACACTCACATATACGTGCGTAATAACACTATCACACACACACACTTATATGCTCTCTCTCTTTCTCTCACACGCACACAAACACACACACACACACAAACACATACACTCACATATACGTGCTTAATAACACACACACACACACACACACACACACACACACACACACTTATATTCTCTCTCTCTTTCTCTCACACGCACACAAACACACACATAAACACACACTCACTCACACACACAAACACATACTCTGTCTTACACACACACACACACTCACATATACGTGCGCAATAACACTATCACACACACACACTTATATTCTCTCTCTCTTTCTCTCACACGCACACAAACACACACTCACACACACAAACACATACACTCACATATACGTGCGCAATAACACACACACACACACACTTATATTCTCTCTCTCTTTCTCTCACACGCACACAAACACACACACAAACACACACTCACTCACTCACACACACAAACACATACTCTGTCTTACACACACACTCACATATACGTGTGCAATAACACTATCACACACACACACACACACTCTCACACACACACTCACATATACGTGTGCAATAACACTATCACACACACACACACACACACACACACACACACACAGAGGCAGAACTAGGAGACAATGAATTCATGAACGTGACAGTTACTGCTTAGAGGTACGTCTATATTTCACTACGTGAACAATTTTAGTCTCTACAATTAATTAATGTTAACAACAGGAAGTAAAACCGCTGTAAATCACTTAAAAATATATATATATATTTTGACATTAATTAAATCAATAGTAGTATTATTGCTTCTCTCACTTCATTTCAGCGGGCGAGAAGTTTGAGTATCTTCTGGAACATCCTTTGCATCACAAGAACCTTAAAAACATAGACTATCCGAAATCACATTCTCTCCTGAATATAATCTGGACGTTCTACATCCTCCATGTTGTCATGGTCACATGATCCACCAGCGTGAGTTGCGGTGCTTCACTGGCACTCATAAATCCTCTCATGGGACAGTAAAGTGTCCTTCATATTCACAGAATCTCTCTGGAAGTAGCAGCTCATCCGGGGACTTTCTGTCTGCTCAACCAGTAGAGCATTGGTGTTTGCAACGCCAAGGTCATGGGTTCAATCCCAGGGAAAGCAGGTGTTCCTTGAATACAATGTAAGTCAGATAAAAGCATCTGCCAAATGTGTAAATGTAGTAGGAAGTGTGTGATTTGGGACGCAGTCTTTTGTTACTCTCTGGCTTTTACAGCAAAAACCATGCGGACACCAAAAGCTTCTGCTTATGTTTCTTATGTGTGTTTTCTTGTTCATCAAATATTTTCTATAATTCATGCTGAACTCAACAGCGTTATTTAATATTCTTGAGATTCCTAAGCAGAATGGATGAAGACTTTAATCAAGTCAAACCACCAACGCAAACACGCCGCCTGTCTCTACGTTATGTCGATCGCCGGCAGCACCTGGAGTCGTTAGTTTTAATTAGTACAGAGGAATGCTGACTTTCTCTCTCTCTCTCTCTCTCTCTCACACACACACACTTTCTCTCTCTCACTCACACACACACTTACTCTCTCTGTCTCTCTCTCTCTCTCACACACACACACACACACACACACACACACTCTCTCTCTCTCTCTCTCTCTCTCACACACACACACACACACACTCACTTACTCTTTCTCTCTCTCTCTCTCTCTCTCACACACACACACACACACACACTCTCTCTCTCTCTCTCACACACACACACACATACACACACACACACACTCACTTACTCTCTCTCTCTCTCTCTCGCACACACACACTCTCTCTCTCTCACACACACACACTCTTTCTCTCTCTCTCTCTCTCTCTCACACACACACACACACACACACTCTCTCTCTCTCTCTCTCTCTCTCTCACACACACACACACATACACACACACACACTCACTTACTCTCTCTCTCTCTCTCTCTCGCACACACACACACTCTCTCTCTCTCACACACACACACTCTTTCTCTCTCTCTCTCTCTCTCTCTCTCTCTCTCTCTCTCTCTCGCACACACACACACACACACTCTTTCTCTCTCTCTCTCTCTCTCTCTCACACACACACACACACACACACTCTCTCTCTCTCTCTCTCTCTCACACACACACACACACACACACACACTCTCTCTCTCTCTCGTTCTCTCACACACACACACACACACACAAACGCACACCCACACACACACACACACACACACACACACACACACACACACACACACACACACACACACACACACACACACACACACACACACACACACACACACATTTCAAGTGCACAGTTACTGATTTGTATTATCTAAGAACGGTAACTTCTGACAATTGGACACTTTGACTTTGACAGATTTTCTGAAAAGCTACTTTGAAAACATATGCATTTTGAAAAGCGATGCACAAATAAATATCAAGTGAATTTAACTATGAAACCTCATTGTATGCAAAACAGTTGTGTGAATCTTTCATTGTGTTTCACATGAAAAAATCGTAACATCAATTCTGAGTGTGAGTAAATAACGATGACATCTTTATTTGGGGTGAACTGTCCCTTTAAGAGCAGGGTTCGTCACTCCACTGGTTTCATTGGCATGTAAAGTCTTATCTTGTCTCCAACAACTGGAACTTCTGCCGGGATCCAGAGCAAACTTGTGTTATCGGCTGTTAGATTTCAGTGCTGTCTCCCCTCTTTCTGTTATATCAATCCTTCTGTTTCAGCATCCTGTTTATTCTCCCAGATTTCTTTACACTGGCCAAACATAGAGCTCAGAGATGAGGTTGCATTTCACATAACCTCATAACAGAGCACAGATTAATATATAAAGGCCGGTCTCTCATGCATAATTTAGCATGCGCATGTGTTTCATAGCCATAAATCGGGGGCAGTACTAAAAGCGCTTTTTATTTGTGTTATGATATTACACAAAGGTATTTCCTTTTATCTCTGAAAGTCGGAAGTTGAAACGCAACATAATCTACAATAATTAATTTATGATGTCATGCACAGTCAATTAAACACTTTCACTTTTAAGCAAATAAAAGCTGGTGCGCTGTAAAAATATCCACCGATCAGTTCAAGTTCATTTAAAAACGGCCAAAATCAAACCAAAGTGCTGTACAATAATAATGGGAAAACCCCCCCAAAGAAATCAGTTAAAAGACAAAAAGGTAGAAGGCAAAGAATATTATCACTGTATACACATAAACATCTCCACAGATACACATACATGTACATCCATACATATACACACATACTCTCACACATATATAGATAAATGCATGTACACAAACATGTACAGTACATACGTGTGACATATATGATAAATGCATACGCACACATACACATGCATACACATACACTATATAGACATACATATGCATAAATCCACACATAGATTAATATCCTCAAATACCAAAATATTTACATATCAAATGCGACAGAGAACAGATGAGTTTTAAGACAGGATTTAAACTCATTTAAAGTTAAAGGTTATACACTAAAATACGCAAACGTTTGCAGATGCAGGAGCTTAAAAACACACTAAACGATCCTCTGGAGAAAAATCCTTACATGCAGAATAAATGCTAGCATTGTTTATCCATCAGAAGCGTCTTTGTTCGCATTTAGACTCTTGCAAAACTAATGCTGGCATTTTTGATTTCTTGTACATCTTCTTCCGAGCAGGAACAACTAACTTCATCCACTTCCAACATAAAACTAAAAGCATTTCCAATCATCTATCTCTCTTTACATTTAGAGTGCTTTGCTGCAAACATTTTATGTAGATGTTCATATTTCAAATGCTATATAAATCGAATTCTTCAGTGACGTTCATTCACTTCAAGTGTTTCCATGCATTATTCAGCGGGAACTTACAGTAACGATCAGTGCAAAAATGCAAGCAGTTATGCAAACTTTTAGTTCTTACATCAGATGGGTCACATGGGACTCACGGCTCTGGTGATTGGCTCAGAAACTCCAAGCTAAGATGGCAGCATCCCGGTTGCATGCTTCACATGTGCCAGTCAAACAGATGCCATGATGATGAATATGAACGAGGGCGGACAGATCTCTCCAGGTGTTTTAGACCTAACACAGTAAAAGAAAAGTGTCAAGATGTGCTTTTTAACACTCTGAGCGACTGGGACATTATGCTAAAACAACTGCTTTTATGTTGCGAGGATGAAAGATTTAGAAAGATGTGAAGGTGAGTATATATCTTTCTTTTTCAGGTGAACCACTCCCTTTCAGCCGTGCCATATGCTCACATTATAGCAGTGCAGCTGACACCGAATGGTTTAATATTAGTGAGTCACAACGTTGCTTTGCTCTTGCTGACTGCATCACTTCAGCAGGCAAATGCGCACAGTTCCTGCACAAATAACTCAAAGGGAAGCAAAACAACGAAAAAATCTCTCTCTCTCTCTCGTCCAGCTGTCTATCTGCGCATGGCCTCTTTCATTCCAGTACAAGAGAGCAAAACATTTGTCCTTTCATTTGTCTCGACGAAGATGCATTAGAGTAGCTGTTCAGAGCGTGCAGAAGATAAGAAAAACAGCACTAGATGATTGTAGACGAGCTCCTGAGGGACAGCAGAGATTGAATTTGCAAGTACAGCATAGGACGAGGTCCACTGAATATATAATCAGAAGCAGTAGATGCTCGATTCTTCAATTACGGGACCGTTTCTGTCCCCAGGAAGATCTTTAAAGAAAACTTTGGAAAAAGTCTTTAGTTTTAAATGATGTATTATAATAGCTTTAGGATAACAGTTTGTTCTGGTGCAAACCCTCTTTTGACATTAATCTAGTCAGGATTTTCTAAAGACATGCAGTGAAAATACAGGGATGAGATTATTTTTGCGGCTGATCTTATTGCATTTTCAGGAGTTTCCCTTGCAGATGCAGTATTAATGGAAGGAGATTATTTAAATAAATCATGACAGCTTATTTACTAAGGTTTGCGCTAGTCATTTGTCTGGTATTTGCACCATTACTTTACCACCCAATAAAGCACGTCTTAATCAGTGCTAATTTGCGCTGCTCTTGGTGATTGTGTTGGTCTTTATGGAAATGATCCGGCTGTTCTGTAATATGTGTGTCATCAGTAGATCAAGCGCTGAACTTTTCACTCCCATCGGCGCTCTTGCACTAATTTGCCCTGTTTAGTAAATCTGGCCCTGTAGCTTTTAATGACTTTTTTTGTTATATTTTGGGTTTGTGTTCTAATTCTTTGTTATACGGATTATGTGTAAAAGTTTTTACATCAAGAGCTTTCAACTTTGAAGCCTCATGAGAATCTTATTGTAGTTCATCTGAACAATTTGCACTTTTTTATAACAAAGGATTACTCTCCCCAAAACTGCTTCCACATCCCAGCTTTTTAAAGAATGCATCCTTCATCCATCCTTCAGTGCATCCATCCATCCCTCCATGCATGCATCCATCCATCCGTCCGTCCGTCCGTCCATCCATCCATCCATCCTTCAATGAATCCATCCTTCCATCCCTCCATGCATGCATCCATCTATCCATCCATCTATCCATTCAGCTATCCATTCTTATATGCATCCATCCATCCACCATCTTTCCATCCATCCTTCCGTGCAGCCATCCTTCAATGCATCCATCCACCCCTCCATGCATGCATCCATCAATTCTTTTATGCATCCATCCATTCTTTTATGCATCCATCCATTCTTTTATGCATCCATTCATCCTTTTATGCATCCATCCTTTTATGCATCCATCCATCCTTTTATGCATCCATCCATCCTTTTATGCATCCTTCCATTCAGCCATCAATGCATGCATCCATCTGTCCATCCAACCATTCAGTTATCCATCCTTTTATGCATCCATCCGTCCTTTTATGCATCCATCCGTCCTTTTATGCATCCATCCGTCCTTTTATGCATCCATCCGTCCTTTTATGCATCCATCCGTCCTTTTATGCATCCATCCGTCCTTTTATGCATCCATCCATTCAGCCATCAATGCATGCATCCATCTGTCCATCCAACCATTCAGCTATCCATTCTTTTATGCATCCATCCATCCACCATCTTTCCATCCATCCTTCCATGCATCCATCCATCCACCATCTTTCCTTCCATCCTTCCATGCATCCATCCATCATCCTTTCATGCATCCATCCACCATCCTTAAATCCATCCTTCCATGCATCCATCTATGAAGCCATCCATCCTTCCATGCAGCCACCTATCCTTCTATGCATTTTTATGTATTATGAATATAATATAACTAATGTTAAATACAGTGGAGTTCACTTATCTCGAGTCACGGTTAACTCGCCAATACTATTTTGTCGACGTTCTTGAAGTGGAACCGCCAAACTCCCTATTTGTCTTATTTTCTTGTGGGTTATGTCGATTCTGTTATGTTGCAGAATCCTAGTATCTCGAGCACAAAAAAGTGACAAAGTCGTCACTTCACATGGTTATTTCGTGACTAATTAGCGTAGCTAGTTCACTGCGCATGCGCTGAGTTTGCGTTGCACGTGGATCACGGTCCGCTCACGGTTCACTCCCTGTCGTTGATCTCGTCTGAGGGATAACATGCTGTAGCATCCCGCACGTTTTTTGTGATTTTGTGAGCAATCTTTGTGTTTGCATTGTTGGAGAATATAATTAAAGGTTTTTATCAAGAGTCTAAGGTGGTTTTTATTGTGTTGGTTTTACATATGCCTTTTGTTGTTAGCAAACACACACTGTACTGTGTATATGTACATTTTTTAAGATGAATGCCGATCGCTTCATCAAACAAATCGCGGCGACACTGTTGTGTAAAAAGACACCAAAAACTCAAGCATGTACATTCTCATTTAATAACTCACATCATGTATATCAATAAATGTTGCTTTTTCGTTCTTGCGAGGGTTGTTGTCTTTGGCGCTTGCAATAATACTCTGACAGCTGGCGCTGATAGGCTGTCTGACCTGTCAATCATGCAAGAAGACGTGATTGGCTGTGCTGCATGAGGGCGGGCACTTATCTCATCGACACGCTTTTCATAAAGGGACGAGCTGCACAGTGCAGAGAGGAGAGCGGGAGAGACTGCTTTTTCTTTTTGTTCTTATTCTGACTTGTGTTTGTTTTTTTTATTGTGTGAATTTCGCGCACAAGCACTGTGTACCGAGCCTGAACAGTTATGGATAATTTAATAATTATCTGCGTCTGTGGGTTATATGTGGGAAAATATGTTAATATATGTTATATGGGTTATCTCATGAAATGGTTATCTCGATGCTTTTTTGCAACCCCCAAGGCCATCGACATAACCCAACTCCACTGTATATATTAATTTATTAAACTTAAAATTGTATATTATAATCTGAGAGTAGTACATGTTATTCTTTTAAAAGCACAAAAGGGCACTAGTATATTAATTTAATATTATCAAATATTTGTGATTCATATGCTGCTGGCAGATCAAAATACCCAGCTATTTAATGAACGGCTGTCAATTGACAAACGGGCATTTTAACTGCAGTTACAGCCTCTACCAGCAGGGGCAATCCAGTGTTCAGAATCTGCAGAGACATTGCGTTTCATTCAAATCAATCGAAATCTGTGCACGTAAAAACAGTAAATGTGATTTGTGATGTGCAGTGTGAAATCAAACAAAGGAGTAACAATCGTGCACCTCTATAGCAACAGGGGAGCTGTCCTAATTACAGTCTCTGCCTGCGCTTTTGTATTCGCTCCATCCTACGTGATCGTTTGTAAACTACTCCCCGTCCCGGCTTACGCAATGCTCATCTGATCACTTGGAGGTTTCGAGAGCATCTGCATGCATCTTCAAAGCAGCAGCACATTAAGCAATCAGCTCCTGCGCTCCAGCCCGGCGCCGCTGAGGGACTCGTGCAAGGTGATCCGGGCCCTGTTCCCTGATCAGTCCTTCACTGTGACAAACATGATGACTCGACACGCCACTGGACATTTGAGGATTTGCATTAACACCAAAGATGTCCGTGTGTGTGTGTGTTTTTGCTGAAGGGCAAAACTCACAATTGAAAAATTGTCTACCTTTATGATTGGTAAGTTGAGTTGGTCACGTCCCACAGGATGTTGAATTGGAGTGGCGAGAAGAGGAATTTATTAAATTGCACTGCAATGAAATTCAAATCACACAGCTGAGGAATTTCATTACATGTTTGGTGACAAATCATAAATAATAGTTGCTAAATTCTGTTTATTCTATTTTGCAGAGCTTTGTACTTCCACAACGGTCTGTAAAAATAGTGGTGAGTTATTTGAGAAAATGTATTAAACATTAAATAAATGAAAACAAATTCTAAATATCTGTCTGTGTGTCTGTCTGTGTGTGTGTCTGTGTGTGTGTCTGTGTGTGTGTCTGTGTGTGTGTCTGTGTGTGTGTCTGTGTGTGTGTCTGTGTGTGTGTCTGTGTGTGTGTCTGTGTGTGTGTGTCTGTGTGTGTGTGTCTGTGTGTGTGTCTCTGTGTGTGTGTCTCTGTGTGTGTGTGTCTGTGTGTGTGTGTCTGTGTGTGTGTGTCTGTGTGTGTGTCTGTGTGTGTGTGTCTGTGTGTGTGTGTCTGTGTGTGTGTGTGTCTGTGTGTGTGTGTGTCTGTGTGTGTGTCTGTGTGTGTGTCTGTGTGTGTGTGTGTCTGTGTGTGTGTGTCTGTGTGTGTGTGTCTGTGTGTCTGTGTGTGTGTGTGTCTGTGTGTGTGTGTGTCTGTGTGTCTGGCTGTCTGTGTGTGTGTGTGTGTGTGTGTGTCTGGCTGTCTGGCTGTCTGTGTGTGTGTGTGTCTGTGTGTGTCTGGCTGTCTGGCTGTCTGTGTGTGTGTGTGTCTGTGTGTGTCTGGCTGTCTGTCTGTCTGTCATCAACAATAAAACTCAGTAAGATGTTTTGTCATAAATTATTATATTACTAGATATATTATTCATATAATATTGCACAAATTTCGACCAGAATAGGCTTATATCTATATATAAACATGAATGAATTGCAGTCATGTATTAACTGTAGATTCATGCACACATTTTAATTCATCTCTGCATGTGTCGGCCGCCTCAGATCAAAATCATGCGTTCAACTGGAATGTTTCTGGCGTCCTCAATCCAGTTTTGGATGCCGCACAGCACTGGTTTGCTGAGTGGGCCTCGGATGAGCACAAGCCGTCCATTCCACGGTCTTTTTTTGTAAGTCCACGCCCCACTGGAGCTTCTGTGAGTTATTTCCACACAGGGGTGCAGAGACACCTAAACAAATGGCTCTTTGGTGGAATTACGCATGCGGCTCTGCTGAACGCCGTACGGCGCGCTGACTCAGCTCCCGCGAGGACTGCGGTTTTTATAGGTGAGCAAGCAACCCCCTCCACCTGCCCTGCCCACTTCATCATCCGAGCGCTGCTCATCCCCTGCAGTTGCCATCTCCACGTCTTCCACCATCTGCGTTCCTGGACGTTTTCACAGATGTGGGGTCTCTCTGGTCCCTATGAAAGCCTTTCCCCTCGCAGAGCTCCCGCCGTCTGTGCTCAGTCCAGCGTACAGCGCCAAACAGAGACGAACGGCAGTCTGAAATCAGACTCATGCATCCAGACCATGTTTCTGTAATCTTCAAGGTGACCAGTGACGAATTCACCAGCAATAAAAAATATGTTTGTATTTACTCAGCCTTGTGTCATTCCAAAACCAGTTTTTATTTCTGTGGACAAAAAATAAAAATTCAGGTGCAAATAACTTTTGAGATATTTCAATATTTGGTATTGAAATATCTCAAATATTCTCTGCTCATATCAGATCCAAAAATAGTGGAAGTTAGTTTGATGATGCGAAATCTCTAGACGGCTCTCATTTTATAATTTTTTTAAATCTGATTTTATTGACATTTATTTGACTTTATTTGTACATAATCTAATAAATGGTTTTTGTTTTTACCTTGCTTTTTTTTTTTGCATAGTAAAATTCATACACTGACTACAACATAATCAGTTATTAATATTTAATTGGTTCTCTCTTGTTTTTGCATGTTCATCAATTCTTTGTATTCTTCACGTTTGCACAATATGGCATGTTTCATTGCAAATTATAACAAATTATCCAAGAACCGGTAAAGCTACCTTTATTCCTTTAGCGCTTTATAATATAGAGATTCACAGCTTTACAATGAAAACAGGAAACTGGTTTAATGATGCAAAGAAAGTTCATTTCACTAGAAGAAAACTTTCATAGTTCAGCTGAAGTCAGTTCAGTGTTGATTCAGTTCTGATGTAAAGATCATCAATTATTAAATGAGTTCATCTATAAAACAGTGATGTCATTGCTTTCCTGTGTCTCATACAGTAGAGAGCAATGCTTGCAAAATCAAGGTCATGGGTTCGATTCCCAGGGATAAAAGCGTCTGTTAAATGCATGAATGTGAATGCAAAATGTCATCTCAGCTCAGTTCAGTTCTCATCCAATAGTTTCAGTGCATTAGGTCAATAATATAACTTAATATTAATTGTTCTCAACTACACAAGCCAGAAATGCTCATTTAAAGGGTGTCAATATTGCTAATTCAGGTATGTATAATAACTGGAGTAAACTGAACGTCTGCTGGCTCTTGAATAGAAAAAAGTGCATTACCTATAAAGCCAGCAATTGTCCAAAAGCCTGCCTTTCTGCCTGCATGTTGCCTCGCTCTTCCCGGCGTGTGATCCTCTCTAATGTCAGTCATATATGTACACTACTCTCTTCTTCTGCACAATGCAGGGCACAGCACTGTAGCCGCCATAAAGGGAAGCTTTGCCGAGAGTGTTTTGTATTCTGTCATCATTCAGGCTCAGGAAGGTTTTATGAGGTGCTTCATTTTCAAAGAAACATGTCTTTCTCTTTCTATGGCTTTTAGAGCAGCCCAAATCCACTCTTAGCGGCACGCTCCGCGGCCCAAGCCGCTCCAGACGTCTGTTAGATTAAAGCAGAATGATCCAAACAGCTTGCTAGCACTTTCCTCTCACACTGCAATGATTTGCAAACTGATTACCTCATACTGTAGGACCAAACAGCCTCCGAGTGCAGCCTCTTATCATCTGGATTTTTTTATTTTGTATTTCTTCCCCCTCAGAGAGGTGTGTAACGAAGATGGAGGAAGACGAGACAAGTGTCGGGGAATAGAATGGATGAGGAAATTAGGGGAACAAGCAAGAATGAGAGATTCAATAGGCCGCAGATGACTGTTTCGAAACAGGAAAGATGCTGGAGAAAGAGTACGGCGAAGAAATGGATCTTATCCAGAAATTGATAACAGCATGCCGAGTGCTTAACTGGAGTAACAGCCGAATGAATACATGGGATTGAGGGAAGGCAGTAAATAAAAGCACTGTGGTCTCGTAATGCTAGTGTGCGGATAATGTGTCGGATCATGAGGCGACTGGGCCTGCACACGCGGAGAGAGAACTGCTTTCATTTCTTTAAAAAAATACTGGAATGGTTTGGATGATGGACTGTTCAGTTAATATCTGCATTTTGTTGCTGACGGAACATTGCAGTAAAATTCAGAACAGGCAGTTTTCTATGTGAATATGTAGTAAAGTGTCATTTATTCCTGTGATTAAAGCTGAATTTATTAGATGATAAATACAGTAAAACAGTGTAATATTATATCAGTGTAAAACAGCTGTTTTCTATGTGAATATATAGTAAAGTGACATTTATTCCAGTGATTAAAGCTGAATTTATTAGATGATAAATACAGTAAAACAGTGTAATATTATATCAGTGTAAACCAGCTGTTTTCTATGTGAATATAAAGTAAAGTGTCATTTATTCCTGTGATTAAAGCTGAATTTATTAGATGATAAATACAGTAAAACAGTGTAATATTATATCAGTGTAAAACAGCTGTTTTCTATGTGAATATATAGTAAAGTGACATTTATTCCTGTGATTAAAGCTGAATTTATTAGATGATAAATACAGTAAAACAGTGTAATATTATATCAGTGTAAAACAGCTGTTTTCTATGTGAATATAAAGTAAAGTGTCATTTATTCCTGTGATTAAAGCTGAATTTATTAGATGATAAATACAGTAAAACAGTGTAATATTATATCAGTGTAAAACAGCTGTTTTCTATGTGAATATAAAGTAAAGTGTCATTTATTCCTGTGATTAAAGCTGAATTTATTAGATGATAAATACAGTAAAACAGTGTAATATTATATCAGTGTAAAACAGCTGTTTTCTATGTGAATATAAAGTAAAGTGTCATTTATTCCTGTGATTAAAGCTGAATTTATTAGATGATAAATACAGTAAAACAGTGTAATATTATATCAGTGTAAAACAGCTGTTTTCTATGTGAATATATAGTAAAGTGTCATTTATTCCTGTGATTAAAGCTGAATTTATTAGATGATAAATACAGTAAAACAGTGTAATATTATATCAGTGTAAAACAGCTGTTTTCTATGTGAATATATAATTCATATATTTTATGTCATATATGTTTGTTGCGGCATTCAAGCAAGGAATAATACAATACAAATAAGTGTTGTCTATTATCTGTACAGTATTTTGAGAAGAACATCTTTATCTCTCATCATGTTCAATTCACACAGCAAAGCTTATACCTCAGGTAAAACCGTTTATTTTGCCCCGTTGCTCTAGATTCGGTAAATTCGGCTCAGGAAATAACTGCAGCAAACACTGTCATTATGGTCACAGTGTTTTAGCACAGCTTTCTGTCCATTTGGTCCAACTGTTTCTGGTAAAAATGTAAGCAGTTCTGCTGGTGACTTTCTGCAGGGTGTTTATGCAGCATCAAGGACAATCAGGTCAAACCCTGATAAAATTAGCCATCCAAGATTAAATGAAGTGTCTTCTTTACACAGAAGTGTCCAACATTTTCCTCCGGACTGGTTCTGGGTCTCCCTCCTCCTCCACTCAGGCTGGCTAACCTTGGGTGGCAGCGGATCAGAGACAGACAGCTACGTGTAGAGGCTCCATCCATCTTTCAAGCAGCTGCCAGCTTTTCTAAACAGGCCGGGGAAACGATCCCTCACCAGGGAGCTTTCCCAGAGCGCCAGTAATCGCTCAAATTACCTGAGCTCTCTGGACCATGGCTGGACCTTATAGTGAGCGCAACCTACAGGTAAACACACCTCCTGTGCATATAGGAATCTAAGGGAATTGAATTGCAGGGAAATTTGAGGAAGAATGGCTGGATAAGCTGCTTTCACACCCATCGGAAGATCAATTTCTGATGCTTTTATATCTTTAATTCTTTGAACATGACTCACTTTTTAAACCTAATGATATCCCCTTTAGTCTCAGACTAAGATCCATGTTTGAGCTGTTTAACTGAAAGCAACTCATCTTAAAATATAGTACAGTAATGTACTATACATTACTTTTTATCTACACTTTTGACATGGTTAGATATGCAAATCAGGACTTTTTTTTTAAATTCAGATTATATTTCAAATAATACTTGCTCGGTTAAAATATCCTATATAATTGTAATATCATTGTACATTTAAAAATATATCTTAACATAAAGTTTTAATTTATGTAAAAATCTATATTCTATACATCGTATTACTATATCATATATAATAATACATAAACATTAAATATGTAAAAAAAATGACAATTTAGAACAATTTGGCAGAATTTATTTTTGCTGTTAAATAATTTTTCTTATTCTCATATGTAATGAGAATTGTTTTCTTTTTTTACATATGTTTATAAACAATACAATTATTGTTGTACATTAACATTAAATATGAAAATAAATATTCAACCACATTTTATATATATATATATATATATATATATATATAATATATATAAAATGTGGTTGAATATTTTATATATATATATATATATATATATATATATATAAAATATTCAACCACATTTTATATATATTATATATATATATATATATATATATATATATATATATATATATATAAAATGTGGTTGAATATTTATTTTCATATTTAATGTTAATGTACAACAATAATTGTATAGTTTATAAACATATGTAAAAAAAGAAAATCTAAAATATATCTAAATATATTACATATGTCATAAAGTATACAAAATATTACTTTTGTATTTATGGCCCAACCCACATGTCATATCAAATGTATTAATTTCTTTTTGGCACAAACCTTTTCATACACAAATGTATCTGTAATAATGTTTTTTTTCTAAGGCTCATTTATAGAAGCTACCTAAATGTCCTAATCCTGGCTTAATCTAAGCCCTGTCTGTGGAACCGGGTCTATATGATGTTTTTTTCTTCTTCTGTGGTTTAAGCTGCCAGATGGTGTAGTTACCGCATCGACCAGCAGGGGCTAACAGGGCAAAGCTAACCAACCAATCCTCGACCCCTTGATCCCGTCCCTCCCTCTGCTCTCTCTCACTGTGTTCAGTCTCACGTGTGTCAGCTAGTTCTCCCCGCTCAGTCATTGATGTGATGCGTTTGGGGAGGGAGGCAGATCAAACGCTTTAATTACTGAAGGCGTGTAAGTGTCACTGGCTGCTGGCGCTAATCACGTACGTATCAGGTGAGACGCGGATGAAGGTATCGTTGCCTTAACAAGGCCGATACGCTCACAAGCCAATGCCAATGATGAGACAGTAACATTTGCATGGAGATGTAATCATATGCACACTACAAACAAACCAGAGAACATTAGCTAAACACGAGCGTTCACAAATGAGCAACCGACATACTGTTACATGCTCGCGCTGCTACGCCAATGTAAATGAGCTCTTTCGTGCACATATGCACGTACACAAACATCCATTTTCCGCCAAGCATTTCGCCCTCATAAATTGCAGGCCTGTCACATCGAAACATTTTAAGTTCTGTCTTAAAGGGGGAAAAGATTATTTACTTCCAGAAATTACGCAAGTGCCTGGTGGTCCGTGCCGCCATTTACATAATCAGCATTATGTCACGTTGTGCGTGGAAAACATCAGGCGAGGGAGGGAGGGTTGGCAAGCGCTCGCTGATTTGGATTTTGCAGGGAGTCTGGAGGCCGCGCTGAACTCTTTTGGGAACTGATGCAACGAGGGAAATGTTCAATCAAACATCACCGTCGATATATAATTTTCTATAGTTTCGAGGCCTGATAATATCTCAAATGGGTGAAGGTAACTTTTGGTCCCTGCGGAGAAAGAATAAAACGTATGTTTGATCTGTGCATGCTTCCTGTGACCTACAAAATCGCTCCAGTAATGGCAAAATGATTAGAAGAGAGAGAGAGAGAGAGAGAGAGAGAGAGAGAGAGAGAGAGAGACTGGCAGTGTTTAGTAGAACAAACCAGAAAACCTGCAATGGTAAATCTGCATACATATAACTATATAACTGTACTATGTATAAAGATAAAGTTTGTCAAATATGATGCATGCTTAAGTGAAAAGAAGGATTGTTTACACAGTTTGTAATTTGACTTTAAATTGTTGACATTTGACATCTTAGAAATGAATACAGACTCTTGATCAATATGTCTTGAAGATGCAAGGAGGACATTATTACAGATAAATTTGTGTACGAAAAGGTTTGTGCCAAAAATAAATAAATACATTTGATATGACATGTCTCTGCCTGTTGGTTGGCCCATAAATACAAAAGTAATATTTTGTATACTTTATGACATATGTAATATATTTAGACATATTTTAGATTTTCTTTTCTTTTTTTTTTTTCTTTTTTTACATATGTTTATAAACTATACAATTATTGTTGTACATTAACATTAAATATGAAAATAAATATTCAACCATGTATGTATATATATATATATATATATATATTTAAATAATTAAATATTAAAATAATTAAATATTTATTTTCATATTTAATGTGTATGTATGTACATATTATACATATATATATATATATACACATTAAATATGAGAATGAGAAAAAGTATTTAACAGCAAAAATAAATTCTGCCAAATTGTTGTAAATTGTTATACTTTTTTTACATATTTAATGTTTATGTATTATATATGATATAGTAATACGATGTATAGAATATAGATTTTTCCATAAATTAAAACTTTAAGATATATTTTTAAATGTACAATGATATTACAATTATATAGGACATTTTGACCGAGCAAGTATTATTTGAAATATAATTTGAATTTTAAAAAAAGTCCTGATTTGCATATCTAACCATGTCAAAATTGTGGCTGATGAATATTAATTAGGTTACATGAATGGAGGGTCCTTCCAGGTTATCTGGCAAAGTTAATATTCATGAGCTCAACCGTAACGGCTGATATCCATCTGTGGTTTTCAACGTTTGATGTTTGTCTTTGCGGTTTAGTTTACGCTTCATGCTGCACGTCATGTCCGCTGGTATTGCGTTGACGGCAGATGAAAATGCAATAAATGTTTCCCAGAGAGCAAATAATGAAACATCATCCCGCAAGTACAGAATTATCATCAAACGAGCACGAAGAACCAAAGAAGCCATCAAAAAAAGTGTGACAAATCCTGAGGAAACAAATACATCCAGGCATGGCTTTTTGTTTGCTGCATGTGTTTTTATCTCGCTCTTTATTCTCTTTTCTCTTCTAAATAAGCCGTCTATAGCATCTAAAAGATGCTGTTCTTTATCTATTGTCGTCCAGTGTGCTGTAAAGTGAATTCGTTTTTTCTCTGGAGGTGATTTTGCTCTTTGATTTTCATGGATCAATCACTCAAAAGTGCTTTTTCTGTCCTTTTCTCCACAGTGGCAACTCAGCCCAGATGGGTGGGAGAGATAGATAGCCAGAGAAGATGTAAAATATGAGTTCAGAAAAATAAAAGCAAACATGAAAAATAAAGCGAGAACGAGATGGGAGGAGGATCTGGGAGGAATAAGAAAGTGTGTGGAACAGATGGAGTTTGAGGCAGCAGTGATGTGGGGCAGAAGAATAAATATTTATGTCCTGTAATGTTTCTGCATGACAGATTCTATATAAAATTGAATGCAGTGCCACGTCTGAACCATGAGAAATGTGTTGGCGATACAACGAACGCTGCAGCAATAAAGCACATTTGGGATTTGAGCGAGAGCGAGGGAGAAATGGAAAGAAATGCAGAAAAAGGAAATAAAGAAGGGATGATGGTAATGGGATAAATAATGGAAGATGTGTGGAAAACGAGTGAGAGAGGGAAAAATTGCAATATATATATATATATATATATATATATTGTAAAAGCATTAATGAGATCAGATTATTACTGATTATAATTTGTGTAAATGACATTGAGACAAAAACAAATTTTTAATCACAGAAATAAGGAATGACACACACACACACACATTGTGTATTTATGTTTTAGGGGCATATGCACATAATGATTTTTATACTTTACAAATTGTTAATATCTCCTCTTACATTAACCTTAAACATCAAAGAAAAAGTTCTGGATTTTTATATTTTTAAAAAATATCACTTAGTATGATTTATAAGTGGTTTTCCTCATGGGGACCAACAATTGTGCTCATTTTGTCCTCATAACATTTGGTTTACCAGGACGCACACACACACACTTTGCTTGCACAAAATCTTGCTGTATTAGACCTTCTATTTTATATATTATGTTGCTTGTACAAAATTGAAACACAATGGAACAATAGAGACCATTCATTCACTGTGATGTGCTTAGTGCTTCTTAAATTTCTTAGGTTTCAGTCTAAAAAAAGAAAGTACCCGATATTTTGGTTATGCTATTTTTCTCTGTTTACACAAACAAAATCAGTCACTCATGAGGATGCATTACACTTAAAAGGCAGCTGTCTATGTAGGCGGTGCACATCAAAGCGGCTCGATAGGCTTTGGAAGAGAAAAAAGCTTTTCAATGTTCTAATAAAGCTTTTTCAATCACAATCTGAAGGAGAGAGACAGGGTTATGTGTCCAGTAGGATGAATACATTTGTGAAGCGGGCCGGTGTGTCAGAGGTCATGTGATCGGAGCAGAGCCGCAGGAGGGAGGGATGGAGACAGGAGAGGAGGACAAGGACCATTAACCCTGAGAACATACCTGACCACTGGACCTTCAGAGCGTGAACGTGTACATCTCAACTGGAGGAGCGCGTCTGTGTGGAGGAGCAGAGATAGGCGGCAGATACTGGTCATCCTGCAATGGATTTAAACAGGTCCCTTTATGCACAAGTACGGATTTACATGTCCCATGAGGTACATTTACATTTATCCATTTAACAGACGCTTTTATCCAAAGCGACTTACATTGGATTCAAGGAACACATTTATATTCTAATCAGTTCTTGCTTTTCCTGGGAATCAAACCCATGACCTTGCGGTTATTGGCATCAGTGCTCTACTGAAAGCTACATAAGGTACACTTATGAAGTTAATAACACACACACAATATATATATATATCCAGAAAACTATTATTTTCATCCCTCATTTTGACCCTCTGTGTGAAATTATACATTTTTAAGGCCTCTGTTATGATTGGCCAACATCATTGCATAGGAAACAGTATCAACGACCACATGCTATTGCAAGTGTTTTGAAAACTTTATCAATATAAAACTATATTTTTCTGACAAAGCAT
Source organism: Rhodeus uyekii (assembly GCA_037043235.1). Lineage (NCBI taxonomy): Eukaryota > Metazoa > Chordata > Actinopteri > Cypriniformes > Acheilognathidae > Rhodeus > Rhodeus uyekii. Next base: position 391,181 of record JAWRVZ010000163.1, read on the forward strand.
TATGAAATAATTTACTTACAATTTGTGATGCAATACAGCCGCCCGCTTCATCTGTCAGCAAAAGTTTCTTTGTGAACTCTCCATTACTCTATTACAAAACAATTTGCCGTCAAATGCTCTGAACAAACATATAATCCTTTTATGCAATCCAGAAGGCTGTTAAACTAAACTATCCACTTGTTCCTGACGCTGGGATCCTTCTGATGTCAGAAATAAGAATTGGACGCATCAAAGCAAACATTCCTTCACTCTTGCATTTGTCGTGTTGTCTCAGACTCAAGCGTGTGGAGTGTCAGAAACTCAGTGTGTGTCTGTAAACTGGATCAGTGTAGACAGCGCCTCTGATTATAATGGGGTTCATTTGCATTTGATCCAGCGCAGGCAAATGTCAGTGGTGGGCGGGGCCTATGATGTGATGATGCATCACTATTGGTCGATGTCTTGCTCTGGAGGCGGGCGTTTGTAAATGTATTTGCTCATGTGACATCACAAATACCACAATATCCGAACCAGTCGTCTTTGGAGCCTGATTAAATAAATTCTTTGTTTATAATGTTAATAAGGATGTTTTAAGTCATGAAACTTACAGGATGTTTAAATGGTACAAAGACCTCTATGTCAAAACCTTTTACCTTTACCTTTTAACGCTGTAGCAGCACCTGTTTTCACCCTCTGTTGAAGTCTCTGTTTTAGCTTTGGTTTCATTAAAGCTCGCCTTCTGAAAAGCACAGTCTGCTCTGATTGGTCAGCCAGGCCCAATCTGTTGTGATTGATTTACCGCTTAGAGCTTGTCTGGGAACTGTATGTAAACCGGCTTGCTCTACAGACTGGAGGCTTATTTCTCTCTGCCAAAAAGTTCATTAATTTCCATGATGGAACAAGGATGGGTTTTGTTGGTTGACTAGTATCACCGTGCTGTTTGCTGGTAAAGCTGGTTAACTAGAATGGCGCTTCTGGTTGACAAGCGGTTTCCTATAGCAAAGAATTGCAAATGAGATCTCATTAGTCTTAATTGTTTCTCCTAGACAGCAGTGTGATTAAATAGATTTTTCTCCTGAGAAAGAGATTTTGGTAATCTCACGTGTTTGCTTAGTTTCAGACAAAATCTCAAACGGTGCTTGGCCAAGTTACCAAAGTCTGATATCAACACAAAATCATACGTTTGCGTTCGTGCATTTGGCAGATGCTTTTATTTAAAGCAACTTGCACTTTGAATATATGTATTTGATCAGTTCATGTATTCTAATGTCATGCTATATTCTTTGAGCAACAGTAATGCTTTTATCAGGAAATTCTCCTGAATTTCTAAAGATATATCTCTGCTTTATTCTCATTTTTACATCTATTTTTACTCCTTCAAAGGAATTTTAAGAAAACCATCTATGAAAAGATTGATGCAGTACATTTAAGCAACTGCTGAAAAGCTGAGCAATTGTTTTTGTTGTTGAAGAGATTCAGTCTGTTCCTATGCAATCATGTGGCTCATACAGACCATGTTTTTGGTACTTTTTGTCTCTCTCTGAGCTTGACGATGCAAATCACCATCCATTAACTTGGACATTCTGCTTAACATCTGCTGCATTTCATGGAAAAACTAAATAACATGGGGTCGGGATGACACGAGGATACAAAAATACTCCTTTTCTTTGAGTAAATGATGGCACTTTTGGGCGTACAAATCCTTGAATGACTGTGAGTGTTGGTCAGATTGATGCCATGGCCCGTGTGTGTTTATTGGCAGCGCTTTGATGCTATAGGGGCGATCACTGATCCGTGGACGCCTGTCTTTGCTGCTCGACTCTATGGAATCACTGAAAGACACTGGCCCACATTTCCTAAATGAAAGAGGACAGAGGAGAAGAAAGATTGAGGCTCTGTTCCAAACCCTAGTGAGTTAGGCAGTATTTTAAGCCATAGTTATTGCACTCTTTTCCAACAGGCATTCAGCGATAGTTTTGTTCGTCAAGGGCATATTAAATTGATCAACAATGACAATAAAGATATTTAAATGTTACAAATATTTCAATTTCAAATAAATACTTTTCTGTCATGACAGCTCTTGGAGTGTTTGGCACGGTGATTGATATGACAATGGTAAAATGTTTGGTAGTGTTACGGGTGAGGCTCCTTCTCCACCTCCTCCTGATCACCAGAGGGAGCTCTCACCAGAATACTAATCGCCTTGGACTACATTTCCCACTGACACTTGCGCCTGAGACTGATTGCGAGCACTCTGCAGCTCGTTACTCACCCTATATAAACACAGCACACTCACACCATCTTGCGAGGTCTTGATTTACAGTTGTGATCATTTCTGAGCATTTATCCCTTTGTCTGTTAACCTGATTCTGACCTTGGACTGTACCCTGTTACTTGAACCTTGCCTGTTGCCCCGACCATTGCCTGTCTATCTGGATTGTGTTTGTTTGCTGCCTGCCTCGACCTAAGCATATCCCTGTTTATGATTCTGCCTGTCCCTTCTTGTATGCTGACTGTTTCCTGTAATAAACTGCAGATGGATCCTCAATCGGCTGACTCCTCGTTACAGGTAGATTTTCTGTGATGCTGCTGATGATTTTTGCTGTTGATTATTAATGCTGCTGCTGATTAGTGCTTCTGCTGCTGATTATTGCTGCTGATTATTAATGCTGCTGCTGATTATTGCTGTTGCTAAATATCACTGCTGCTGGTTATTTCTGCTGCTTATGATTCTTGCCTTGCTGCTGATTATTATTGCTGCTGATGATTCTTGCTTTGCTGCTGATGATGATTCTTGCTTTGCTGCTGATGATGATTATTGCTGCTACTGATGATTCTTGCTTTGCTGCTGATGATTATTATTGCTGCTACTGATGATTCTTGCTTTGCTGCTGATGATTATTATTGCTGCTACTGATGATTCTTGCTTTGCTGCTGATGATTATTATTGCTGCTACTGATGATTCTTGCTTTGCTGCTGATGATGATTATTGCTGCTACTGATGATTCTTGCTTTGCTGCTTATGATTATTATTGCTGCTACTGATGATTCTTGCTTTGCTGCTGCTGATGATTATTGCTGCCGATGATTCTTGCTTTGCTGCTGATGATTATTATTGCTGCTACTGATGATTCTTGCATTGCTGCTACTGATGATTCTTGCTTTGCTGCTGATGATGATTATTGCTGCTACTGATGATTCTTGCTTTGCTGCTGATGATGATTATTGCTGCTACTGATGATTCTTGCTTTGCTGCTGATGATGATTATTGCTGCTACTGATGATTCTTGCTTTGCTGCTGATGATTATTATTGCTGCTACTGATGATTCTTGCTTTGCTGCTGATGATTATTATTGCTGCTACTGATGATTCTTGCTTTGCTGCTGATGATGATTATTGCTGCTACTGATGATTCTTGCTTTGCTGCTGATGATGATTATTGCTGCCGATGATTCTTGCTTTGCTGCTGATGATTATTATTGCTGCTACTGATTATTATTGCTGCTACTGATGATTCTTGCTTTGCTGCTGATGATGATTATTGCTGCTACTGATGATTCTTGCTTTGCTGCTGATGATTATTATTGCTGCTACTGATGATTCTTGCTTTGCTGCTGATGATGATTATTGCTGCTACTGATGATTCTTGCTTTGCTGCTGATGATGATTATTGCTGCTACTGATGATTCTTGCTTTGCTGCTGATGATTATTATTGCTGCTACTGATGATTCTTGCTTTGCTGCTGATGATGATTATTGCTGCTACTGATGATTCTTGCTTTGCTGCTGATGATGATTATTGCTGCCGATGATTCTTGCTTTGCTGCTGATGATGATTATTGCTGCCGATGATTCTTGCTTTGCTGCTGATGATGATTATTGCTGCTACTGATGATTCTTGCTTTGCTGCTGCTGATTATTATTGCTGCTACTGATGATTCTTGCTTTGCTGCTGCTGATTATTATTGCTGCTACTGATGATTCTTGCTTTGCTGCTGATGATGATTATTGCTGCCGATGATTATTATTGCTACTGATGATTCTTGCTTTGCTGCTACTGATGATTCTTGCTTTGCTGCTGATGATTATTATTGCTGCTACTGATGATTCTTGCTTTGCTGCTGATGATTATTATTGCTGCTACTGATGATTCTTGCTTTGCTGCTGATGATGATTATTGCTGCTGCTGTTGATCATTGCTGCTGCTGTTGGATACTGTTGCACATAGTAAAATTGTTAAAACGAAAACTGAAAAATCGTATTAATAATATAGTATTATATAAACAATGTTAAAGAAAATTGCAGAGACTGCGCTGTTTGATATTTTCATATGAGGTTCTAGTTCTCTTTTCTATTTAGGGTAATTCATGTCTTAGAAGGAAGATTCCTATGTAGGGAGCAGACAAGGCCACTCAGTAGGCTTTGGAGTGGAGCCTGAAAGCGAGAAGGTTTTAGTCGGGGGATTTAGGGGATTTGTGAAGGAAGTCGAGAGTGTTGCTATAGAGGTGTGGAAATGGACATATGCTAAACTGAAGGGGGGTGAAGCTGAAATGTAGGACCCCCTGCTTTACGTGTCATCTGTCGGCAGCAGGATGATGGGTAGAGAATGAAAGAGGCTGGATAGGTGCAGTAGAGGAAAGACAGGATGTAAACCAAACACAAGATTTTTAACATTTACCAGCTAAGATCAGTGTCAAGACACATCACACTCCCTAGCCAGGCAATGAGTTGGTTTGATGGGTCGGACAGGGCTGTCAGCGTATGCATATGCAAGGATACCTGCAAGGAGTTTTGTTCATCTAATTGTCAGAAAGGAAAATGACCCACGGATGATAACTAGCACTTCAAAGTTCATCCAAAAGGAATATTCTGTGTTCAAAAATTAGTCAACACAAAACAAAATTTACTATTCATTTTAGTTTAGCAATACGATAAATAAACAAAGAAAACAGTAATTTCTGTGAGGAAAAATGCAGGACTCTCTTGATTGTATCCATCGGGAACTGATTTGAATTTGAAAAGTGCATGTTATTTTAATGTTTATTGCCTTGACTTATGAAGTAACTATTTGTTTTGCTTGAAGGGCAAATCAAAATGCATTTTTTGTGGTAATCAATATGCTGTTTTCAAGATTAACTTGCCTGGTCTGATTTGATGCAGATTTGAAGTAAATATACAAGTGTCAATAAACAGCTTACATCTACTTTCCACGATCTTTGGTTTCGCTGTGTCTCTCAGGGTCCATGGTTTGTGTTGGGTGTCGTGTTACACATCATTCTGAGTGTCTCTCAAACCTTTAAGTGCAATCAGAGACTGTCAAGTTAATAGGCACTTCTTTTGTCTCATCCACTACCTTAATAAGCTTGAGTCAATTAAGATCAACCAAAGATTAGATAAACGAATTACCAACATCCTTCCAACAACATCCTTAAGAGGATTCGGCAGGAGAGCCGAACGTCTACGGGCAAATCCTCGGATTGGACAGACCAACATCCCCATATGGCTCTCGCAACACCGTCATCATCGCCACGTCTTTAGATGGATCAATTCACTTTTACAGTCCTTAATCATTACTGGACAGGACTTTACAAATATAATCATTTAATTGAAATTCCTAGGGATGATTCCATATATTTAGAAAATATGAAATAATTAACATCCAGTAATTTGGATGTTAATATTCACACCAAAATGAATAGATTAAATATTATGTTTTTATTATATGATAATGTTTACAAAAATGCAAATTAATAAAATAAATACTTAAGAAGAACGATGATAAATAAATATATATATATATATATATATATATATATAAAATAAACACAAATAAAAGTTTGCAGATCCAAACTACATAACATTGAGAGATACTTTATTAGTTGTGCATTGAATAATAAGTAAATACATTTTTGTTAGCAAATTGTCTGATTGTCAGAATTTTTTTTAAATTAAAAATAGATATTTGATAATTGGTTGTGCATTATAGAGCGTGCCCGTATGACGTCACGCGCACCGTCGCCGCCATAATGGGGGACAAGTAGAGCTGGATACAGCGCGCACCGAATGTTAATCATGTTGTGAAACAGTCATATTTTAGGCTGCCTAAGGTAATAACACACCAAGGTGATCGTACACAACAGCTGTCAAAGGCCAGACGTGAGAAATGCAAACAGCCGAATTCATGTTGAGAGAGTGATTGGCTTAGTCCGTCAGAAATAATCAATGCTATCATCCAGATCTGGACATACACTATTTGCTTCTTGCCCATCAATAACGTAATAAAATTAAAGGTGAACAAATGTAGATCATGATTAGATCACATGGATGTGCTTATCCGGATCTACAGTGAATAAAAACCATCCCACGACACACACATGAAGCGCTGCAATTATAAAGCATTATATCTATGTATATTATGTGTCGGCAAAAAGGCGGTATCCAACAGTTTGCCGATAATATATGTAACAACACCTGACCTCTGTTTGGGGTTTTTGAGTGTATTTTCTGTAGAAAAAATCATACTTTAATCTTAGCTTTTCATACAGGTGTAGGACATCAATAAACAGCCTTTTGCAAGATCTGTTCAGGTAACAAAAGTTTATAAAGATGTTAAATGAAAATATTTTTGGTCCAAACTGTTGGATTAGAAAGTAGGAATGCCTCTATTTTTTTTAATAAACTTTATTGCTAATGAAAACCATTTCATCTACCTTGGCAGTTGTTACACATCTGTCATTGACGACACAGGACACTTCTCGCACACAGACACACACTAGCTGATTGTAAGCGTCAAGTCCTTTGTAACACTGAAGATCTTCGGCTGTATAAGGACTTGGGGTGAAAACCAGATAGGTGAGAACATTAATGTATGTTGTGTTCGGTAGAAGATTGACGTCCGTAGACCAGGTCACAATTTCATACGGATCCTGTCCCTTTACTAACGCTATTTTTGCCTCGTACCTGTCTCTTTCAAAATTCTCAAGTCCATCTCTATATTTAGTTTGACTCTTACGCTCACTTTTCTCCCTAGATTTACATAAAACGTTTTTTTTTCTGCGATAACACTGGCTTTAACGTCGCTTCCCCCATGAGATTGATTAGAAGTTGTCCCCCAAAATGGCGGCTGTCGTAAAACTACGTCACGATCGGGCGCGCTCTATATAAATAATAGATATAATAAATAATATAACAAGTACATATATTATTGGTACGTTTTTAGATAACATTTTATATATATATATATAGTTTTTGTTTTTTTAATGATAATATAAAATATGCTAATTAAAAATAGCATAAAATAATAAAATGTGTGTATATATATATATATATATATATATATATATATATATATAAATTAATTAATGTCAATGTAAACCTGCTCAGAGTCATTCTCTCAGGAGAAACATTTGAGAAGCAGGAGAGCATATCATAAGCTGTTTGTAAAGAGATTTGTGGTGTATCCTATGGGAAAGCACATTAAACATGGTTTATGTTTCTCTAATAGCACCTAATATGATGACTATAAATCCAGCGATTTGAATAATGGCCAGCACTGAAGCAATTTTAATGCATTAAATGCATGAAGAGAAACACAAAAAAGGACTGGATCAGATTAGAGCTCATTATTCTGAGATCAGTAAAGGCCTATTCAAGCTCAGCGAAACCTTTGCCCGGATGAAGGTAAGACATGAGTTTTCTAAACACCTAAACGTGGAAATTATATAAAAGCCACAACAAATCGCTGCTTTGGTAGCAATCTCAATACATTCTTAGCTTTTAAAGGAATAGTTCACCCAAAGATGAATTTGAAAATAAATGCAAATTAATCTGTTAAAATGTGCTCACATCTTTCAAGCTGTAAATAAAAGATACAAATCTGTGTATAAAGAACGTGGCAGTCCATTGCAGCCAAATGATAACTTTGAAACAGTCTTCATTCTTCAAGATCTTCTCTTTTTCTTGCATAAAGCTAGACTTTTGAATCTATATTTTTGGTTGAGTTATTTGTTTGACATCCCTATGAGCTTTTGTTGTTGTGTGAAGGCTTCAAATATGATCTATTTGTGTTAATTCTGGGCGCAACATTCAGTTCTGGAAGGAAAAACTCCATTCATTTTCTCCATAGGGAAAGTGATTTTTAACAACAACTTATAAATCTTTAAAGTCAGTCCTACTGTGAGCAACAAGGTTGTTAAACGGTGAAATTTGAGACATTGGCTCACATTATTTCAACCTATTTTTAAAATAATCGTGTTTAACAGCAAAATTCCTGGTGAAAAACTACATTACCCATAATGCTGCACAGAAAATTCCACCAATCAAAGAGTCAAAACAAGCAAGCCAAAATATCTTGTTTGCTCTTCCCACTAACCTTGCAACTTAAAATACATTGTTTTTATATATTAGTAGTTTTATATTTCTCCATCGGTTTAAAATTAAATTCAAGAGTATGCAATGCTTCATGGGATTGTAGTTCTTTCCTACACTAAAGCCTTTAAGTTCAGTCTTTTTATCTGATAAGCTTCAAATCAAAGTTTGAAATGTTATGATTCTCCTCGTAGCTGATCGTCTTGAACAAAGAATTATTTTAGAATCCCTATGGGAAAATTAATGGAAAAAATTCTTCCGGGACCAGCAGCACTTTAAAAAAACACTAACACAATCAATAGGATTTAGTGCAATTTGCCACATGCCGGCCGATTGCAGAGGGAGGGGCTTCTCGTTCTGGAGAGCACGTGATTGGACAAAAATCTGTGTAGTGCAGGATGATGTCATCAGTGGCCGCTTTCCTTGAAGAGAAAGACTGTGAATTTTAAATGCATGTAACGGATGAGGAATGCATTGACATGTAGTTGACTTATGGATAAACAACCACAAATCCCTTTTAAAAAACAAACCCACACACAAGACTACATGCTAATCAGCTGTGCAACAATGCGATGAGAATGTGCCCGACCTTCAATAAGAGATCGAGGGACGACGGCAGCACTTCTCTCGCCGGCTGTGACCCCGGCTCACCCCGATCAGCGTGCTCTTTCACACTCATCTGCTTCATTTTCTCTCTCTTCTTCTTTTGCCAGAGGGCAGAGCTTGTGGTGGAGCTGTAGAGCAGAGCGTTTGACGGGAATACTGACTCTTTTCTTCATTACCGAGTCCACATGATGAATAGATGGGTGTCAAGGTGCGTGTCATTTGCACTGTATGCTATCTCTCCAGCAGAGCAAAAAATCCTGGAGGAACATAAAATAGGCCATTCAGGCCAAGACGTAACTTTTCTGTGTTGTCACATGCTGCCGTTGTGTGATGAGATGAACGTGTCTCATTGAAATCTCTTCCATCTTTATTAAGTCTCTGAGAAATTATACACAGCCAAACGCCACCCTCACAAGAGTGGCAACCGTAGCATTGAAGTCGATGACTACATTTAATAAATAAATAAATGTAATCGCTGACTTCAATACTAAGGATAAAAGACGACAGTAAAAACCTGTAAATTGTTTAACAGTAAATTTCCTGAATGACTGTTATGGATCTAACATTTAATTTACGGTAATTTACTGTTACATTTACAGTTTTTGGAAGTGAAAAACAACTTCATTGTATAATTTAATACAAATTAGTTTCTTCTTAGTTTTTTTATTATTTATGCACATAAGTGTTTTGTGCTGCAGATAATGTTAAATACGGTAAATGTTAATGTTAAATGAATGTGTTACCGTGATGTTTGTGTGAATGATACTCTGCAGAGTTTATGTATTAGTTTTGACCTTCTCGACTTGCTCTCATGAGCTTTGATTCATCATGTGACTTTCTCATCACCAGCTGTTTTTGCTGGTTGTGAGTGTATTACAAATTACAGAAGAAATGGTGGAGGAAAAATAATAAGTCAATGCATTAGTGTTGAGAAACTTTGCATTCGCTCGCAAAACCTCCTGAGCTCTTTGCAAGCGAACTCAACTCTTCTTTATCTGAGGAGTGCAAAACATTTGTGAGAAAACGTTAAAGCATTCACGTAATATTTTAGATTTTTTCACCATGTCTCTCTAGTGGCTCTGCATAAAACATTGATATATTAGGTTGATATATTAACATTAACATCTGTTAATTTTTATTGTAAATTTAAGTTAAATCTGTAAAACCAACAGAGTTTTTTTTTGTACACAATTTCCTCGTCTCGTTCTCTAGAAGCTGACACAAATGATTGCACACTTTCTGATAGAGAAGCAACGATAGCCCAGAGCGTAAAATAATGTCTTTGGGCAAAACAGGTCTGAGGCAAGGCTAAGCTAAACTACTGAGACACAGGTTGGCATGTTAGCCTGAGCCTGACTCCAGCTGGCGGGTGCTTTTCCTCAGAAGAGGCTTACAATGTGCTGTACACAATCCGGGGCCTTAATTGGGTGTAACAGGACAGATTGGGCATAGTTGGAGGTTTGTCCAGACTGCAGAGCCAGATGTACGCCAGCTACAGGTGCAGACGATGCCTGCAGGGCACTGGTTAGACGTTCAGGTCATTTTCGACATGTCAGGTTTTGCCGATACATGTTTTCAAGGCACTGGTCTTCAGTTGAGTAGCCCGGAGGGATGTTGTTATGGCTCGCTCTCTGAAAATATGAAATGAGGAAAGAGAGAGCGAGAGAAAAATAGTCTAAGGCAGCTCTCACACTAAATCTGACGTACGTTTGCTACATATTTTGTTTGGTTTGGTTGGTGTGAAAGCAGTTTTCCAAACTCATGTTTGCATTTGGTACAGTACGACCCCAAGTCCAACATAAAACATGGAGGTGGGCAGTCGTTCGGCCCAACAAAGCAAAACACCGTAACTTTGACAGATCTTAACTCTTTCCCTTAAATTTCCGGCTTTTCCCAGGGAAAGCAAGAACTGATTAGAATGTCAATGTGTTTCTTGAATTCAATGCAAGTTGCTTTGGATAAAATCGTCTGCTAAGTGTAAATTAAGTAAGTACAGTGGAACCCACTTATCTCGAGTGTTATGTCGACGTTTTTGAAGTGGAACCGCGACACTCCCTATTTGTCTTAGTATTTTCTTACCGGTTATTTTATGTCTCCAAACCCTGATATCTCGAGCACAAAGAGGGACAAAGTCGCCACTTCACATCAGTTATCTGGATCCCCGTGACTAATGATAGTACTGAGTTCACTGCGCATGCGCTGAGTTTGCGTTGCACGTGCAACATGGTCTGTACGGTCGCTCACTCCAATGATGTTTCACTCACTCTTGTGGCACAGAGCCGCAGCCGCAGAACAACTCGCACAAAAATCAAGCCTTACAGATGCTATCTTGGAAGATGAGGCACAGGAGTCACACGAGGCACACATCGACAAAGACGTCATTACTGATAGAAGCATTTGTTTTCAAGCAGACCGTTAAAGGCAAAAAGCAACAAAGCATTTTAGACTTTGTAAAGAAACCATAGTAACCGCGTGTGCAATACTTTCAGAACGGGCGAAATGACTGTTATTGGCGAATTTGTGTATGTGTGTGTGACTGTGTTTACGCTGTGAGGGAAATTGTGTTTGCAATGTTGGAGAATATAATTAAAGGTTTGTATCGAGTATCAAAGGTGGTTTTTTATCGTATACTGGTAAATCTTGTAACGGCTGTCAGAGTGATTGACTCCCAGATGTTTGCCCAGATGTTCAATGGAAATGAAAGAAAACTCGAGGCGATTAAACTGGTCACACAAGCTTTATAGATGGGTTTTGTACCAGCACACTCTTCTCAAACACGTAAAGAGCGCAAGTACAAACCAGGAAAAACATAGTTTTTGTACAAACACTCTGACAAACATCACAAATAAAAGAAGGAAAATAGAAACAGTAGATTATGCTATAACAGTCAGCGGTAGAGCGGCTATCTCTCTCCTCACTCACACACACTCTTCTCCCCGCGCGCGCTCACACCAGAACAGCGCGCACACAACAGCATACACCGTCTTAAAGGTATATTCTCAACATAAACATAAAGTAGCCGTTACAATCTCTGCTGTTAGTTGGTGCACAAATGCCTTTTGTTGTTAGCAAACATATAGTCTACGTGCTTTTTTTTAGCATGCTGATCGCTTCATCAAATAAATCGCCATATTGGCTTTTGGTTATCTCAACGCTTTTTTGCAACCCCCGAGGCCGTCGACATAACCGGGTTCTATTGTATTAAGTACATTTCCAGCTTTCTGTGCTTTCACTGTAATATGGCAGGGGGTGCTATTACACATCTTCTGAAAAAGTGCAGAATCTCCAGATCGAAACACATGCAAAGAAGAAGCAGAAACAAGCGATGGCATATGTAACCAGATGCAAGTGTCTTTGACAAAACCATGATTTTCTCTGATTGATTCAGAACGATTATCAAAACACAGATGGAGTAGATGGCGCTTCACGGTCTAAAAACTCGTCCTGGGTCGACAGTTCATGATGATCGTGATAGATTACATGTGCGTCTGCAATGCTTCCATCACACGATTCTGCTCTCTTTAGGAAGATGTTTAACAGCGCCCCCTATCGTACAACAGTGAAAACATGAAGTGAAGAAAATTATGTCAATGGTGGGGAAAGAGTTCAAATAGTTTCAAAGGTTATAGAATGAAACGTAAGTGTTTTCATATCAGTTTTTGATATGTTGAAGATGCAACTATACCAGACACAAAAGTACCAGGATTTGGACCAATAAATGTGAAGACGAGCTAAAACCGACAGCAAACACACTCATCTGTGCATGCCTTGCTTTTAAGGTTATTTTATATGAGGGAGTGCATAAGTGTAACAGATGGTACTCCAATCGCTTGTCTTTAGTAAGAGTAGTCGTACAGGCAGAAGGTCAGGACAAACAGAGAGCATACACAAACGATAATCCAGGCAGGGAAGTCAAGACGGGCAGATAACATTCACGAGCGTAATACCAAGCAGAGATCAGGACAGATAGACAGAATCAAAAACGGGAAAACATCAGGGTCGGCAACGGGAGATCAATCAAACAAGAGTATAAACGCTCAGAAATGATAACAGTAGTAAATCAAGAGCTCGCAGTGTGCATGCATGCATTTGAGTCTTTTATAGTTAATGGTGTCCAGCTGGTGCAGTAATCAGTCCAATGAACTGCATGATGGGAAATGTAGTGTGTGTGCGTCAGTATATATGTGAGCTCCCTCGGGTGGCCAAAGATGGGAGCGCGGAGCTTTCATAACAATAAGTAAGTAGTTAGCATAATAGACACTCCCAAACCCCTTTTAAGGGCTTTCAATACAACATTTCTGTGTATTATCAGTGTTGAAAACAATTGTGCTGCCTCATATTTTTGTGGAAGCATTTTTTTGGTGAATAGAAAGCTCAAAAGAGCAGCATTTATTAGAAATAGAAATCTTATATTTCTGAATAACAGTGTTCATTTCTTTAAAAGCACCTTTGAGTTTCTGCTTATTACATTACATGCTTCAAAACAAGAAGTGTAAGCTTATTGCTGATTGGTCGCTCTGACAGAATAGAGAGCAGCGCTGCAAAGGCATTTCACTGGATGCATATGTACAGATTTCATTATACGTCAGGAAATCTAGACAGGAAATCTAGACTTTCATTCTTCAAATGGCGAACAAATAATCTTGTCTGTTTGATGCTTCCTTTGGCTTGTGAATCCAGCTTTCTAATTAGTTTTGCTTTTTGATAACACTGATGCATTTGATGATGGTGTCCTTGAATTGTGTGAAAGATCACTTCTTTTGTTTTTAAAGGATTCTACAGGGAATGTAGGAAGTGTTATATCACATGATACAACATCAAGCTATTCACTTTCCCTTTAATTTACCCACAACTGAAAATGCATTTCATAGATGAAGACGTTTTATCATTTGTCAAGGTCCAAAGGGACGAATCGTAAAGCATCTTAACAGTGCATATGATGTGCATTTATATACTGAAGACATTTAGAGAAAATCTCTCCTTGCATTTTCAAATGGCTTCAAAATCGCATTCTCCATAATGCAAATTTGATCTGGTGTGTCACGTTTGGTGCAAGACATCTATGATTTGCCAGTTTTGAATCTGATTGCAAACAATTTGTTTTGCAATTTAATGCATATTTCTTAAAAATGAGAACTACATGAAATGCATAAACATTAAAAATATGTACTTTAAAATCACTTTAAAAAATAATCTGCCTAATGCATGGTCGATACCTTACCACTTCATAATCATCCGACATCAGTGGCCGATAAACAGTATATGTATATTATGCAAAATAAATTGTGGTGTTTAGGACGTGGTATGATTGTGGTCTTAGAACGGTTAAAAACGGTTTATAAGCTACATGATTATTGCTTTTAGAAAACAGTGGCAACCACAATTGTATTTTGTTTCTGGCAACCAAATAATGTAGCAATTTGGCACCTTAATAAAATAATAAACAATAATTAATGTGCGATCACTGGTGTTTATTTTAGTTGCATTTTATACAAGAAGTGTATAAAATATAAAAGTGTATACTTTGTGAACACTTGAATTGAAGCCTTTATGTACAATGTAATAAAAATGTATTTATAATGCACATTAATATGCATTATATCTATCATAAATAATTGTAACCAAAGTTAAAATGTGTTATATATTTTCAGATTCCTTGTTACATCTAAAATTGTCTGTTTGTTATGTGTTTAAATGCATTTCTAAAGGTGTAACAGTGAATAGATAAGCAGTATAATGTATTATAAATTACTGTATTTACAATTATTCATAAGATCATATAATGCACTATAAGGTGCATTACAAAGCATAATTAATATTCTTATTTTTTTGAATATATATTGTTATATTGTTAATATTTTGTTTGATATTTTCTTTCTTGATATTTGAAGTCATATAAATAAATAAATAACATTTTATTCTGAAACCTTGGCAACAATATATGTACTTATTAATATTTATTATATTTATATCTTATAAAGTGCACAACAAATGTTTAAATATTTTAATTTTATATATATATATATATATATATATATATATATATATATATATATATATATATATATATATTTGATCAGACAATTTGCTAACAAAATATTTAATATATTATTTATTTTTATATATATTATTTAATATATATTATTTATTATTTATTTATCATGTGTATTATTTATGTCTCCAAAGCATAAATTTCTCCTTTTATGTTGTATAAAAAACTCTGACATGACAGAGAGTAAATAATGACAGAATTTTATTAGGCCGGACTATCCCTTTATTGTCGCAGTCCCTTTTTTCTATGCACACAAGCATTCTCACAGCACTTCTCCAACCGTAACGGCAGGGCCTTGACCTTGTCATTCATTCCCCCAGCGGTTGTTTCAGCCCTGGCCACCGAAACCAGCTCTTGCAATCCAACTTCACTGCAACCATTCATGAAAACCGAGTCTGTTTGCAATGACGGTGTCACTGTTGCCGTGCAGGCCAAGTTCTGTGATAGCGGGGATTTGTGTGAAAAAGCCACGAACAGCAGGCCGAAGCCCTCCTCTCTCTCCTCAAGGACAAACAGAGGTCCCCGGGACCGTTTGGAGACCAATTTACATTGATCAGCTCACCCTAGTGTTGTTTATGGTGTTTATCTGCTGAGGTTTTCCACTGCAAACCAACTATAAATCACCTAAAGATTCAATCTAACTGCAGAAAAAATAGAGTTCACCAGGATAAATAGGAGAGGATAAAAGAATCTTGTTGAACCTTTCTGAAACTCAATGCTCAGAGGAATTATTTTATTTTATTTACTCACCTTCATGCCAGTGTGACTTTCCTTCTTCTGTGGCACTCAAAAGGAGAAATTTATCATTCTCTTTTATGGGATTTCTTTCCATACGATGAGATTCAAAAATGACAGAAAAGCACTGTAAAATTATTTTGTATTTGCTGCATTTTTTCAAGATCCTAAATCCGCACAATAGCTTTTTGTGAGAAACAGATCCAAAATATCATCTTCCACTTCAATGCAGCTTTCAAATGTCATCCATGTTTAGCTGGGAAAAAAAACAAAAGCTGCATTGTGCCAGGATTGACATGCATGATGCCAAACGGCATTGGCATGCTGCGGAAATGACTTCTTCGCCATATTGCGCATTGGACTTTCTCCATTCATGCATGAGCGCACCGTCTTTGTTTAAAGTCTGGATATTGGTTGTAACCAGTTGCGTTAATGCTCAAAATAATGAATGGGTTTGAGTGTTTGGGCAAACTCATAATAAATTAATTAGTTTGATCAAATTCACTTTTAATTGTGAATTTTCACAAAACTGACACATTGAATAGTTTAATTGTTTTGAGTTTCATTCATTTGTTTCTTTTAATTTGGACAAACTTACATTTGATCTGAAACTGGGCTGGGATTTCAATTTCCCAGCATGCTTTGCCTTGGCACTCGAAAGGGAGAGTAAATGCTAAAATCAAGTGTCTTTTAATGTGATTTAAAATGAAGTGGACCATTTAGTCATGCTGGATGTTTTGCTATGCTACTTTAGAAGAGTTTCTATTGTGTGTTTGTGTTGGGTTGGTCATGATTCAATGTGTTCTTTGAATGCCTTATAAGTCGCTTTAGATAAAAGCGTCTGCCAAATACATAAATGTAAATGTAAGTAAGATATGTATAAGTATAATAAGTTGGAAGAAATACGTTTGAGGTATACAGCTTTGAATGTCTGTGTGACTGTTGAAGTGTTCTTGCAAGAAAATAAACCTTTATAAAGACAATTGAGATAATTTGTCTCATATTCAGAGTTGATAAAACTTTTGGTTTTGCCACCACACCTTATATGCAGATAAAACAATAATTTTCAAGCAACAAATAAAGCCACAAAAACGTTAATAAAAACAGATATTCGATATCATCGGTACGCCAGCCTTAAGAGATGCGTTTTCAAACAAGATTTAAAAATAGGGAGAGAGTCACCGATACGAATGTCCTGAAGAAGCGAGTTGCACAGGTGAGGAGCAGCGCAGCTAAAGCTCGAGATCCCATGGAAAGCAGACGTGTGCATGGAGGAACTAAAGGGAGAACAGACGAGGAGCTAAGGGTTCGAGAGGGAGTGCGTGTTGAAAGTAGGTCAGTTAAATATGATGAAGCCAGGTTATGCAAAGTCTTGTAAACTAGAAGCACGATTTTAAATTAAATACGTTGTTTAACAGGAAGCCAGTGCAGTTGTTGGAGAACAGCAGATATGTGTTCTAGTGATTAGTTGTGCGGATGAGTTCTGCACTAACTGTAACTTGTGTAAAAGTTGATGTGAAAGAACATAAAAGAGATTATTGCAATAATCAATGCGTGAAGTGACTCGAGCATGAACCAGGACGGCAGAGATCCTCGATGAGAGGGAAGAATTGGCGCTGTGATAAGCCGTCCGAGTAATATTGTTTATATGAGCTTCGAAAGATAAAGATAAAAAATATGATGCATGAACGTAATTTCCAATGAAACCATCCCGACAGGTATAAAATATAGTAAATCAAGGTAAGACAAAACCCATTTTACAAGATAATGTATTGAGTCATTATTTAAATGTTGTTAATTTTGAACAAAAGAAGTTACATCGCTTTCACAGGCTTTTGTTTATTATGAAAATAGCTGTAACCAAAGTTTTGTGTGTGTGTGTGTGTGTGTGTGAGAGAGACGACAGTGATCATTTTAAAATGATAGCAAACAAATAACACATAAACATTTTGTGCAAAAAATCCCCCCTGACACGTGTTTTAGATGTTGTTTGCTGCCAAGCTGTTTGTTTTGCTCAATTAATAGTCATATGCTGCATGTTTCAATGGAAATCTAGATAATTACCAACCCAATTAGGTTTCACCTTCACTTGTGGTGGAGATGGCACGCCTGGCTGAACAACAGCACCTGTCGCGTGAGCATGTTTGTGTGCCGCTGAAGCGATCGACAGGCTAAATTCATCCAGCATTGTGTGCGCGCGGCATGTGATCGAGTCCACGCTTGGGTCGCCGCTCCTCACGCCTCCGACGAGGCGACATATCTTTTCCAGAAACAGGTGAAATATGCATTGTGAGATAATAAGGAAGGTCAGAAGCGCCGAGGTAATGCATGTTGACGAGTGTCATGCTCGTCATAAACTATATGAATTTAACATGCTCGACTATAACGGTTTCAGATAAACTTTCTCTCATATGCTTTGCGTCAGAGTTGCACATGGACTGTTCAAGCATTGTTACATTTGGATGCATTTATGCTTTTATCCAAAGCAACTTACATTGCATTCAAGAATCAGTTCTTGCTTTCCCTGGGATCGAACCCATGACCTTGGCGATGTAAACACCAATGCTCTACTGATTGAGCTACAGGAAAGCTCAATCACGCTCAGCTTCAAGGTCAAACAATTTCAACCTTGACCCCAATTGCTGCTGAGCTTTTCGAAGCAGAGCAGATGATTACCAGTGTTGGGGAGTAGCAAACCACAACCAGCGACGCTGCTCACTTTACACTTTTCAGTTTCTTGACAATAGCTAAGTTGCTTTTAAGCTTAAAGTGTATACTTTACAGTAGCTAACTACTTTTCCAGCATGTATCTTTGTAGCTACATTCCTTTTTGCGTTTTGACAAACCTGCGATGAGCTGAAGCTGCAGCAATGTTGTGTTTTCTTTAGAACAAACTAACATGAGCTTTACTGTCATCTATTGTTATATCACACATTTTACGACTACATTTCTCTGATGATTATGCAAAGGACCTTCAGGAGGTGAGAAGGTCAACCCTTCAGGTTGGTATGGTATTTCACATGAATCGACTAGTAAAGGTTATACTTTTCAATGCAGTTTATTCAAACCAAAGATGAAAATCCTGTCTGGGTGGAAGACTTCAAGCACATACAGGTGAATAATTATTATCCTGCTTTATTGCATTCTGTGGTTGTGTCTGAAATTGCCCCTCATACCCTTAAATAAGGCACCATTTGAAGAGACAGCCATTTGCAGTTGTCCAAAACCATAGTGGACATTATCGAGTGCACTATTTTGATTCCACAATCTATTGATGTACACTTGGTGGCTAGAGAATACCCATAATGCATTGTGAGAGTCTCACACCAAATGAATTCCTGCATCCGACGAGAAGATGGTGATCACCAACGTTGTGTTTTGTACCATTGCTTTAACAAAGTATCTGCCAAACGAACAGAAAATAAAATCATGATATAACTTTGTGTGCTTGTCACACGGCAGAGGCTGTGATATAATTAAATAGTTTGCAGAGGGTTTCAGAGCGAACACAACGCATGCATTCGCGCCTCAGAGCGACTCTGTTCACGGGAAATCCTGTCCATAACATGCATTTTTGACTCCTGTGTGTTCAATCTAAAGTTCATTCATTTTGTTCTTGCATTGGTGTTGCATTTGTGGCAAATTTGCATGTGTCAGTTTGAATATATATTGGAGTATTGTGTGTGTGTGTGTGTCTTTTGATAGTTTAAAAATGCCTTGCCTTGAAATCTTGCATTGTTTTTCAGTCAAAAGGTCTAAATGTCGTTAAAACAACTAGATAAGATATTAAGGTTTGACATCACTTATTCATTAACCATTTGCAGTCTAGTTTAACCAGATGCTAAATGTGCTTTAAAACACACACACACACACACACACACACACACACTCACTTGGATGTATTTCGAAGAAGTCATAGTCATTTTTTGCATTACATTCAGTGAAGCATTAAAGCAAAAGCATCCTTTTAGAGGTTCAAGTTAGGGATACAACTTTATAAAGAAAAAAACAACTGCACACTCACTTAAAAGGTTTTTTTTTTTTTTTCCAACATTGCAGCAAAAAACAAAACGTGTTCCTTTGTCCTGTTGCCAAAACCTGGGTAAAAGTAAATGAAGTGTGCCGTTATATTTTGTATTACAAGAATGCCTAAAACCTTTTTTGACCTTTTGCAAATTCTAAAAAATTCTATTTTTTTCTATTTTAAGCATAAGCCTCACTCTGTTTTGTTACATTTATGCTTAAAACAAAAAAATCAGGGCAAAAAAACAACAACACATTTAATATTGTTATTTCTGAGACTAATTAATCTTAATTGATTTTCAATGCTTTATCTAGAGTATTTCCACTGCAGAAGAATGGATCTCGTTCAGTGTTATTATATTGTATTATATTTTTATTAATATTTGTATTAGCTTTGATTTTTATTTTTTTTATTTTCTCTGTTAATTTTAATTTAAGTTTGATCCTTTTGATTACATGCTACTGCAATTTTATTAACTTTTAAAAATATAGCTTTTTAATTAATTTGTTTTATTTATTTTATCAATTGTAATGCTTCAACTGAAACTTATTTACAGTTAAGGCAATGTTTCTAAATTTAATTTAGTTGAATCTTTTAATACTACAAACCCTGATCTTATTTTAAGGATATAGATATTCGTATTGGAAAACTAGACACAAATACTGATTCCGTCAATGATTTATGCAGTGCGGTATCTGCCGTCTGCTGCAGATTAACAAATGAACTATTACTGAGAGGACAGAACGGTAAAGAGAGATAAACTGAGCGAGGGACAGAGAGTGAAACCTCAAAAGACAGTAAGAGAAGATGGCACAGCATTGATTGGCACTCCAGATGCTGCAGGCCAGACCTGCATCAGCACTAAAGAGTTCGATTAGGAGAGCATTGACCAGACCTTGATGGAACTGTGAAGCGGCCGGGACGTGTTTAATTAATGGCCAGAAGAACATGTCTGTTAGGAGATTAACAGGGACGAGACCAGCAAATGGAGGGGTGAAAGGGAAAGAGGACGAATCAATAGATAAATTGAAGCTCTTTCGCACTTCCTGAGCGTGCGACGTGCAGCTTCAAGAGCAACCATGCATGCTTTGGGCTTTCATACTTGATGGGTTTGCATTCTTGAATGGACTATTTACCGACAGGAAAACAACTTGTCTCTAAAGCCCACTCAAGTAGGATATTTGTCTTCATTTTCATGAAAGAGCGTGCAGGAAAGACTCAGTATTCGGAGAAAATAGTTATCTTTGTTTCTCCTTTAAGCATATATCCAGTATTTTCTAAGGCTCCTGTTAGGTTATAAAAAAATATATATTTCAGAATTTACTCAGAACATTCAAAAGGTTCAGTTTATTTTTGTCTGTTTTTAAAAACGTTCTTCTTGATTATGTAGTGAGGGAATGTTTTCTCTCTTTTATCATTTTTCAAGTATTATGGGAAGTTACTTTTGAATGTTCTCTAACCCGTCTGGAAAAAAAGTAGTAGTAATGTTTAAAAAGCATTAGAGTCACGTCTAAAAGTGAAAACACTTCATTAATGATGTATGAAAAACATTTATGTACCAACATTTTGAGAACATTATTAACGACCGGATATCTAGATACGTAATGCTTTATTAAAGTTACTGGAAGAACATTTGCTCGTAACTTGTGTTATCTTGGGAAAACACAGGGCTGGGAGACGAACTAAACATTCACAAATGATTCTCATTGATTTTCCTGCAAGCAACAATAATTGCAAAATAATCTGAGCCAATTACACCATAAAAGGTTATATAAAAAATATGTTTTTACATTGCTTAACTCATCAAAATAAGCAATTTTCAACAGTCTTTTATAAATTATACAATTTTCAACTCAATATCCAACCTTTTTAAGTCAGTTTAATGTAATTTAAGTTGAAAAGACTTAAACATTCAAGTTGGATGTACTCAAAATTTTAAGTTCAGCAACTTTGAACTTTAAGTTTCCTAAAGTTTTTCTCATTGTATTGCAACGCTTAAAATAAATTACATCAAATGTTTAATGCATCTCTGATTTAAAAATGACATTAGAGCTGCTTTGATTTATTTCCATGAATGAGTTAAATGAATCAAATTCAAACTCATTTAACAATTTTTATCCACCACTAAATTTAATTTCATGAAATTCTTTGTTGTGGTTTTTTCTCTCTAGTTTTTTTTATGCATTAAAACAATAGTATAAAAAATATATTAAATATTCTTTATGTTGATTTAGAGAAAAACCATGTGGAAAATGAGCCTCATAGTTGTAAACTGCTTGTGAATCAAAATGATGTCTGAACAAACACTTTTTAAGCTCTTACAATATTGTAGGCAAATATGGAGATATGTATCAAATATTGTTGAAAGTCTCAAAAATATTAATATTAAATATATGTATTTTTTATTGCAAGCACAAAGACACACAACACAGTGTTTGGAATGAAGCAAGGATATGATAAACCTCTTTGACAGGGACCATTTCCTTCAGATTGCAATGATCTCAGATGCCAGAAAGTTTCTATAATAGCGGAAATAATATGTAGATTAAACAAAAAGGCTCACTCTGAAACAGGCACATCAGCTGTTCTCCTGAATAATGAAACGGTTCTGGATAAGAAAGGGACACAAGCCCCAGAAAAGCAGCGATTCTTTGACTATCCTCGCTGAATGCACTCGTCCATCACAGTCAGCGCAGTTCATTTTCTCAGAGATGCTCTGTGCTGTTTGGGTGGCCTTGGCAAGAGAAAAATATTTTCTAGCTCTCTGAATGCAGCATTAATAATCGAGAAAAGCAAAACCTTCCCAGTCAATGTCAGTGTATAATATTCTGACAATCATTTGTTTACTTCATCACCTGACCATTGATTTTTATCCAATTCTAAAAAGTTATTTCGCATGTTTGTGTTCGATTTCGGGCTCTTTCTTGTGCTTGTTTTCACGTTGTTGTTGTTGTTGAGGTCATTGTTCTATGTCATTTATTTCAAAAGTAAAGACATCAATTTTACTCATGACAATGGAAATTCAATAACCTCATATAGTCTAACGACAAGACGGAGATGAAAGTGCACATATGGGAATGCATTAAATACGCTTTGAGGTTGTGGGAAAAACCGAGTCTGAAATGAAGCGTGAATGAGGCGAATTTTGAGGCTCTCAGTAAAACACTTCATATAAAATAAGTGCATGATTCATTTCATAATGTTTTTTCTATTATGATTGGTTCTTCATGTTTATAATTCTCTGTTATTAGGTAAAAGCAAATTGATCCTTGATGTTTCTGCTTTTTGAGTCACAAGGTTATATATAACATTCAAAACGTCCAGTGTTTAAATTGTAAAAAAAAAAAACTTCTCAGAATGTTTCAAAGGTGTTGCTATGTAGTTGCTAGGATTTTGTGGGTGGTTGTCAGTGTGTGGCTATGTAGTTTCTAGGGTGTTGCTATGTAGTTGCTAGGATTTTGTGGGTGGTTGTCAGTGTGTGGCTATGTAGTTTCTAGGGTGTTGCTATGTAGTTGCTAGGATGTTGTGGGTGTTTGTCGGTGTGTTTCTATGTGGTTTCTAGGGTGTTGCTATGTAGTTGCTAGGATGTTGTGGGTGTTTGTCGGTGTGTTTCTATGTGGTTTCTAGGGTGTTGCTATGTAGTTGCTAGGATGTTGAGGGTGGTTGTCAGTGTGTGGCTATATGGTTTCTAGGGTGTTGCTATGTAGTTGGTAGGATGTTGTGCGTGGTTGTCAGTGTGTGGCTATGTGGTTTCTAGGGTGTTGCTATGTAGTTGCTAGGATGTTGTGGGTGGTTGTCAGTGTGTGGCTATGTGGTTTCAAGGATGATGTGTGTGATTGCCAGGGTGTTGCTATGTAGTTGCTAGGATTTTGTGGGTGGTTGTCAGTGTGTGGCTATGTAGTTTCTAGGGTGTTGCTATGTAGTTGCTAGGATGTTGTGGGTGTTTGTCGGTGTGTTTCTATGTGGTTTCTAGGGTGTTGCTATGTAGTTGCTAGGATGTTGAGGGTGGTTGTCAGTGTGTGGCTATATGGTTTCTAGGGTGTTGCTATGTAGTTGCTAGGATGTTGTGCGTGGTTGTCAGTGTGTGGCTATGTGGTTTCTAGGGTGTTGCTATGTAGTTGCTAGGATGTTGTGGGTGGTTGTCAGTGTGTGGCTATGTGGTTTCAAGGATGATGTGTGTGATTGCCAGGGTGTTGCTATGTAGTTGCTAGGATACTGTGGGTGGTTGTGGGTGGCTATGTGGTTTCAAGGGTGTTGCTATGTAGTTGCTAGTCGGTCTTTGCATTTCTAAAGTTTTTTAAATGTCCAACTAAAATGTTTCAGAAAAAACATTCCATGAATGATGTGTAAATAACGTTTTGTGGTACTCGAGACCAGAAATAAGACTTATTTATAAAAAAAATAAAAAATCTTGACGTGTGAAAAAAAAACCTTGAAATAAGGCAATAAGTCTTTTTTTCCCCTTCTAAAATAAATGAACTCGCCTAGATCTAAAAGTAAAATATTATTTTGCTTGTTTTGAGAAAATATTATTTGAACTTCTTAAAAAAAATGGCCAATTCTGTCAATTTTTTTAAATGAATTAAGGATCTATTTAAAGTGTTCGGTATATTTTGTATCAGTTCATCCTGAAATTAGAAATTTCACGACATATTTTCTTAATTTAACAGCACAATGATTATAATTTTTAGAAACCAATGTTAACAAATTCTGTCACAAAGATTTTTTAAATATAATATTCCAATGCACTTTACATAATTTATCTTTTAATTAACCAAATGAGAAACAAGCAGCTGGAAATCAGAGAGCATAACATTTTATTCAATGCTTGAATTTCTATTTCTTGCATTGGTTTCAAGACATTTGTGCTGCATGAATCTGTTTATAATATCTAAATTTGCTCCATTTTTTGTCTCATTTTAAGATCTCATCAAGTAGAATTTTCTAGCCCTATTAGCAAATCATTTTGATTAATCCAATTTTTGCATGTTGATTTTGTTTTACTGTGTGGTCTTGGTCTTGGTTTTGGTGGTCTTGTACAGACGGCTGCAAAACATCTGTCTGAAAGTTCATCCTTGTTCAGCGAACTCAAACCTTGTCTCAGTTTATGTCTGGACAGGAGCTGACAGTCTCTTGCAGCACAGCAGACCATGAGTACATGGTTCAGGCGTGTGAAACTCTTTCTGCGGATGCAACAGTGACAGGTGCTGTTAACATGAGTCGCAGTGTAATGCTCAGGAACCTGTCAGTGTCAGTTTACTTCACACACAAACTCTGCTCATCAGCAGAGATGGACACTGAGATGAAGCCTGAGACATTGACTTAAAATTGACAGCAAGACATGATATTGTGCAATGCAATCATAATGAAGCCATTCATTGGATTTCAGTTCTTCCATAGCAGACTCAGTAGAGTAAAAGTCTTAATGGACTTTGCCATACAAACTTCATATTACATTATTATTTTGTCATCTGTTATTTTGCCTCGATTTATATTTAAATTAATATTCAAATAATTATATTTGAATCAAGGTTTTTAATGGAGTGATTCATCTCAGTGCTCGTTAGGCTGGTTAAAGACTTGCTAAAGGAAAAAGGAAACACGTTTTTGCATGCAGATTTTAAGTAAATTTCACAAATTGAGTCAAGTAAAGTTAAGTCAGATTAATAAAGAAAATATATAACATAACTTTATATAATATAGAACTTTCCTGTAGCTCTAAAGCTTGCAACATCAAGGTCATGGGTTCGATTCCCAGGGAAAGCAGGAACTGATTAGAATGTCAATGTCTTTCTTGAATACAATGCAAGTCGCTTTGGATAAAAGCGTCTGATAAATGCATGAATGTAAATGTAATTTGACCAGTTATAGTTTCTTGAGTAATTTCTACTTAGTTGAAGTTTACTTTGCAATAGTCTCTTTCAAGTTTGCTCAAACAGTACAACAACTAAATTAAGCCGTGCTTTTAAGTAATTAATACCGTAGATATTGTGTCGACAACACATCTACATAATAGAAGTGGCACCCATCCAAACACACCTCAATACTCGATACACATACACGTAACGATAACATTCGGTTAGATGTGAATACCAGTTTGAGTAGATGTTTGTGTAACTGTTATGAATATGAGCTCCACGCTCCCCTCTCTGGCCACCGGAGAGAGCTCACACTTATACTGATACACATACACTACATTTCCCAGAAACCCACACATTGGACTGATTGCACACACCAGCTGGACACCATTATGACTGTTTGTCACACCAGCTGTTAACCATCACCTGGACTATAAAAGACTCTCATGCATGCACACACATCGCGAAGTCTCGATTTACTACGGTTATCATTCTGAGCGTTTATATCCCTGTCTGTTTGCCCATCATTGATTCTGTTCTGCTTGACCCAATCTGTGCCTGGATTAACGCTTGTGATTGATATCTGCCTGTCTTGACTTCCTCGCCTGGATTTACGTACCTGATTCTGTCTGCCTGCCTTTCTGACTCTTGCCTGGATTACCGATCACGAAAGCTCTCTGTTTGCCCTGACCTTCTGCCTGTATGACCATTCTTAATAAAGACAAGCACTTGGCACCCTGCCCGTGAGTCTGCATTCTTACAGTAACGCTTTAATATGTACACATTTTTATTGAGTACTAATAAACAATTTACTTTGTTTTTTTTAAATTCTAGAAGAAAATCCAGTTTTTATTTATTTCATCACAGAATCATTTTAACAGAGTAGGAAAATACATGCAGGACCAAAGCCGTTGAATTAGTGGGCCGTCACTGTTGCGCTCTGTCACATTTCAGCATTCTGAGGTGTGAGTGGTTGAGATTTCATCTTTGCTCATAGTGCCCAGGTCGGTTTATCAGATCTGTCTCTGGAAGCCATCAATCAGATGGCAAACCCGCCTGAACCTCCTTAAGCTGAGAGATTTTTCCCTGCCTCAACCCGTAAGAATCCTGCAGACCGGAGGCCGGTTACTAAACAGCTCTAGGACATCCGTAGAGTCATAAAGTTTGAGAGTGATGAGCCACATTTACAGACGAATTCAAGCCAGCCATTGCAAGTGCTTCTTCAGGCAGAACTGTGGCGTGTGGTTGGACAGGAACACATTGAGATGGTATCCGTGGCATCCTGTGATGGCTTTTTAAATGCATATCACTCTGTTCTGTTTAATATGATCAAATGTGCCTGGCTTTGGATCTGCATTTGAAAACTAGAGGTTGCACAAACTTCTGTGCGCAAAGAATTCTATAATGTGCTTAATCTGCATAGAAATGGGGCGCGTTTGCACCAAGAAGGATGACAGCGACTTGGTTGTAGCGCTGAAACCCCTCACACTCGCTGTTAGAGAATTCAGGCCCCTTTGTTTTTGCATTTATGTGGCAGAGCGATCTAAATGAGTTAGAAGAGGGAAGGGGAATTGACAGATGAAAGGGATAGAGATAAATGTAGGCGTGGTGAAGACGGCGGCGTTTACAATACGAAATGGCACAATCAATTCAGGCCAAAATAAGCACGATTGATTCGGGACCGTAACAAAGGAAAGCAATATCTGGAGGGCTGCATGAGAGAGAGAACGAGCATGCAACAGTACACGCTGTGTGGGAAGCAGGAAAATTGTGAAGACTTTGAGTTGTACGGTAAATGACAGACGAAATCAATAACATGGTGTGGCTGAGAGTAAGACAGTGTGTGAGAGAGAGAGAGAGAGAGAGAGCGAGAGCAAGTGGAGAAAAGAAGCGGGACTGCAAAGCCATTAAACAAACAGCACTTTTTAAAAACAATTTGCTGTTCAGCAATAAAGTGACAATTTCCAAGTCTTTCTTGTTCCAAAGCAGTTTTCACCTCACTGAGATCTGCATGACATTTACAAATGCAGAAATAATGCAAAACAAATTAGATTTGTACATTTTCCTGAAGAATATGTCAATGGTCATGTGGATGGTTGCCGGGTGTGGCTATGTGGTTTCAAGGTTATTTTGTTTGGTTGCCAGGGTGTTACTAGGGTGTTGTGGGTGGTTGCCAGGGTATGGCTATGTGGTTTCAAGGTTATTTTGTTTGGTTACCAGAGTGTTGCTAGGATGTTATGGGTGGTTGCCAGATGTGACTATGTGGTTTCAAGGATATTTTGTTTGGTTACCAAAGTGTTGCTAGTATGTTATGGGTGGTTGCCAGATGTGACTATGTGGTTTCAAGGATATTTTGTTTGGTTACCAGAGTATTGTTAGGATGTTGTGGGTGGTTGCCAGATGTGACTATGTGGTTTCAAGGGTATAGTGTTTGGTTACCAGAGTGTTGCTAGGATGTTATGGGTGGTTGCCAGATGTGACTATGTGGTTTCAAGGATATTTTGTTTGGTTACCAGAGTGTTGCTAGTATGTTGTGGGTGGTTGCCAGGGTGTGGCTATGGGGTTTCAAGGATATTTTGTTTGGTTACCAGAGTGTTGCTAGGAGGTTGTGGGTGGTTACCAGATGTGACTATGTGGTTTCAAGGGTGGTGTGCATGGTTACCAGGGTGTTGCTATGTAGGTGCAAGGAAGTTATGGGTGGTTGCCAGGGTGTGGCTATGTGGTTTCAAGGGTATCGTGTTTGGTTACCGGGGTGTTGCTAGGATGTTGAGGGTGGTTGCCAGATGTGGCTATGGGGTTTCAAGGGTGTTGTGTGTGGTTGCCAGCGTGTTGCTATTTGGTTTCAAGAGTATTTTGTTTGGTTGCCAGGGTGTTGCTAGGATGTTGTGGGTGGTTTCCAGGTGTGGTTATGTGGTTTCAAGGTTATTTTGTTTGGTTGCTAGGGTGTTGCTAGGATGTTGTAACTATATATATATATATAGTTAGACGCAATTAATAGTGATTAATCGTTTTGACAGCACTAATATACTTGTTTGGGATTTTGATTAATTTTCTATCCTCATTATGAGTAACAGTTACAGTGATCCATGACTTGGCAAACAGCACTAATAAATAGAGAATGACTGTTCATATAGCAGTAGTTTGAATCTCAGCAGGATAATTTTCTATTGCTGGCAAATTTCACATTTCTTCCAGTTCTGTCTCGCTTCAGGCACAAATGAAGGTCGCTCGACTCATTAACTTCCTGGCTGAGTCTGGCTCACCCCCGGCCAGTCTCACTTTCAACATCACTCACCGAAGTCCAATCAGCCCACTTCATTGATATATATAGAGAGACTGACACCAGAGAAGACGGTTAAATGAATAGAGAGACAATCAAACAAACAACGGCAGCGAGGACAACCTGTAGAACAAGAAAAATACAAATTACATCACGTCAGTAGTTTTTCATAGACAGAAAAAAGATTAAATGGAGAAAACTGAAAAACAAGACCACAATAATCCCACTTTTATCTCTTAATGAGTTTCAGAAGAGATCAAACTCAAACTATGCACCGATGGACAAAAGATTTAACTCAAGATACCAAAGTCTGCAAATAAAAAATATATATTTTCAAACTTTAGTCCTCAACAATAGCTCTTTAAATTAACCCACAGTTTCAAAGCCCCGAATAACACAAAAATAGCCCATACAATTTGTGTACTATAATTCAAGTCTTAGAAAACTTTGGAAGCGTAATTACTCAATGAAAATCAATGCAAATTGAATTCGCTATTCTGCATAGAAGTCACAACATATGAAGGAACTAATGCTGTTCAGCAACGGTCATGTCTATCCGCCTTTTTTAAACCAAACGAGGTGTTTGAGATCTCATGATCTCTCATATCGACCTACGGAGGTCAGGTTATCACACAACGCTATTACGTGAAATATAGTGCCAAAGCCATATGGACTATGACTTTATGTTAGTTATGATTCAGCTTTTATTTGTCCTTTTTGAAGCTTGAAAAATGGACCCAGCCAACAAAAATATGTTCTACTAGATCTGTACGATTAATCGTTAAAAGTTTGCTATCTTCATACAAACACCCAGGGTCTTTTAATTTTCATTAAAATTAAAAAAGGTGATCATTAAATATAGTGTGTGTTTTAATAATACAATTGTGGTTCAGTGTTGTATAGAAAATATTAAGGACCTTTCATTAATTAAACCAAGAAATGCATTTTCCAAATTTTTTCAAGGAAACTTAAGCACTTTTGAGGCTTGAATTGAGGAACTAATTAAGTCGATAAAGTTAAAGAAAGAAGGCTACCTATTTATTTTAAGGGAATCAGCTCAATTATGCGGTTTTATTAAGAGACACCACTTGCTAGTTCCCAGTATGCTTTGCATATGGCTGGAAATGGAGAGTAAATATTAAAACTAGAATGTACATTTCCTGAAGAAAATGTGAGTGGTGCTCGCAGTGGCAAAATCCGCCCCGGGCCAGGTGAGGCAGTAGCTAGGGTAACCATGATGTTGCTAGGCAGTTGCTAGTGTAACCAGGGTGGTTGCTAGGGTGTTGCTAGGCGGTTGCTAGTGTAACCGGGGTGGTTGCTAGGGTAACCAGAGTCGTCGGTAGGCGGTTGCTAAGCAGTTGCTAGGGTAACCAGAGTGGTTGCTATGGTGTTGCTAGGTGGTTGCTAGGGTAACCGGAGTGGCTGCTAGGCGGTTGCTAGGCAGTTGCTAGGGTAACCGGGGTGGTTGCTAGGGTAAACTGAGTGGTTGCCAGGGTGTTGCTAGTTGGTTGCTAGGCGGTTGCTAGGCAGTTGCTAGGGTAACCGGGGTGGTTGCTAGGGGGTTGCTAGGGTAACCAGAGTGGTTGCTAGGCGGTTGCCAGGGTAACCAGAGTGGTTGTTAAGGTGTTGCTATGCTGTTGCTAAGGTAATCAGAGTGGTTGCTATGTTGTTCATAGGTGGTTGCTAAGGTAAACTGAGTGGTTGCCATGGTGTTGCTAGGTGGTCACTAGGGTAACCAGAGTGGTTGCTAGGCTGTTGCTATGGTAATCAGAGTGGTTGCTATGGTGTTGCTAGGTGGTTGCTAGGGTAAACTGAGTGGTTGCCATGGTGTTGCTAAGTGGTTGCTAGGGTAACCGGAGTGGTTGCTAGGCGGTTGCTAGGCAGTTGCTAGGGTAACCGGGGTGGTTGCTAGGTGGTTGCTAGGGTAACCAGAGTGGTTGTTAGGGTAACCAGAGTGGTTGCTAGACGGTTGCCAGGGTAACCAGAGTGGTTGCTAAGGTGTTGCTAGGCGGTTGCTAGGGTAACCAGAGTGGTTCCTAGGCGGTTGCTAAGGTCTTACTAGGGTACCTGGTTGGTTGCTAGCGTTATGCTAGGTGGTTGTTATGGCTCATCTAGGGTGTCCTGGGCCGTTTCTAGGTGGTTACTAGGTGTTATCGGGGGTTTCCATGGCATTATTAGCATAATCTAACACTTAGTTAATCACTTTTACCATGTAGCTATTCACTGCTAGCATATGTAGCATGTTGGAAGTCCTGTATGCTAGCATGAGCCAATAGAGCCAACCCCCATGTCTCTACGATGCTCAGAAGCAGAGATATGGCTCTGGCTAAACGGTTGCTAGGGTACTCTGTTTGGTTGCTAAGGAGTGGCTTGGTAGCTGCCAGTCATGTTACTCCAAAGGCTGATTGTCAAATTGACCCAAATCCCTTGTCTCTACAACTTTCTGATGCAGAGATATAGGACTGGCTAAATGGTTGCTTGGGTACTCTTTTTGGTTGCTAAGGAGTGGCTTAGCATCTGCCAGTGATGTTACTCCAAAGGCTCCTTGTGAGCATGAACGATATAAACCAACCAAAATGCCTCTACGACATTCAGAACTGAAGATATCTCACTTTGTATTTGGTTGCTAAGGTGCTCCATAATGGTTGCTAGGGCGTGGCTAGGAAGTGTTGAAGACGTTGGTGATTGGCAGTTTGCTGCCCCGAGTAAAACGGGCCCACCCTCAAATTTATATGACTTTTCTGTCCAGAGATAGAAGTCAATCTATTTGAATGGAAGTCTATGGGATGGGTTGCTAAGGTGCTCTAAATGGTTGCTAGGGCGTGGCTTAATAGCTTCCCAGTGATCCTGAGACACTCATTGGTCGCCTGAGTAAAATGAGCCCTCCCCCTTGTCTCTATGACAATGTGCTGCAGAGCTATGTTCAATTCAAAATCCCTATGCACATAGTAGATGGTGTTTCATGGAACAGTTTTCCCCATTCATTTCAATGGGGAAAGTTTGGGGGCTCTAGCACCCCAGGGGTGCAACTTTTACCCCATTTTTTGGTATGTTCTCACAGAGCCATCCACCCTCTTCAAATGTGGCGAGTTTCGTCTTTTTACAAATTTCTCGCTCCGAGTTATTAATCGAAAAAAAGTCGTTTGCAACGCGTATAAATACTCTTCTAGGATTTCCGTTTTCATTGATGTCTATGGGGGCGCGTTTGGGCAGCTCTGGCACCCCAGGGGTGCAACTTATACCCCATTTTTTGGTATGTTCTTACAGAGCCTGCCAGCCTCTTCAAATGTGGTGAGTTTCATCTTTTTACAAATTTCTCGCTCCGAGATATTAATCGTCAAAGTTGATTTCAATGCGTTGTCTATGCGTTTTTTTTCGCTTCTTTTTCGCCCCTGGGGCGAACATCGTACCCCCGATCTCTTAGAAAAGATATATAGCACACCTCTCCTCAATAGGCCGCACGTTTTGACGCCTCATTCATGAGTCTAGGACAAACGCTCTAGGAGGAGTAGCGCGCCGAAAAAAAGTGGAAGAAGAATAAGAATAAACCGGGGTCAATTTTTGGGCAGCTCTAGCACCCCAGGGGTGCAACTTTTACCCCAATGCGTGGTATGTTCTTACAGAGCCTGCCAGCCTCTACAAATGTGGTGAGTTTCATCTTTTTACAAATTCCTCGCTCTGAGTTATTAATCGTCAAAATTTTGTTTCAATGGGACGTCTATGGGGGTGTTTTTTGTTCCGCCCCCTGGGGCGAACATCGTACCCCCGATCGCTTAGTAAAGCTAGAGCACCCCTCTCCTCAATCGGCCGCACGTTTTGACACCTCATTCATGGGTCTGGGACAAACGCTCTAGGAGTAGCAGCGCACCGAAGATTTCAGCATCATTATTATAGGCTTGGTAAGATAGTAATAGTAGTGCTCGCCAACGAGCACCACTAATGAAGTGATATTTTATGTGTTTTTTAGTGAAGGGAAACATATGAGCAATAGCTTTGCTAACGTCACTGCAGTAAAATGCTTATTTTTTACCTACTTGTGCTGTAATAGCAGCGTACAGTCTTTTAATTGTGCAATATAATTCAAAGTCAATAATAAACAGCTCATTTCCATTCACTCTAAATCACACGCTTTTGAGAGTCAACTTAAAAAAAACACATTTCACTTAAAATATCGTTTGAGTCGTAGACTAAATCATATAGTAGATTTTACATGATTTATTCAGGCAGATTTCAAGTCTCAAATATATCATATGTAATATTACCACAATACATTTTTTTTACAGTGTAGTGCAAGTATGAAACAGCTTCATAAACAGTCTTTTCTGCTACACACTCATAGGATCATTATTTCTGTTGCAAACACTCAATTTATTACAGAAGTACTGGGAATTACAGTCCCTAGTGCAGAAAAAACACTGATTTCTACTGTAGCGAAAATTGAGTAATTCACCTAATGAAAGTAACCTGATGCTTCAAATAAAGATTGTATCTGTTACATTGTTACACCAATAGATGGAAACAAGTGACTGTTACAAAAGTATTTGTTCTTGAATCATTCATTCAAGAGATTTGTTTAAAAATGTAGATTTGTTTAGTAATGAAACACATGAAACCTTTATGAGTGAGTCATTGAATCATTCATTCAACCGTGTTTTAAAAGAATTGCTTTAAATTAATTCAATATCTTTAAATAGATTGTTGCAATTGATATTTTGTTAGAGCCTCTTGTAAATTGTGTTATTTTGTTTAGTTGTCTATTAGAGTCTTGGATCTGAATCTCCATTTTTAACCAAAAATAGGGATTTTCAATTTATCCACAATCTATGTTCAACTGAGAACGTTCTTCTAATGTTCCCAGTACCTTAAAAACAACTATTTCTGAATGTTTTTTGATTGTTCAAAACATCCAGTTATTTAAAATTGTTCTTTTTGGATATGTGAATGTTTAATCACATTGCAAGTACAGAAACGGTACTTTCGAATATTCTGAAAAAGCATCAGAAAAGAGTAGTGTGCCGTAATGTTAAAAATAAAACTGTATAAATGTTTCTTGAACAATGTATAAATAACATATGGAAGCTTGATTCTGCCATGGAAGGAAACCATGAAAAGAGAAAAAGGTGCGATTAAAAAGTCGTGGAAAAAAGCTTCCAAAATAACGTTTTTTGTGCTAACATTTAAGTTATTAAAGACCAGATAACATTGAATTAACTTTCTATTAACATTACTAACAGAATGTTTGTTCATAACTTTGGAGGAATTATTAAAATGTATTTCATGAATGGGAACTTCATAAAAATCTCCAAAAATGTGCTTTTTGTGCCACAGACGTGTAAAAAACTAATTGAATCAGATTGAGTAAATGATTTTATTTTTTGGTGAAAGGCACTTTGCTGACACTCACATGCATGTGGAGATTTCAGAGCCCAGACTCATTGGAATGGCTGCCATGCCGCTTTCTAATGGCTGAGTCAGGATCAATATGCCTCCATTGATTAGCGGGCGCACAGATTTAAGTGCAGCATTGGAAGGGGCCTTGCATTGCGCTGTAGTGGATAACAGGGAGGCATGTCAGCACATTTCATCAGGCTCATCCAATTCTGAACAGCTTCCAATATTTTCTCAAATTATGCAACTAAGCGTGCCATATGTTGAGACAGAAAACCCTCAGAGGTGCATCATCAAAATGACAAATGCAGCTTACCTGACGATGCACACGTGATGCATCTCTAATGAACACGAGCGTTTAAAGAGACAGTAGACAAAAAAAGACAGGTAAAGAAAACAAAATGAGGTAGAAAGACAGAGAGAGAGAGAGAGAAAACGCGAGACTGCTGAAGACATGATTAAATTTCAACATCTATTATAGCTCAGGCTTTGATCCGTCTTCAAGGCTTCTTACTCTGGGCTG
This sequence comes from Rhodeus uyekii, assembly GCA_037043235.1. Taxonomy (NCBI): domain Eukaryota; kingdom Metazoa; phylum Chordata; class Actinopteri; order Cypriniformes; family Acheilognathidae; genus Rhodeus; species Rhodeus uyekii. Next base: position 425,995 of record JAWRVZ010000163.1, read on the forward strand.
TAACGTTTTGAACTTTCCGTCTTAAAAGGTGAAACTCTAACGGGTGTTTCATCACAGATTTAATATCAATAATTTACGCTACCCTTGGGGGAGAAACTAAATTAAGTACACTCTCCTTTGCAGGTTAAGAAATTTAAATGAAGCATTGATAAACAGCAGCGGGACACACACACACAAAAAAAGAGTTTATTTTTTGCAGCTTGAAGCTTGAGACCCTCAAACGTTCCCCCACACTCTTTCCCCACAGCTCCTTTCCTGGCCAAAATGGTAGTCATTTTAAGAGAAAAAGTAAATTATGTAAAAAATGCTACAGAAAAAAACTTTTAGTTAGTTTAGATAAATTATGAAAGGATTAATATTTTGTCTTAAACAAATCTGTTCAAAACACACTCTTGGCTTTACCCTGATTCACCACGGTAAGCCGGAAATAATGATTTACACTGCAAAAAAACATTGAAAAATAAGAAAATGAAACCTAAATCCTCAAATTAAGCAAAATGATCTGCCAGTGGGGCGAGAAAATTTTACTTGATAAAAGGGGGAAAAAACTGAGCAAATTTATGTATTATAACTACATTTAAGCAGGACAAATGTCTTGAAACCAATGCAAAAAAAATAGTAAAATCAACCTTTTTTTATTTTATTTTTTTGTGGTTGGTTTTCAATAAAAGTGCATTGTAACATATGACCAAAACAACATTTGTGACAGAATGTGTTAACATTGTTTTCTAAAAATAAGAATCATTGAGTTGTTTAAAAAAAGAAAATATATCTTGAAATTTCTGATTTCAGGATAAGTTGTGATGAACACTTTAAAAAGATCCTTCATCCTTACTGTAAGTAAGAAATTTCAAGTTATATTTTCTCTAATAATTTATCTTAAGGGATTATCTTTTAGGGATAAAAAACAAAACAAGATTTATTGGCTTATTTCAAGATTTTTTGACATTTTTTGCAGTGTATATATTTAGAGCTTTGCTAGCTTAAAATACATTTTTTTCAGTTATAGACAAAGTCTCTTATAGGACAGCCATCTTTAGGATATTGGTTTGAACGTCTGTTTTTGTATATTTCTATAGCATCACTCGCGGTTGAAGAGTGAAGCGCCGCAGAGACACGACAGACCAGAGTGCATCATATGATGGAGAAACACATTTGAGTTCTGCACACAATCAAGTGTTTTAAAGAGATTAGAGGAGAAATGGTTAGAGATGAGGAGGAAACTGCGGCTTTATCGAGATCAACGGCTAACGAGCTAAACTCTATTGGCTGTTTTAGAAAAGGGGAGGGGCTGCGCGATAAGCCCCGCCCTCTTCCTGTTTCAGTGGAAATTACGTATTAAGGAAGAATATGGGGTCAGTTTTGATTTTATATTCACTTCAAACCAGCATCTCTCCACAGCCTGTGGGTTTTTTTTATTCACTTTCAGTTGTTTCAATTTCAAGGTGATTTACAGGCATGAAACGTTGCGTTAGAAAGTCAACAAAGGCAACTGTGATCACAAGGTACAGCACATTCAATCACGGCAGCACTAACAGTACAAATGGTGCAAACCTTGAAAATGAACCAGATTAACGGTGAATAAATTATTCCTCTCTGTAGTAAACAGCCCATTCCTCTTGGCCGTGGGTTGTTTACTTCACACAGTCCGTTTAAAGAAAAATGAAGGCTCCACGTCTCAAAACAGCTCTGTGGTCGGAAATTCTGTCGTTTACCATAAGCTACCAACTACTCGACACTCTTTGGATGCTCACTTTCATGTTTTTCAATTCACTGTTATAAAGCTTTAATGGGTAATGCGCAGGGGTACTCAAGGTTTGCTTTTCCTGCCTCTTCAATCTCAGGCCCCCTGCCGGGCCCTTCATTCTCATTGGGCAATGCCAGACTCTCTCCCTCTTTCTCTCTCTGGCTTTCTTTCATTCTTTTTTTTTCTTCGTTGTTGCAGATTGACCTATTCATGCAGGCTTTATATAAAGGACCCCTACCACAACTCTTAGAGACCTTTAATGAGGGATTTTGCACTGTTGGTCACTAAAGTTCAACACAAAATTACAAAATGATGAAAGCCTTGTGATGCATTTATTTTATGCAACTATTATTTGTTAGCATTAGTTTTATTGCTTGTTTTTATCTTAAAATACATTCTCTTAATGAGTTTATTTCTCATTCATGGGTTTATCTCCCCCAAAAGTGTAAACGTGCTCAACCACCAACCACTTTTACCACTAGAAATCTGAAATAGGGCATTATTTGATGTCATAGAGTGCAAGCATTCAATCCCACAATGCACTGCTATAACAAGTGTACATCTGATGTACATTCAAAGGCTAGAGAATACCCATAATGCACTGTGAGAGACGTGCAGAATTAATTCCCACATCTTCAGAAGATGCATGACCACTAACAATAACTTCGCTTTCTTGCCTCGAGACATGGAAATCCGGCTTTGGTTATGGAAGTTCTGCAATTAGACCTTCGAAGATTAAAGTCCCACTGAAGTGCCTTGAAACATTCAGCATTATTCAGTGTGTTAGGGTTAGGATGTAATTTCCTCTGAAACAGGAAGAGGGCGTGGCTTATCGAGCAGCTCCTCCTCTTTTCTAAAAGCCAATAGCGTTTAGTTTCTATCACAGTTCAGAGCCGTTGATCTCGATAAAGCCGCAGGTTCCTCCTGATCTCTAACTGTTTCTCCTCTAATCTCCTCCATAAACACATGATTGTGTGCAGAACTCAAACATGTTTCTCCATCACATGATCCGCTCTGGTCTGTCGAGTCTCTGGATCTGCGGCGCTTCACTGACACTAACGTCAATCCAGACGGAAAGTTATTCCCACTGTCTGAATCGCTCTATATAGTGACTATGAGCCGTTCATCATGTAGAAACAGTGTGTGAACGAGTGACCGATTTCAGTCGCAGCTTCAGCGTCTGTTTATAATGAAGGGGGCGGAGCTTCAGATTCTAGAGAGCGTTTGATTGGACAGAAAATCAGATGAGAAGCTGAAGTGCAGATGATGTCATCAAAATCATTGATCCTTATTGGAGGAAGTTTTGAACGCTTACATCTTCTAAATGTGAATTTTGTCATAGTTCTGGAGCGCGAGCTTATAGAGAACAGTGAGAATAACAAATTCATACTAAAAGACATTGATTTCAAGGGGACTTTAAAGAGGTCAAGAACACATTTCATTTTGAACTTTCAGAAAAACTATTGGCTGAAAATCATTATAAGATAATGTCAGTCTGAGCAGCACAATTACATATGAACCTGTCACACTACATTTACAAGAAAACACAACTTTAGTCTTTCTGCTTCAAAATGTTTCCGTTTCTTTGTAAGTATTTACTAGGAATTTCAGAGGTAAAATTGTTTTAAAGTAAATCCTACACCAAAGTTTTTTTTTAGCCTGATTTTGATGTGTTGCATGAAAAGTGCCGGATGGAAACAATAAAATGTGCACTCAAAACACACTAAAACACACTATCTTTCTCTCTCTCTCTCTCTCTCTCTCTCTCTCAATCACTCACTCTCTCACTCTCTCACTCTTTCTCTCTCTCTCTGGGCCTTTCTAAGGGACAGTGATTACAAGTGAATGTGTGCTGCTTGTGTCATGCCAATTAATGAGGAAAGCTTAAGGCCTGTGTGAACGCAGCGAGAAGAGAAAGCAGTTGTGCCATCTCCATACATTTCCATAATAAATAGCCTGGAAAGTCCTACCCTCTCTGTGGTGCTGCCACACACTCTTGTTGGCAGACACACACTCCTGAGCAAACTTGGCGCAGGAGCACAACCTTTGGAACATTCCAGAGCGTGCTTGTGCTGAGGAACGTCTCCGGAGCGCAGGATGTGACATGGTTTGTTGCTCGGTGATCCTGCAGTGCTGTCAGACTTAATGGTCCTATCACATTCACACTGGCAAAAATAATTCAAATGATAATTATCTGAAAATTGCATCAGTAATTGAATTCCAGCAGGTATACCAGAGGTAGGTGGGTCAGTAACGTGATGCACATTTTTGTGTCTGCACATACTAAGTTATTCAGAAACACAAATGCAATTCATTCATACGATGACTTGAATACACCAGTTCTGCATATTAATTAAAATTCATTTAGAGATTTTTTTGTGTGTGTGGAACTTAAAGTAAAAAAAAAGAAAAGTAAAAAAAAATCCCGGGTGTGATAAATGTGTTTTAAAGGGGAAAAAAAGTCTCATTAAAAAGCTGAAATTCTTAGAAAAAGTAACATTTGTATGTATCTTTTTCAATATAACATGTAATATATGAAACAATGTAATTAAAATAACACAAGAAAACACTATTTTTTTGTGAAGCAATTTACATTTACATTTATTCATTTAGCAGACGCTCTTATCCAAATCGACTTACAATTTGAGGAATACAGAAAGCGATTCATCCTGAAGATGCAAAAGTACATAAGAGTGCTTACGATACAAAGTTTCAAACATTACACATACAAGTAGCACAAGCCTGGAGAATAGAGGAAGGAAAAAAAAAATTCTTTTTTTTTCTTCTTATTAGTAATTAGTAATTTCAAAATCGGCTGTGAATAAAAAAACAGGAAGTGAGACATTACTGAGAGGACGCCTGCAGACATACAAGTGAAGTCAGGATGGATGGATGGATGGATAGATAGATATGAAATGTTGAGTATAAATCGTTTCATTATATGTAATGAAAGAAAATCTCCTGTCTGAGATAATTAACCAATCAGAATCAAGAGAGAGATGTAAAACACATTTACATTCATGTATTTATCAGACGCTTTTATCTAAAGCGACTTGCATTGCATTCAAGAAACACATTGATATTCTAATCAGTTCTTGCTTTCCCTGGTTTTATGAATTCGAGCTCCGCGACTCCCCTCTCTGGCCACCGGAGGGCACTATCACACGTATACTGACACACACACACACTACATTTCCCATGATGCCGTTTATTGGACTGATTATCGCACCAGCTGCGAACCATCACACAAACTGTCATGGCGAAGTCTTGTTTTTGCTGTAGCTAAAATTACTGAGCGTTTATTCCTGTGCCTGATTACCTGTTATCGATTCTGCTGTTTTCCCATTTTTTTTTACTCTGCCTGCCCCTGGCACCTGGGGCTGGATTATCGCTCGTGATTGTTCTCTGCCTGTCCTGACTGTCTGCCTGTACGACCATTCTTATTAAAGACACGCATTTGGATTTCTGCCTGTGAGTATGTTTTGTTACAGAATCAAACCCATGACCTTGATGTTGCAAGCGCCACTCTCTACTGTTAGAGACACAGGAAAGCTAAAACAGATACAACAGATACTTCATTTTGTTATGCCAGTATAGTTTTTGTACATTTTTATTTCAGTTTTAGTTATTTTTGTACATCAAATTAAACTAAATGAAAACGAGAAATTTTGAGACATTTCATTTAACTTCAATTAATTTATTTAAATCAACAAAAATGTCTTTTTATGGTTTTAAATAACTGGTTTTAAAATGGTTATTGGAGTATGTTTAAAGTAAATCCCCTCACACACTTGCATATTGCAAATATTTAGGAAACCTGTCGCAGGATATTCATTATTTAATATAAGTATGATCTATACGCCATGCACTCGTGCTGCTTTAGTCCTGCTTTCTGAAGATAAACCTCAAAATCATTTTCTTGGGTTATGCTGACATCACAAGAAAAATTATTTGTGATTTGGTGAAAACACAGAACAATAATAACGCATGGTCTGTGTGAGTTTCAAGACATGTTTTTTATTCTGTTTGGTCCAGATTTGAACCCTGTGACATTACTGGTAAAACAAGCACTGTTTAAATAGACCAGAAACATATTTTGGTAGATGCAAAGGCTCAACCAAAGTATTTCAGGACATCGTTTGTTGACCATGTTGAGCAAACTTCATTATTCAATAACGTAGGTGCACGCATGCAACATCTAAATATTAAAAACCAAAAATTCCCATATTCTCCACTCTACACAACCCTACAATGCGAGTAAATCTCTCGTATATGCCACCAAATATTACGAGAGGCGACTTTTAATTAGCCAAAGGCTCGTAAATTGTACAAGTTCAGTCGCCTGTAATTGAGTTTAGCACAGATATAATTGAATTGCCTGCTGAGCTTGTCTGAGAGCGCGTGCAGGACCAGCCGCGTCATAAACGTTTATCATTTGGATGTGTTTTTAAGCCTTGCCCATTTAAACATTCAGCTGACAAAGAGAACTCGTGAGATGCTTTGTCTGCTCAAACTCTCTTTCACGTCTTCTTGCAATTGAATGGACAATTTCACACCAAAATGCCTGTTTTGGCAAGTCTCGTAGTACAGTGGTTCTCAAACTTTTTAGTCAGCGACCCCTAAACTAACATCGACGAGAACTCGCGACCCACTACCACAGAATACACAAACAATAAACAAAAAAAAGTTGTTTTAAATCCACTTCCTTTGGAAGCTTGTTTCCACCACAGAATAAAAAAAATACAAAAGGTAATTGCGACTTTATATAATTTATAACTTTATAACTCGCACTGTAAATTTATATTACAATTTCACAATGAGAAAAAAAAGTCAGAATTGCGAGATGTAATCGCAATTTTTAGATAATAATAATAAATAAATAAAAATTCACCATTATCTTTTCAAATATTTTCTTACATAGCGGAAACAAACTTCCATAATATTTACTGTATTTACGCTTACCTTTCAGTGGGATGGGTGCACTTGTTTTTCGGTGCACAAAAGCGTACACCTTTTCATCCTCAACATCAAGACGTGATCTGTATTTGTTTCCCTTTCAGGGAACTCGAGCTGTGTCGAAGCACTAGGGGAAATAGCCTTGCGTGAGTCACGTGAAGATCTATGCAACCAATGAGAAGCGAACGCGTGTGAATGCGTCACTGCCGGCCGCAGCCGGTGACGTCATGAGGAAGAGCATAAAGCGCGTCTGAAACCGGGGCGCGTCAGCTCTGAATGCCTTCAGCGTGCTGTGTCTGTGCGAGAGTGGTTTTTGAGACTTGATAGCTTAAAAAATCAAAGAATGAGTGTGAAAAGTGTGGCGAGAGATGAACAGAGTTTCAGACCGTGTGTTTATCCCTGTCCTCGTTTTATAACGGGCAGGGATACACATGTAATGTGTGTTATCTGTTTAGGAGTGGAACATGCACGGTCGGCTCTTGAGGGCGCCGGCTGTAAAGACTGTGAGCAGTTTTCTCTGCATGTTCTCCGCTCCCGCCTGGCGGTCTGTAACGAGGCCGCCCAGGCTAGTGTTCCCCGGGGTTCGGGACCTGCAGCGGCCGAGGCGTTGCGGCGCTCTCAGTCCTGGGGTTCACAAATGGATCTCGCTGAGGCTGCTGGGGTGGGTCCGTCCTTACCTCAGCCCTCACGAGACCAAACGGGTTCCAGTCACGGGCACTCCTCGGGAGATGTTCGTGCTGTGACTCCAACATTAGCTTTGTCGAGTTCCGATAGTGAGATGGACTTAGCTAGTGTTGACCCGGCAGAGGAGGCTTCGCCACTCTCCTCGCCGGCGTTTGAAGAGCTAGTTGAGGTTGTGGCGCGAGCTGTCTCTCGTCTGGATATTGAATGGCCGGCGGAGACCAGAAGCGCCCGTCCTAAAAGAAGTATGTTGGACGAGCGTTATCTGCCGGCTCGCGTCACTCCCCCGCGCCGAGCTATGCCTTTCCTTCCCGATTTGCATGCCGAGGTATCCAGATCGTGGGAAAAGCCAGCCTCTGAGAGAGTTCATACACGGAACAGTTCGATGTATACGAATCTCGCAGGGGCTCAAAGCTATTGCTATGGGGGGATGCAGAAGGTGGATGAGGCGCTTGCGAGCTACCTTGTGCCCCAATCTGCGTCCTCCATTAAAGCTCCGGCGCTCCCCTCCAAGCCGATGCGCGTCACGTCGTCTTTGGTGGGTAGAGCGTACTCAGCCTCTAGTCAAGCCGCAGCGTGTCTGCACACCACGGCTCTGCTGCAGGCTTATCAGGCTGAGTTGCTGGGGGACCTCAACGAGGGCGGCGGTATCGGTCCGGAGACAGTGGCAGAGCTGCGCCGGACCGTGGATCTGTCTCTCCGGGCCACTAGGGAGACGGCCTACTCTGTCGGTCGCTCCATGGCAGCTCTGGTGGCTACGGAGAGACATCTTTGGCTCAATTTGTCTTCCATCAAAGATAGGGACAAATTTGTTTTGCTGGACGCTCCTCTGTCCCCTTCGGGCTTGTTCGGCGACGCCGTAAAAAGCGTTGTCGACAAGTTTCAGGAGGCTGCACGACAGCAGGTGGCGTTCAGTAAAGTTATTCCCCGCCGCCCTCCACGTGAGACCGCCAGTCAAAGGGGGTCTCAGAGCTCTTCACACAGGGCCGCTCAAAAACGAAGTGTCGCCACCCGTCTTCCTCCGGCTAATCCCGGGGGGTCGGGGCGACAGGCTCAAGCCTCTGGCAAGAGGGGCGATCTGAGGGCTGTCCTGAGCGCTAAGAAGGCTAAGAGCAAGCGGCCCTGACGCCAAGCCGCAACAAGGTGGTGTATCCCTGGAGCAGCTGACCAGTCAGCCCGCCATGGGAAAACCACCCCCTCTGAGGAGGGTCCTAGAGCACTCCACCCGGGAATCCGGAAATCCCGGCCCAGTGGTGGACATGCCATCAGCACCAGAGGCCAGCCCCGGGAGGCTGGTTCCCCTAGTAGAATTCCGGGATGCGTGGTCACGGCTACCCGGTATCTCTCAGTGGGTCCTGCGCACGGTCACCTTAGGGTACGCCATTCAGTTCGGGGTCTCACCACCCCAGTTCTCGGGGGTCCTACAGTCTGCTGTAGGCCCTCAGCAGGCTCTGGTCATGGAACAAGAAGTAGACACTTTGCTGGCGAAAGGGGCCATCGAGTATGTACCCCTCGCAGAGAGCAAGTCCGGGTTCTACAGCCGGTACTTCATAGTTCCAAAGAAGGATGGAGGGTTGCGGCCCATTCTGGATTTACGTCTCTTGAATCGTGCGGTCAAGCGTCTAAAGTTCAAAATGCTAACGCTCAAACAGATCGTAGTGCAGATCAGATCCGAGGATTGGTTTGTCACAGTCGACCTCAAGGACGCTTATTTCCATGTCTCCATCCTTCCGCAACACAGGAAGTTCCTGAGGTTCGCCTTTGGGGGAAAGGCGTACCAGTATCGGGTGCTTCCTTTCGGCCTAGCGCTCTCACCCCGCACGTTTACGAAAGTCGTGGACGCTGCTCTAGCTCCCCTGCGGTCACGGGGCATCCGTGTCTTAAACTATATAGACGACTGGCTTATTCTGGCCCAGTCGCCGCAGTTGGCGGAGCAACATCGAGATGTAGTGCTCGCACACATAAAGGAGCTGGGGTTGAGGCTGAACGCCAAGAAGAGTGTCCTTTCTCCTGCTCAGAGAACCACCTTCTTGGGAGTCGTCTGGGACTCAGTAGCGATGTCGGCCCGGCTTTCCCCCGGGCGCATCCAAGTTATCTGTTCAGCCGTCAAGAGCATCAAGTTAGGCCAGCCACTCACTGTCAGACACTTCCAGAGGGTGTTAGGGCTCATGGCAGCGGCTTCCTGCGTCATCCCGTTGGGCCTGCTGCACATGAGACCCCTGCAGTGGTGGCTAAAGACCAAGGGGTTTTCCCCGAAAGGGAACCCGCTTCGCATTATCAAGGTCACGGGGCGATGCCTACGCGCCTTGAGTATGTGGAAGAATCCTTGGTTTCTGTCTCAAGGCCCAGTGCTAGGGGCTCTGGCTCGGAGAGTCTCTCTCTCGACAGATGCCTCCCTCTCGGGCTGGGGGGGCGGTCTTGAGAGACCGCTCCTCACAAGGTCTATGGAACAGTCGGCACCAAACCTGGCACATAAACATGTTAGAGTTACTGGCGATCCGCAAAGCACTCCGTGCGTTCCTACCGGACCTTCGCGACCACCATGTCACTGTTTTCACCGACAGCATGACTGCGGTTGCGTATATCAATCACCAGGGGGGTCTGCGTTCGCGACCACTTTACAAGATGGCGCGACAGATCCTCCTCTGGGCCCAGGGAAAGCTGCTCTCCATCCGGGCGGCTTACATCCCGGGGGTCCAGAATGTGGGAGCAGACGCCCTGTCGAGACAGGGGGCGAGACCAGGGGAATGGCGACTCCACCCCGAGGTGGTGGAGCAAATTTGGGAAAGGTTCGGAAAGGCACAGGTCGACCTGTTTGCCTCGGTAGAAAACTCCCATTGCCCTCTGTGGTTTTCACTCACACATCCAGCGCCTCTGGGGCGGGATGCCGTGACGCAGGCATGGCCGAGGTTACGCCTGTATGCTTTTCCCCCGATCGCTCTGCTCCCGGGAGTTCTGGCCAAGGTTCGCCGGGACAAGGTCCGTCTCACGCTAGTGGCCCCCCACTGGCCGTCCAGAATATGGTTCGCGGACCCTGTGTCCCTCCTCGACGGGGTCCCCTGGGAGATCCCGATCAGGAGGGACCTTCTGTCCCAGGCGGAAGGTTGCATTCTTCACCCGCAACCAGGGCCGTTGAAACTGTGGGTCTGGCCCCTGAGGGGGCCCAGCTCATAGAGGCCGGTCTCTCAGCCGAGGTTGTTGAGACCATCCTGCAGTCCAGAGCTCCCTCCACGAGGAAACTCTACGCCTTGAAGTGGAAGCTCTTCACTTCTTGGTGTAGTGAAAGGCAGCTGAACCCAGTAACCTGCCAAATTGGCAAAGTACTGGAGTTCCTGCAAGAAAGATTTGTGGCAGGGCTGTCCCCCTCCACCTTGAAGGTCTACGTGGCTGCTATAGCGGCTTGCCACGTACCTCTGGGTGGGGTGTCCTTGGGCAGGGACCCCCTAGTCACTCGTTTCCTCCGTGGTACATTAAGGCTGAGACCTGCGGCACAGACCAGGGTGCCTGCCTGGGACTTGTCCATGGTACTCCTAGGCTTGTCCCAGCCACCCTTTGAACCTCTAGAGGGTATCTCTATTAAGTACCTCTCGCTAAAAACCCTTCTTTTGCTGGCTATCACTTCGCTTAAGAGGGTCGGGGACCTTCAGGCCCTCTCAGTGGCCCCATCATGTCTTGAGTTTGCGCCCGGGATGGCGAAAGCTTTCCTCCACCCGAGGCCGGGCTACGTCCCCAAGGTTCCCACTAATGTGGCTCGGTCTGTCACGCTGCAGGCCTTCTGCCCTCCCCCATTTGACGATCATGAGCAGGAGCACAAGAACAAGGTCTGTCCAGTGCGAGCACTGGACGCTTACGTTCACAAGACTGCCACGTGGCGTAAGTCGGACCAGCTGTTCGTTTGCTTTGGGGCCCCCGAGGGTGCCCCAGCTTCCAAGCAAACTCTGAGCAGGTGGATAGTCGAGGCTATCTGTCTAGCTTATGAGTCGGCCGGACATGCTTCTCCTTTGAGGGTCCGAGCCCACTCCACTAGGAGCATGGCGGCATCCAAGGCTCTCCTCTCCGGAGTCTCCTTGCCTGACGTTTGTGCTGCGGCTGGCTGGTCCTCGCCGCACACATTCATGAGGTTCTACCAGCTAGACCTCGATGCCGCCCCGGGAACCAGGGTGCTCTCTCAGTGAGCTGGGACACACCCGGATGCTGACCTCGCTGAGGTGGCGTTGGCATAGCGTTCCCCTAGTGCTTCGACACAGCTCGAGTTCCCTGAAAGGGAACGTCTCGGGTTACTTATGTAACCCTGGTTCCCTGAGGGGAACGAGACGCTGTGTCTTGGCCTCAGCTCCGGGCGCATCCGGGCCCGCTTCAGGCATTCATGGCTGACGCGCCCCGGTTTCAGACGCGCTTTATGCTCTTCCTCATGACGTCACCGGCTGCGGCCGGCAGTGACGCATTCACACGCGTTCGCTTCTCATTGGTTGCATAGATCTTCACGTGACTCACGCAAGGCTATTTCCCCTAGTGCTTCGACACAGCGTCTCGTTCCCCTCAGGGAACCAGGGTTACATAAGTAACCCGAGACGTTTTCATGTATGTAACAGTGGAAAAAGTCTGCTCGCACAAATAAGTAGAACCAAAAGGAAGCAATACATCCATTGCCACACCGGATAACTCTCTGTATTATTCTGCTACTGCGATCCAAAATTCAGGCAGTGTGGAACTGGAAAATAAAGTTTTTAATGTCCGATCACTGGACAGCTCCAGCAAAGCATCTTCCAGTTTTGTGGGGAGATTAGTCCTAGTTTCAGTGAAAGGTTGCCGTATCCAGTCATACAGTTCTGGTTGCGTCTCTTTTGGAAAATACTTATGGAATTGTTCCAAAAGGCCGTGGAGATGACCAGTGATGTGTGTTTTCAGGTTGCCGAGACTCAGTCCATTCTCCTCCAGATGTTCATCCAGCTCAGGAAACATCTCCACGTTGCCATGTTCAACTCGCTCAGCCCATCTTTACAGCTTTTTCACAAATGCATCAATTTCCACAACTGTCCACAATTTCCTCAATATTTTTAGCCTTGCGAATTACAAATTTATACATTCTTGCAGTTGCAGTTTCCACGTGCAGTATCGATAACTAGCGATCAGTCACCGCACGGTGACGTCATATCTTAGAGTCACGAAATATTTACATTTTTTAAACCCCTTCTATTCAATTCTGTCTTTAGAAAAAAAAAAATATTTGTAATCTTATTTTTTTAGTATTGAAAAATATTTTTGTAATCAGAAAATACAGAATTTTTTCAAACCAACTCGCGACCCCCCAAGGGATCGCGACCCACAGTTTGAGAACCACTGTCGTAGTAAACAGTCGAGAAGTAAAACGCATGTGCAACACAGTCATGGATCTGTGCATTACAGTCATGCTCAAACGTTTACACATGCCTTACAGAGTCTGCAAAACGTTCATTATTTTAACAAAATAAGACATGTTCATATAAAATGCAAGGTATTTTTTATTTAGCTTTTCTGTGTCTCAAACAGTAGAGAGTAGCGCTTGCAACACCAAGGTCATGGGTTCGATACCCAGTGTTTCTTGAATGCGATGCAAGTTGCTTTGGATAAAAGCGTCTATAAAATATAAATACATAAATGTAAAATGTAAATGTAAATTTACAGTGGAATCCACTTATCTCGACCTCGGTTAACTTGCCAATCCTGTTATGTCGACGCTTTTGAAGTGGAACCACCAAACTCCCTCATTATCTTAGCATTTTCTTATCGGTTATGTCAATTATTTTATGTCGCCGAACCCTAATATCTCAAGCACAAAAGAGGGACAAATTTGCCACTTAACATGATTATTCACTGGATTCACTGCGCATGCGCCGCGTTCACGCTGCACGTCATGATATGACCATTTTTGGTCTTTCCGGCCGTTTTGCATCTGCCCAGTCAGATTGGGATTTTACAGCGGTAGGACGCATTAGTTTGTCATGTCCTGTCATAAGGGCCGTATGTTGTGTAATTGATGATTTCATGTTATATAATTGTGACCTCGAGCACTTTTGTAATATACACAATGTTTCATTGATTATTTTTCTTCTTTTAAATTATTTTCTTAACATTAATCTTCTCTTTCTTTCTTTCGTGCATTGCTGCGCGCGCTGTTTTCATTGATTCAGAGTCCTGGAGTAACAGAAACTTATTTGTGTTACACCAGTGATCCAATAAATGATATTTTGATGGGACGAATGCTGGTGTTCAAGAGTGATTACGAAATTACACAACGCAGATTACGTTGACATCGACAAAGACGTCGTTACTGATAGAAGCATTTGTTTTCAAGCAGACCGTTAAAGACAAAAAGCAACAAAGCATTTTAGAGTTTAAAGAAACCATAGTAACCGTGTGTGCAATACTATCAGAACTGTGTTCGAGCGAAATGACTGTGTTATGAGTGAATGTGTTTATGTGTGTGTGACTGTTTACGCTGTGAGTGAAATTGTGTTTGCAATGTTAGAGAATGTGATTAAAGGTTTATATGGAGAATGAAGGTGTTTTTATTGTACACTGGTAAATCTCTACTGTTAGTTGCTGCACATATGCCTTTTGTTGTTAGCAAACATATACAGTGTATGTACATTTTTATAGCATGCTGATCGCTTCATCTAATAAATCGCCATATTGGCTGTTGAATCTCACTAAACGGTTATCTTGATGCTTTTTTGCAACCCCGCGGCCGTCGACATAAGCGGGTTCCACTGTTCTGAATATGATAACAGATGTTTACATACAATCCACAAGGCGAAATAATAGCTGAATTTATTAAATTGACCTCATTCAAAAGTTGAGAATGTTTGCTGGATGATCCATGAATGTTTGTTTTGTGATGATCACTTGTTTGTCCCAAAATGCTCCTGCAAATTCTTGAACCCGTTCCAGCAGCGGCTGCAGGGTTTTGAGGTCTTTCACACGAGGACGAATGAGGGACGCAAACACAACTATTATAGAAAGGTTCAAGCATTCATTGAGTTTCCAGAAATAAACACGATGCAATATGAGCCAGGGGGTGAAAACTTTTCAAGGTAAATTGCACTTAATTAAACACGTAAGAATCTTCCGTTGCTTCCAAAGGGCAGTACTGTGTGAAAAAATTGATATTTCAACAAAACAAGGACAATTTTGACATCATTCTGTTGAAAAGTTTTTTGGAGTCACAGTTGCATGTTCTCAGTCCTGAATGCACATGCCGAGTTGAAAAGGAGCGCTAATGGACAGCCTTCTGCAGATACAGCAGACGTCTGAGCCGGAGCAATATCACAAGCGTGCCATACTTTGAACAGAAAAATGACAATGATGAACCAAAGCAGGTCGCAGAGACTATAAAAGTAGGACCTCCGAAAAAATTCTGGAGACTTATCGAAAAAACGTGATTGCATTTGAAAAGGTCTCGGGCTGTCACAAACAACTTTGAATGGATGAGGGACACTGGGGTTCAGATAGCAATCTCGCAATGGAAATTATACCGCATCTGCTCTGCTGAAATCTTTCTCTCTTTGACCATCAAAAACAAAGACAAACTCGTTTGAATGCACAACCAAACAGAAGATTCCGATCAATGGTAATCACAAGGAACGAACTATAAAACGCTGTCATTTAGCACTGGCATGCATATTAAATGAAACTATGAACCATTAATGTGTGATAAATGCAACATATCGAGACAAAAGTGATTCAAAGCCGTGGCGTGTTTCATAAAAACTCTTCACAATTGATTTCACTGACAGATGCCTAATGAGCATTTACTGGCAGAACATTTTTCACGCACAGTAAAGCTCAAAGCACTTTACACTCATAAGCAGTTAAATCAGAGGTCAAATTGCATTATTAAAGCATGTGATCAAAAGGCCCACACAAACATATCTCTAGAAAAGAGTCGAGGATACTTGTGCATGCAGGACCGTTTCCCACGCAATACTCCCACTTGCGGTCCATCATTATTCTTAAACAAAATAAAAGGTGAGTAAATAATGCCATTTTTCATTGTTTGAATGCTCAGTCTCATACAGAGTTCAGCATTTTGATATTCAAATGCTGTTGCGACATCCCTTCGCTTCAGTCAGGGCAGCCATCAATCTGCAGATGACAGTCAACACCCTGTTAGAGCTCCGTTCTCCAGAGCCATTGACCTTGCGATTGTACGTGTGAATATTCCCGCCAAATTACCATCAGCGGCGCGATAGTGAACGGCGATATCATGGAACACAACATTAGTTCTCGATATGAATATGCAACTGACAATTAACCAACGAACCAAATGACATCACGGAATTATTCAAATCCACTTATTAGTGGTGTTTCCCCTCCAAAATGATGTCACTTCCTGGAGGATGAGGCTTTTGTTAGTTAAAAGGTTTTTACAAAAGACTAACAGTATGGAAAGTGATATTGATTACACATGCAGACCTAAACTTATAAATGGATTTTTATAACAAATATTAAGAAATTATAAGAAATATATATAAATATATATGTTTCTAAGAAAAGTGTTTTATTTTAAGCATTAAATACTTGAATATGAAAATGTTTGCTTATAACCGATAATTTCCTCTTTTGAAGTGATTCCAATCATATTTATAGTAATTCTAAGACAATATTTTTAAGAAAAGTATTTTATTTGAAGCATTAAACACCTGCAACATTTCTTATATGTAAATATGTTAGGGATGCACCAATATGACAATTTTGTTCGATAACCGATAATTCAATATAATTGAAAGTCTATAACTGAAATATTGGCTCGATAAATATAAATATAGACCAAATTTTCTCATTGGGCCGATAATGATAACATTAAAAATAAACAAATATCGACCGATATCGATATGGTGGCCGGTATGTTGGCCACATTGCGACTCTGAAGGAAATCATCTACTATTTATCGGCTTTAATATATCAGACAAATGTTCTTATTGTGCTGATAACTTTAAAAATTAAGAAATATTGGCCGATATCAATATAGTGGCCGATATATGATGAATCCCTAATTTAAAACCATCATGTTGAACTTGTGCATCTGAAGGAAATTATCCATTATTTACAGGCTTTAATATATCACCAAAATTTTGATATATTTGGGTGATAAAACAATAGCATTAAAAATGAACAAATATTGGCAGATGCCGATATAGCGGTCCATATATCGTGCATCCTTGAAATATGTGTGTGTGTTTGAGAGAGAGTGTGTATGTCTGTATATCCATTCCAAACAAACCAAAGTAGTGAAATGAAATTGTAACCAACCTGGTTTGCATCTTCCAAAAATTGTGAGTTTAATATTTTATTCATTAAGTCGGATGGCCGCGACAAAAATGTACTGCACAGTAGCAATGACCCAATAAATCACATTTCCCCACGCAAATCACCTCTCCCAGTAGAGAACATAAAGCACTAATGTGCATGTCCACGCAAACACCTTTCCTCCAGCACTGCAGTGCACTGAGCCTGCTATAAATCACCTTATATTATCATAGCGCTCTTGCATTCTCCGCCCCTCTGCGCTCACGATTGGCCAAGTCTCCTCCTCCGTGCCCGCCCCTCCTTTCCTTCACGCTCTCTGATTGGCGGAGGACGTTCTCCCCGAGCTGTCAATCACACGCTTCTTTCGTGCTCCGCTCCGAAGCGATGCACAGTGACTCTGATTCACTGAACACATCGTTTGAGCACGCAACATCCCACTAAACTGCCCTTGTCCTCTTTTCTCCCGTGGATGCTTTTGCCGTGCATGTAAAAATCCGAGGAGCTGTATCTTATAATCTGCTTTTTTTGGTTGCACAAGGATTTATTGTATATCTCCTCTGGCACTCCAAACGGTTTGGTCTCCTTGTAAAGGGTCACTTGGGAGGATCGACCCGTCTTGTGTCGCTCCTGACACTCTCGGAAGATTTGTGGACTGCGGCTTATGCACAGAAGATAAAAAACGGACTGTTGCTGCAAGAACTGACTCTGAGAAATAACAAACAATCAAGTGAAAAGCATGAGCTGCGCAATGTTGCGACACGCGCTCGCGCTGCTGCTGGCGCTCGTGTGGAAAGGTAAGTTGCAATTCTTTTTCTTTCTTCTGGAGAAAATGTTCCTTGCTCCATTCTTTGCTGGGACCTGGAGTTGAATACTAATGCGGCTCCGGGGGTCTACCTGCCAATGAATCATGCGTGTGCGTGTGTGTGTGTGTGTGTGTGTGTGTGATCAAATCATAGACACAAGTGCGCTCCACAACACACGAGTTCTGCATATTAACACTTGACTGGGAAAAACATCAAGACCGCTTTCCTCTTTTCTGTATCTGTGCGTAACAAGTCAGCGGATGCCTTTACACAGACTGTGATCGCTTTTGTTCTTTAATGACCAAGATCGATGTTTTGTTGTTTTTGTTGCAAGTGTACGATAATAACCAAAATACAAAACAGCTGTTTAACACAATTATGTATTTGCAAATTTAATTACATATATAAATCCATTGTTTTTTATATTTTTAAAGAATGTATTATGCATGCACATATTAATTGTTAATATTGCATGAATAAAAATTTCCATTTTGGTATTTGTTATATTTATATTGATTTAATTATAGTATTATATTTGCTCAGTGTTGTACTTTAGAGGACCAGCAGGTGGCGTTAATCAACAGAACCGATATTCAGAAACCGATAACGTTATTATTATTATTTTTAAGTGACTGATATCCAGTATGCATACAATAATAATTGCATTAATTATAATAACCATTAGACTAATGACTGTTGTGGTTCTTGCTGCGGTTGTTATATTAAATAGTTATTATATTAGCTTATATTTTATTCATATTAATGGTCATTTTTAATTGTATATTTATAGTTTTATAATTTAGCGTTGAATAGACAGGTATGTAATGGTGGTGTTTGTGGCTATTCTTTAGAGATCCAGCGGGTGGAACCGATATTCAAAAACTGATAATACTTATTACTTTTAAGTGTCTTATATGCAAATAATAATGACTAAATATGAATTAGTGCCTCATTATGTCTATTTTATTATTGCTGATATGATTAATACAGATGTTTATATATTAATATTTCCATTTTCGTCATTGTTAACATATTGATATGAATTTTTAATTGTAGCCTATATAATATCGCTAAAACTGATATTCAGAAACCGATAATATCTATTCTTACTTTAAAGTGACTGATATGCAAATCATAAGGTGCATTTTATAACTGATGTTGTGATTTCTGCCTTTCGCTGATCTATTAATATTGCTATATAATATGAGTATTATTAATTGTAGCCTATATGTTTATAATGTTGTAATTTTAATGCTGAACAGACAGTGGTGCTGTAGTTTTGTTCTTTAGAGATCCAGCAAATGGCACTTATTGTTAGAATCACGACAATCACGATAATTATCTGCATGCAATTACTGGTTGAATTTAATATTCTCTCTCTCAAATGGTTGATGCAGATTGCCTCTGTATATTTTCAGTAAATGGTGATATGTGTAACTGGTGATAATCCCACAGTAGTATCAAACATGTTGCTGCAGTTTTGACACTAACTGTTGACTAAAGGAGTGTGTGATTTGCGTTATGATCTACTCCTAGCTATCATCTTTGTGATTGTTCTGGGACAGTTGCACTCGGTGAAATGGTTAATATCAGAAGGATGAAGAAAACCAGACACAGCTGGGTGATTCATATGGATTTGGAGTACTATTGTTGTATTATTGATCTGTCAGGGAACACGTGGGGCATCAGGGATGGAATAATAGCTTTTGGTGTGCTGTGAATGGATGAATACTTGCTTTGAAACGATGTTTGATTCCATTTTTGAACCTTTTACCACGATGAACACAAATTGAATCATTCTTGCCCTGTGGGAGGAGTATTTCCATGCATGCACACACTCATTGCGTGCACTTCAACTAATGCATGCTACCTATTAAAGTTTGCATAAATCGTTTTAATCAAAAGCAAGGACACTGCTGCTGATGCACAGATCCAGTCATTGCAAACATGAAAAATTCTGCTGTTATTAATTTTCAAGTCACTTTTTTTTTGCATCCCATTTTCTCATTTTGTGTTCCTTGGAAAAGAAAAAATGGCTGCATGAAAGTGAGTAAATGATAACAGAACTTTCCCTTTTCTTTTAACATTACAAATCCTACAAGATAGATTTGTTGAAGGACAGGCGACTGTGTGAGAGAAGAGCATGCTTTAATTTTCATGTCAGCATGTGTTTTGGATGGTGGGAGAGTTTGTTCTCCCTCAGACTCAACAGTGCTGATGATGTTTGCTCTGGGGAAAATCTGTCTGAAACTCATTATGGTTTTTTCTCACAATTCAGCAGTTCTGCACAAGAGAAATTGATTCAGCGTCTGATAATTTGATATGCACTGACCACATCATTTACACTCGCTCACAGTTGCTGGCCTTTCTAATATTTGTAGAGACTTTTTCCGTCATCTACAGTATGTTTGAAGTGCAGAATCTGATTAACCAAAAGTTCCTAAATATATATTTTTCTTGCATAACTTTGTCATCTGGTATATTTAAAAAAAAGTATACTTTTCTTTGACGAAACTCCAAATTTCTTTGGATAAATTCGTCTGCCAAATGCATAAAACATTTTCTTTAACCTCATTAAATATTTTTAGATCACCCATAATGAAATGGCTTGTCTTAAAAAAAATTTTTTTTTTAACATCACACATAAAATAGAATAAATAAAACTCAGATATCACTGAAATAGGTGTCCTGAGAAAAAAATAGCTGTCCTGTCTTTGTAACAGAATTATTTAAATGTGTTATTATTCTGTGACTGCATCGGAAATTGTATAATGTAAAGTAGATACTCCATTTACTTTTGCGACTGTTAAAAAGTATGTTCTTTAGAGTATGAAAGTAATCTGGACTGACTACATCTACCATGTTGTCATTATCATGTGACACTTCACTTTCATTCACAAATTCTCTCACATGCCCTCATGGGATGGTAAAGTGTCTATCGAATGCACACTTTGGAAGAAGTAGGGCATTTTTCACCTACTGATTTACAGGTAGGCTACAATGAATTTGGACATGCTACTTGGCTCACATAGGGGTGAATTCAGGTTGATTGGGACGCTTTTTTCAGTCAGCTCAATGGCAAAAAGAGTCCCAATCAACCTGAATTCAGCCCTACTGTTTTTCACCTACTGTTGTCAAGGTGTGGGTGAAGGGAGGAAGCGAGGACTCAAATGCAAGGAGAGAAGGGCTTTTTATTATACTAAAAATAAAACAAAATTCAAGCAAAAAGAAAACGTAACTTGACTTGACAGGTGTAACAACGATAGCAAGAAACGACGATTCAGTGACAACGAAGCAGCACAGGACAGCAAACACAGGTAGAATAAATAGGGAATAAACAGAGCAGGTAATGAGGGAGAACAGGTGGGGCAAATAAACCAATAATGAGGAAACAAGACAGGCGGGGTTACACAACGACAGGACAAAACAAAAAATGGCAATGAGAACTCATAAGCTGTGTGTCCACGCAAAATAAAACGACTTGAAAGTATGAGACAAGACAAGACATGAACCGTGTGCTACACGACAACACACAGACTCAAAACCGCACGCGCTCACAGGATACAGAGCGCATGAGTGAACACTCATCTTGTGCGCTCGCAACAGACGACAAACACACAGAGCATGAATGTCCGAATCCCGACACGAAACCGAACAAGACCGAAGTGCCGGGATCCAAAAACCAAGCCCCGCACACAAGACATGTGACAGACAGGAGAGCGCGCGACTCGAGCACCCTCAAAGCCGCGCGCTCACAGGAAGACACGACAATAGGGCAGTGTTAGGGCTCTGTCACAAAAAACGAGAAAACTAGGCTGAAGTGACAGAACCCTGACAACTATAGAAAGAAGTAGGCATGTTTGGACGCAGGCTTTATATTCTAAATCGTTCTAGCAACATATTGAATCATCATAAAACATTTTAACAATGTGCTAGATGTTTTCCTGTAGCTCAAACATTAGATCGTGCCGCTTACAACGCCATTCGATTGATTCCCAGGGAAAGCAGTAGAGTACCAATGTGTGTCTTGAATGCAATGCAAGTCGCTTTGGATAAAAGTGTCTGATAAATGCAGAAATGTAAATGTTTATTGAGCTGAAGGCCTAAAACTCAAATAAGGTACTATGCACTAAAAAACAATATTGTAGAAATTGCTAGCAAGTTTTATGATTAATTGCAAAGAAATAGCAAGTGACACATTGCAATTAAACATGAAATTTAAAAGTAGAAAGGCTTGGAAAACGCACTACAATAATCAGTTTCTGGTTGTTTTTTGAAGTAAATATTCTAGTACACAGTTTTAAAAAGTACAACAGTCTGATGCGCACTATACCTTGGTGCCGCCACACTGCTCTTATGCAAATGAATCAAGAATGCAAAAGACTCATTAGTCTCTACATCAAAGGCAGTGGGATTCTTGTTCTCAAAATGTGTTTAGTTGCATTAGCTCATTCTTTCCTCCACGTTACCAGGACTTATTCGACAATGCCGCAGTGGGATTGTGGGCACCACACCAGTAGCTGGAAGACTTCTGGTTCTCTGCCCTGGTTTTGTACCCTTCAGCAGGTCACGTGACCCAGACTTTAGTGCAACATGCATCGCCGCTTCCCCCATCTTCCCCAACACAGATGCCCTGAAACGACTGAGGCTGCTTAGCAGCCTTTATGTAATCGAATTAAAATGATGCTTCTGAATGCAGCCTTGACTGACCTGACCACACAGAAAGCTGACAAAATATCAAAGATGAGAGTTCTTCGACATCTTTTATTATTGCAAAATGAGTCATGAATCGGTATTGTCTTAATTGTCTTTTTAAGGCTAATTGCTTTTAATGGTGAAAGAAAGGGAGATTGCATTTCATTCTGTTTGTCTTTGCAGGGCATATTTTGCTTCGACATTTTGCTTTCACAGTGAATACTAATCGCACTGCAACACAATAAGTCCCTGCAGGGTCTCTAAGGGCGCTTTCACAAGAGAACTTTTGCTGCAGACTCGAGACCGATTGACGTCAAAGCTCGGGTTTGTTTTGTTGGTGCGGTCCAACTGGACTCTGGACTAACTGATCCGGTGTTTAATGATGCCAACTGGAGTATGAAGTCCACTTTTTCCAATACGTCTGCAGCGGACACAAGTGATAATCTGTGCATGTTAAGTTTAACTAAGGCTGGATGAGGTAATAATCATGATTGTTTTGTTCAAAAATTGCAATCACGAATTACAAATTTAGAAAACGTCTACTTGTGCTTGAGCTATATGATTCTGGATAAACTGAGAAAACTTTTTTTTTTACATATTTTTTTTGGATTGCCGTTTTCTTGGCCGATTCTGGCTTCAGAATTTTTTTTTTATTTTTTTTTTGTATGATCCACAGAATCTGATTTTCTTACTAATTGACAGCAAATTCAAACAAAAGTCTCCTTTTCAACAATGCAAAGTTTTATTTTCATAAAGTGAAAAGTCAGTAATAAAATTTGAAGAAATTAACAAATTGCATACAAGAGCACAAATAAATGAATAAAAAGAGATATGAAATAAACTAAAATTAGGCTATCATTCGAGTGAGAAATGCTACAGAAATGAAAGTAAACAAATATAAAATAACACTTGATAATTAAGAAAATTATTAATGCTTGCAGTTAAAGTTACTGGTTGAGTGAATAATTCAACGACTCGCTCAAAGCCGTTTCATTTTCCGGATAAATCTGCATTTTCGAACAAATCTCGAAAATGAATAAGTGAATCAATGACAAATATATATATATATATATATATATATAAATATAATCTAAGTCACTTGTAACTTGTAATTGGCCATATTTATTTGAAGTGTCAAGTTACTTTTAAAAGTTTTTTTTACTTTTATCCCAGTTTTTCTGTGATCATTTGAATTATTGCAAGGCAGAAATATTAATCCTGTATGTTTTAAAAGACTGTTTGTGAAGTTTCATACCTGTACATGACAACTCTTTAATCTCCGGCAACTCGGATCTGAATGTTTGCTGTGATTGTACTTGTCAAAGCTTTTGTTGCCCTTTAAAATTGCATGGGTGTTTAAATCAAAGTTGCAATCTTTTAACAATTAATTGTGCAGCTCTAGGTTTATTTTGCCGTATCAATCTACAGTATAATCACCGGCGACGCCTTAAGAAGCTTCTCTCATATTGATTTCAATAATGCCACATTTTTTAAATTAAATCAACAAAAAGAGTTTGTGTGGTTGTCGAAGACGCGCGCTTATGCAACATCTGTGCAACAATACAATTGCAAACAGTACAGTCAATACTTCATGCTTGCAAATGTCATTGAGGATCATTTTTAATGAACTGAGAGAAGCACAAAACGTGATCACAATTAAAATATGCTCAATCGCGTATCTCCGCTAGTAACACATTCTTCTATTTGTGCATCTTAACTAGTTAGAGTGGTAAAAACCTCCTGATAGTCTTGATTTTGACAGATTTGACCCATACATTTAACTAGGCGACTGTAATACCAAGTGTAAATCTCCCTGAAAAGGGGCATAGATCATTTTAAAGAAAATACACAAAGCACTTGTTGCGTTTTCCCCGCTCTCTGTATTATGAGTGGACTAAAGAACCAAGAAATGTTTACCAACTTACATACAACATTACATTCTATTTATACACATAGTGACCCATATTGTATTTACTGACAAAACATAAAGAGACGAGTCTCAGTTTAGATAAAACACCAAAGATAGCTCACAACTATATGTGACAAAACCGAAAATACAGAATAAATCTTATTACAATTTGTACTCACAGGAAAAATCGTTACTCAAAGACATTAATCTCAGTTATCACAGTATGATACTATTTCACACATCAATTTAATGAGGTGATAACACACTTCCTCTAGTTTAAACAGATGATTATGCACATGTGATCCGTTAACGTTCACTCATCTATGATATAACGATTCAACAGCAAAGTCAAGGAATACATGCCTTCGCTCTAAAGTGTGTCATTGCATTAAAAAATACTTTTATTACTATATAACTATATTATATACCATACTATACATGTCTACAGTAATACCTTGAGATATGAGCATAATCCGTTCCAGGATGAGCTCGTAACTCGATTTGCTCGTATCTCAAATCATTTCCCCCCATAAGAAATAACAGAAAGAAAATTAATCCGTTCCAGCCCTCTAAAAAACTCCCTTATTAGTGCTGATAACAATGTAAAAAACATGTTTTTAATTGCTGTAGATACACACACACACACACACACACACACACACACACGCACACACAAAACATTATATATATATATATATATATATATATATATATATAAGCAAGTATAAATTGACTATGGCGGAAAATCCATGCCAAAAAGAAACAACCGTGAGCGGATAACAGATCTACACGCGAAAAAACAGGAACCCGCAAGCTCATTTTAATCCCTCGCGAGCGGCACGATCTCCTCTCGACTGCTGTTTTTGCTCGCACGAACACTTTTATTTTAGTCAACGAACACGTGAAGTGAAGGAGCGAGGGCGTGGGCTCCGAGTGCTCGTATCTCAAATATTTACTCGGATCTCAAAGCAAAAAATTAGCTCGAAGGCTTGCTCGTATCTCGAATTACTCGTATGTCAGGGCGCTCATATCTCAAGGTATTACTGTATGTATATCACATTTGCAACCTTAAGAGTTACTGATATATTCAGTACTGAGTTATTCAAGCATTTGCAACATGTTGAAATCAAACTTGAGCAGAAAACTGGAGATCAGGGAGCGGTTTGTTCACTATATCATAACCGATTGTGTACGTTGATGCAGTACACGGTGGGGCAAGTGGGTCAGTGTGAATGGTTTGTGTTGGTTTGTCTCCCCGGTTTGCAGGATGGCGAGGGCTGGCTGGCAGAGAAAGCGCAATGAAATCAATCCTCTGCCAGCCCAAACAGATGCTGCGTCTTTCAAAACTGGCTCTTGTCTTTTTCGACGTGGAGCTCTCCAGGCTTGGCCCTGCACGCATTCTGTGGCTCTCTGTTTTCTCTGGATCTGTTTGTCTTTGTTGTTGCCGGCTTGAAGTCCATCAGACCTGGCCTGTGCATGGAGTGGGCAGGAGCCGTTGACGTAATCGCATTTCTGGGATGGGCTGATTCAATCGCGTTGGGCTTCAAGCCTGAGGTTGCTTATTACACCTGTTGGAAACCGCACTGACAGATGGCACTTTTTCTGGCGATTTAGACTTTTTAAAATGTGTCACTAAGGCAATCAAGCCGTAGAGGATTTGTAAACATTTTCCCCACAGATACTAAACCATTTAGCATGTTATTTCAGTGCATTTTATTCACAAACCGCCCACAGTCCAGCTCAACCAGATGCTAAATGTGTTGGAATAGCGCTGCGCCGAGTCATTATTCTTTTCAGCATAAAACACACATCCTTTTTATGCAAATCAAGCTGATTTATTCTCAAAAATAGTGCTATTTGTATGCTCGATATCTTGCATGTTCAATTGTATTGTTTTCACTTGTTTCTGGTTGTTTTATCTTCTTTTAGTAGTTCTTAAAGCGCAGTGAACCAACTAGTGGATCCATGCAGTAGTGCAGTCAATTACAGGCGATATCTTTTTTTTTTGGTAAAGAATTGTATTTTAAAGCATGTATTTTACATGTATTTTTCTGTAGACTCATACATATGTCAAGCAAATGCTTATAGGTTGCAGCTTATTCACATTAAATTCTACATTTGACTAATTTAAGAGATATTTGCATGCATTTTCTAGTGATCATGTAAATATTTTCCCTAAAGAAACACATTTGCAATGAATTTAGCATGTTAATTTATTGCTTCTTATTCACGAATAGCGAATTGATTTCAGCGTGAATATGCCTCCTTTGAGAATGACTTTATTTGCAAATTTAAACCATGTTATAAACAGATAAGAAAAACTGAATTTATGTACATTGTTTTTTTCTAAAGTAACACAATAATGTGAATTATATTCAGACAAAAGCAATGCTAGTATATTCTAAATGCACTAGAAGCTTGACTATT